>RJWH01001915.1:97192-293828 GCA_004363575.1 Solenodon paradoxus
GAGAGGGGGAGAGAGAGATATTTGCTCAGTTTTCACCTCACTTGAGGTATCTTCTTTTCTGCAGGTCAGATTTTAAACAAATCTAATGTCTCATTCAATATCCCTTCTTTTCTAGAGGTTCTAATGGACTCTTGTACCCATATCTTTCTGTGCACCCCACTGTTGCTTGAATACTACTACCTTCCTTTATTTATAGACCCTGGGTTTGGAGCCATAGTTTCTTCATCTTTGTTTTCTTCTCAGGGTCTTCCCATGAGGCATCATACAGATCTGTTCTGGTCCCAGAATGGTAGCACTTGGAGTTCTTGTAGAAGAAAGCCTTCTAGAAGCACATTACTGTTTTTTAACTCCTGGATATGTCTATGCTTCCTACTCTTTTGCAACGAAAATATAGAGAGCCTGAGTTGTTTTACCTTGCTTGTTGAAGTGTGGACTTTGGAATTGCCTAGAGCTTGATAGAAATGTATATTTTCAGACCCAACTGAAATGTACTGAATCAAAGTCTGCATTTTAAAGAAATCATCAGGTGATACCTATGCATATTAAAGTAATTAGCGTTAGAGAAGCATATTCTGATCCAAGAGGTTGGGGTAGAGCTTAAGATACTGCTGGGCCAAGGATTCTCAAATATATTATATATTCTACCTTAATTTATACAACTCTGAATTGGTGACCTCTTTCCCCAAGGCCCAGTTAACTGTGCTTTTGCTTTGGCTATAAAATATAGAGGATTTCCTGATCAACATTTCTCTGTCTTGTCTCTCTGCTGATTGAAAGTAGATTAACAAATCCACTTAAATAACTGCCATCTCAGGCAAACCTTGGCTTTTGATCTATTAGAATAAGTTATGTATTATATAATTTAAATTGCCTCTGATTTCTTATTTTTCAACAGAGAATAAAAATTCCCTATCTACCAATCTCACAGGAATGTTCTTAAATTACATGAAGTATTAGGCTAGAGAGAACATTGGGAAAAAGTATAGAAACATTAAATAAATATCAGTTGATATTATTTCTTCTATATTACATTATCTGTTATTTTTATACCAGGAAAGGCAGCCTCTTTGCAGAGTTTTATGTATTGCTAGTGAAACTATCTTTAGCTCTTAATTATTTAACAAAAATTTTTGTCCCAGAATTTTAGAAAATAGGCAGCAGTAAGTGCACATCATACAAAATAAGTACAAAAGAATATATAGTGAAATTTAAGTCTGTTTCTATCCCATCGCCTTCTCATGTACTGAGGTAGACATTATCAGTTTCTAGTATATATTCTCAGATAATTCTATGCACATATAAGCCTGTGGCTATATATTTCTTTTCCTTTAAAAAATGACAATATGAACAAATTATTCTACATCTTGCTTGGTTTACTTACTATCTCTTGGAAAAATTTTCATACTCCTATATATAATTACTTTATTTGTTATGGCTACATGGTAATTTTCTGTAGAGATATACCATAATTTATTTGCTGCTATGAATTTAAAACTACTTATGCCTTAGTGTTTAAAGTGAATTTCCTATATGCAGCTATATGCATTTGGGACTTGCATTGTTTTTCCTAATCAGACCATCTCTATCTTTTTTCAAGAAGCATCTTTATTTTATTTTTATTTAGTTGTTCACCCTGGCTGTTTCCCCTACACCCAGGACTTGAACCCAGGAGTATGTGACTGGCTCCTTTGGAGGAATTGACCTAACCACTCCACTAGGGAGTGTCCATCTCTACCTGTTTAGTTGGAGTTATTTAGACCATTTACATTTAGTGTAGTATTGAATAACTAGGAAATCATTTTTTCTGTTTTTTTCTGTTGTTCCATTTATCCTTTGTTCCCCTTTTTGTATTTTCCTGCCTTTAAGGCTGAGTATTTTTTATGATCCCATTTGTTGGGTCCCATTTTTTTGGCTTACTCATGTTAATTCTTTGTTTTGTTAATGATTGCTTTATGGTATATAGTATTCTTTTAAAAAACTGATTTCCCATTTAAATTTTTTAAAAGTATAGCTGTTTATTTAGTATATTCTTTAACTTTATTTCAGTGTTCTTATTTTGGATACTGTAAAGGTAGAAGCTATGTTTGATTTATAGCCCACAAACCAGACCACATTAAATCTGATGTAAGCAAATGATTCACATTGGTTTGTGATTTGCTCTATGGACTCTAGCAGAGCAAATTTTAATTTTGCATTTGTGTTCTAAACCAAAGTTAGAACCTTTGTCAGGCATAGTGATAGTGTGTTGTGACTTCTAAAGCATAGCTGAGTGACTTTTCCTTATATTTTAATGTTTGCTACGAAATACTTTAGAATATTTCCAATTGCAGTTCTTGGCTATCCACTACACTTGCTTTTTCTATTTCTGAACTGCATTATTGGGAGACAGAAGTTCGTTCTCATATATTCTTTTCTGGCTCTGCAGTCAAGGGATATATATATATAGTACAGTGGCTTTTATTCTGTGACTCACACAAACTGGGCAAAAATAGGCTTTTTAGAATTTTGAAAAGGTAAAAGGTATGAAGAGACAACAATCTGTTTATATCTTTGTTCTGTCTACGTCTACTTGGTTGCCCTACCCTATATCTTTCATCTCTAGTCTCCCTTAAATCAACATTAAATTTGATTTATCTTTTATTCGTGAAAACACATTAAGGTCATATAACCTGTGACTATTTTACCTTGTTCTTTCATTCACCATACATCTACTAAAAAATATGCTAAGAATTGTGCTAGGCATTGGAAATAACCAATAAGAATTGGACTTTGTATTAATTACTTATTGAAACTCATAGTTCTTGAGGGAGACACTCAAAGAGATAGTTATTTCACAGCATGGTAAATATTATAATACATATTTTAATGAAGAATTTTTAAAAAGACCTGGAAGAGGGAGGTGAGCCCTTTTTTGTTGGGGGTGGGGAGAAGAAACTGTCAAAAAATAAATCTAACATTGTTGCTCTATTCAGGATGGAATAGAATTTAAGCCTGTAGATTTTCTTCCAAAGAACTTTTTTTTTTTTTAAAGAGAAAGAAAGCAGGCAGGAATGAGGGCAAGTATACAGGCAGGCAGGGAGAGGAGGAAGAAACATTCATATATTTGTTCATTTTTGGTTCCCCCTCTCCGCCCCCTCCCCACCCCACATTGCAACCCAGGGTCCTTGGGCTCTATGTGGGCCATGCCAGAGCTGCAGGCTTAACCCTGGAGCCACCAGGGTGCCCCATGGGACATTTCTTATAAAAACTTGAACACATGTAACAATCTGGATGTAACTGGAAGGGATCATGGTAAGTAAAATAAGTCAGTAAGAAAAAGAGAAGGGCAGGATGGTTCCACTCTTAGGTGAAATATAAAGAAACAAAATAAACAAATAGACAAACCCCAGCAAAATTCACAGGACACAGACTGTGGCTACCAGGGAGTTAGGACGGGGGAGGAAAGAAGCAGGGAGCAAGGTGTCAGTAAAGGGCACCAAAACTCTGGTGGTTTGTGTGGTGTGAAATACTCACAAACTGAGATACAGTTGTAATAGCTTAAAGTGAATATATGGCAATGTAAACAGAAAATAAAATGAAATTGTAAAAAGAAAAAAAGACTTAAAAATAATGTTTTACATCCATGTTGTTTCACATACATTTAACCACATCCTTGGTGTGTTTGTCAAAGATCAGAAACTTACAAACACGTCATATGAATCATTCACTGACCTTAACTGGAGTTCCCTGCTGGGTTTCATTCTAGATATGATTTGGGATTTGCATGTATGTGTGTATGTGTCATTTGATTGAGGCCGACTACTTAGCATATTAATTTAATGTATGATTATTTTGGAGGGAGCTGGGTTCACTGAAAAGCTTTCTCTTTTCTTCAGGAAAGGCAAAATTTACAGCTTCTCATTTTTCAAGCATGAGGCAGAAGAACCTGAGCTATTTATAGACTCACTTCCCCCCACAGACTGAACACAATAGAATCCTGAAATCAAATGGTGACCAGATGTGCTGAAGCATCCCCAGTTTGTGCTTATAGGATGGAAAAGGCAGAGCCCCTGGGGAGGTGATTTCAGGGCAGAAGCAGAAGGGCTCCCTCATAAGATCCGTATACAATAATCCCCTTACATCTGGTCCCCAGGAGTAGAAGAGATAAATAGAAAGGTGCTCAAACTAATTTTTCTTGCATCTTTTCCTGGAAGTAGGGAAGCAGTCTCTGAAGTTGTGCAGTTAGACAAGATACAGTCACTTACTGTGATTATATGTTGAGTGATGTAGGAAAGAGAATGAATACAACTTCCTTGCAGTTGTTAGAGAGAGGGTTTCTGCTCAGATTAGAGGAGATCTGACAGGATTGGAAACCCTTAATTAACTTTTTTTCCCCCTTTTACTATGCCTCTCCTATTAAACTGACCCTGTCTTGTTTGTGGTGGTGTTGTGGTTGAAAGCATAAACATGTAGTGATTCCTGAGTGGTATTACTTTTTTCTGTCTCCCACATCAGAGATTTTAAGAAAATAGAAGCAACTTCCTCCTTCCATGAGCATCTGGAAATCTTTCCATGGAGTTTAGGGATTCAATTTCAGGGTTTGGAAAGGTTGTACTTAGTTTTAGAAAATGTTCTGTGATCACCTCACTTCAATGGGAAAGGAGAATAGAAAATGACCATTTTAAGAACCTACTCTGTACCAGTACTGAACTGAGTACTGACTTACTTTATTGTTATGAAGAAGAAGAAGAACCATGTGAAGGCGGTTATTATCATTTCTATCATACGAACGTGAAACAGGTTCAGGTGAGCTAACTTGTCCGCAGTCACACTACTCAGTAGTGGAACCCAGATTGAAATCCAGGTCTTCAGCCTCTAAACTTTTGCTCTTTCTACACCCCCTGCAGCCTGCTCCCGGAGCTCTCTCCTTCTGACTGTGCTTGCCTCTGTATTTGAAGCATGATACAAATTAGCTGACAATTAGAGATTTTTAGAATGTTAAAGTTTGCATTTACTGTAGGAGAAGGCCAGGAGTCATGAGTAAGGAGTATGTGTTGCCAAGCCTCCCTATTGATGTCTCTTGCTGAGATAATGGAGAGTGCTGCCTATTTTCAGTTTTATATCTGAAGCAAGTATTTATCCTTAGGTGCAGTCTGTTTTGTTCTGAATCCCTGAATAGCTCCAATTAACCCAACTACTTTCTGAGACATAAGAAGTAGCTCATACTTTACAGCAAATGGCTGCTTCACTGTACCTATTCTGACCCAGGGGCTGGGTTTTGAAATGAGCTTTAAAGGTTTTGAACCAGAGGTGCTCATGGAGGAGTCTGACATCTGTGCACTAACCCTGCCAGCCAGTGTGCTCCTTTTCCTTCCTGGCAAGCTCACTCAGCGTTTACTGGTGCTGCTTTTTTTGAGCAGTTCTTTTCTCATCTGTCAAGTACCCCAGGGTGTCCAGATTCATACTGGAATAGGAAGGAATGAATATAGTACCTCTAGATTGAGTCCAGAAGAATTGTCATCTTTTTTTTGAATTGAATTAAATCCTACATTGTTTTCTTGGTTTTCTCTTAAGTTCCACCAGTTTTACTTCCCAATTATGTATTTTTCAGCCAAGAAAAACCTCAGCTGCTCAATATCTTCCTTATAGAAGTACTTAATCACCTGAGAGAATGATTCTTTTAGGTATTTTCAGCTGTTCGGATTTTTAGAGGATTATTAACCATGCTGAGTGACTGTTCAGGTTTGTGTCAGTGCATCTTGTCACTAGCAGGTAATTGTTTAGCTGGGTGCTCACCACTGTCTCCCATCATCTTATTTTTTGTCTTTGGCATACACTTTGATAAGTGACTGTGACAGCACTGAGAAGCACCTTTGTCCCAGGACTGTTGGGTAAGGTGGGTATCAGATGTTTCCTTGGTTGAAGTAACTTGACAGGCGGGGCTGAGGCACATGAAGTGCCACAAGACAGTGTAGCTAGAGATCTTGTGGTTCTAATATGCAGCTCTTCTCTTCTGCAAGCTGTTCAGGGTCGGAGGAGAGAAGTGGCTGAGGGAGGAAGGTGCCCTGTTGAGTTGCATGTATGAGGCAGATGCTGTTCATATCAGTACAAATGAGTCTCCTTAACTGGATTGCTAAGAATGAAATGAGCTGCCTGAACCCAGCTCTGAAACAGGAACTGTCTCAGGGGCTCAGCTCATTTGCTTCTCCAGCGTTAGAATGGGTCTCTAGAGATCCATTCAGACTAAACAATATTAAAGACAGGAAACTTGCTCCTAGCGACATGGTTGCAGGAAAACTTTTTCCACTTTGGCAGGAATGAGAGATAAAAACAAACTCCATGCTCCAGACTGGTTTTTATTTTTATATGAAAGTATTAGCAACTCAAACAACTTGAAGCAGCTTTGTCCTGCTTTGTCAGTGATGGGACCCATTACATGAAGGTGACAAAGAGCCCTCGTGAGCACATTCAAAGGCATGCAGCAGTGCTCTGTGGAGGATACTGACAGTGACGTTCATCTTGACTGAAGATCAAACATGCAGAAATTAATGCAGGCAGGATTTCAGCTGGCAGGACCTAGAGAACAGCCATAACTTCACTTCGTTCAACACATGTAACGTGTACATTCTAGATTCAGGCCATGGATTATATGTTCATTTATGCAGTCAGTATTAATGGAGCACTCACTGCGTGTTGTGTGTGGATGCCACGTCCCAGTTGCAGCCTTGGATGTGTGATAATCTCTCCTGTTTAGTTCTGCAGGGGCCTCCTGGGGTTTGCTTGTGACAAACAAGGGGCATCCCTGGATCAAGGGTTCCAACTCTTAGGATGGTGACTCTTTTTCATTACTTGCTGTTGAGATTAGTGAGTGTGGACAAGGGACATTTTGGAAGCCTGGAGTGAGGACAAAGAGGAAGTTAAACACTGGCAAGGCAATAGCCCTTCTCCCTCCCCCGCCATGACATCACTGTTGGAACAGCCAGCGCTTCGGGGTCTTCGGAAGCCCTCTGTGAGCACCGAGTCCATGTCACCCTGACCTCTGTTCACAACTCCTCTGACTCAACTGATGTGTAATGAATATGCTTCTGCACTAGAAGAGGCTGTGTCATTAGTAGACGTGTCATTATTTTCTTGCTTATAACTAAACTGAAGTATTCTTAAAATGTTGTTGAGGTATAGCACACAACAGAAAATGCATATATTGTAACTGTTCGGTTCAAACTTTCAAACATTTGAATTTTCAGAAGCTGAACATACCCATGTTTCTGAATAGGTCAGGACGTAGAGCATTACCAACACCTCAAAAGTCCAAATTGTACTCTGCTAAAATACATTTTAAACTTTTCTGGGCCTTTTCCCAGCAAATACTGTGGAGAGGTGAGCTGCTTGTGTGTGGTTGTTCACCTCAGTTCCAGAATGGCTCTAGTATGCTAATTCCCGGTAGATTCAGCAGAGCGTCTGCTAACGATGATAGAGAAAGGTGTGTCATGGTGATGGAGTTTGGTTGCAGGGGCTGCTCTAACAGGTAGGTAGTCTTGAAGTTCACTTTGTGAAGCGATGCTGAAACACCAGCCGTGGAGACCCTGTGCAAAGTAGGTCTAAGAGAAATCAGGGTGAAGTGAATAGAAAGCTTGAACTTAGTTACAAGTTCTCCTTCTACCACTAACTTGCTGTTACCCTGAGCAGATTCCCCCTCTCTGGAAATCAGTAATGTCCCTTCCCTTCCTAATCTTCTAATCTCTGAATCCGAGAGGGCAAACAGGTCAACATCACCCTATCAGGCTGTCTCAAAATTGCCATCTTATTCTGACTTCCAGAACTGTATGGAGGATCTTGAACAACTTCTGCTTTGGCCTAAGACCCAAGACAATGAGTCCCTTCCTTTCGTTCTGTTTCATTTCTCTTTATATTGAGCTTTATGAGGAGTCTTAATGGAGTTAGACTGAGAGTGTTCTGTATCCTATTCATCTTTACATCCAGCTCAGGGCTGGTATCTAGCTATAGAGCTGGATTTCCATTTGTTCTTGCTTTGTTACATTTATAAAATACACTGAAAGTTAAAACGTGCATATATTTGAAAAATCTATATGTCATACAGAACAGTTTCTGAGAGTAAGTCAGTGAGGTTTTAGTATGATTACTGTTTATCAACCTGCCTAAATTTTGGTACTGTTCAGATTGACTATTTGTCATACTTAATAGTTGTGTGTAGAAAGTATTATAGCTTAACATTATCAGTGATTGTGCACATCCGTGAAAGACTATTGGCAAGCTTCCTGGGGAGCCATACGTGTGTGTGGGGTTAGCTCTACATTTGATTGTATGGTCCACAAAGAAATGGAAGGTATATACATACAGGCGAGCCGATAAGAAGAAAGATTGTAAAGCTAGGACTTTTAAAGCTGAGCAGCACTTTAAAAGGTGACCCATCATGCAATATTGATTGTGTTTGGGACTATACATGATAGAGCCAAACTCTCTGGGTTTTCATCTCACGCTGACATTTATTAGCTGTATGGCTCCAGTCTGTCTGTTTGACCTCTCTGTGGTCCATTTGCCTCATCTCTGAAGATGATAATAATAATAGTATCTGCTTTATGGATTATTGTGAGGAGTAAATTATTCATTCGTGTAAAGTGCTTTGAACATTCCTGGTACATTTCAATATTGCATAATTGCTGTTATTTTATCATTTACCACAACACCTGTTTTTGAACCTCTTTTTCTTTTACTAAATGCATGTCAGTATGGGATTAAGATGGAATATTTTTCATTAAAAATTTTCTTTACAGTCAGTTTTGCTTGCACCTATTATGTCTTAAGTTGATATTCAATGGCATGGGAAAGAAAATCTTACAATTTTTTTTAAAGCTTAGTTTTTGTCTCTTAGAAATTCTCTCTTTAGTAAAGTAGAACCACTATAGGCTTCTGTGTCTGCAGAGGTAACTAAAGTTTTCCTTATAACAGTGATTTTCAAAGTGAGGTCTCCAGATCAGCAGTATCAAAATTATACGCATTATTAGATGTGCATTTTTTAAAGGAAAGAAGTGCAGGCAGGAATGAAAGTGAGCTGCCAGGCAGGAAGAGAGAGGAGGAAGAAGCATTTATTTACTTCCATTGTTCATCTTGGCTGCCCCCATCCCTGGGTCCCTAACACAGGTCCTTGGGATATTGTGGACTACATGCAGTGGCCTTATCTGCTAGGGCACCAGGGAGCACCACGTTGCTGGCTTTTGATCTTTGAAAGGGCACATGTCTCATCATGAGACTACACTTTGCAAATCATCGTTTTGTTTCCCATTTTGTTGGTGGAAAAGCTAATTGCTTTTTTCTGATGTCAACGGTCACATGTATTAGATAGTCACAAAATTCTTGTGGTAGGTACTGCTATTTCTGTATTTAGAAGACTTGATAGAGATTATCATTATCTAATAAATTGTAGAATTGGAATTCTGTCCTTTGGAGTCCTCGAGTCCAAACCCTGGTCTCTTTCTGTCGCGGCACAAAGTCTGTCTAGCCTAAAACTGTGGGTATGTTTTCAGATTGACTTCCTCAGTAACAGATCTTGAGATGAAGGTTTGTGTGAAAGTAAATTCTAAGGAAGTATTGGCAGGAAAAAAGTGGTAATTGGGCTGGGGAGGTGGAAACAGCAAGGGAGGAAAGCCAAGCAAGAATCATTCAAGGGACATATCTCCACAGATGCACTTTGAAAACAGAGAATAGAGTTTTCTTGATCAAGATGCACCCACCAGTCTTCGGTTAAAGCTACCGCCTCCGAAGAATCTGGCTCTTTCAAAAGGATTTGTAGTGACCTGAGAGTAGTCCTCCAAGAAAGAGACAAAGAGACGGAAGTATTGGCTTTGGAAGTGAAATCATACCAGCTATCTAGTATGCATGACAATGATAAATGAAATCAGTTGTGTATGGTTATGGGTGGAAGAGTGCGAGTACTTACTACAGTATCAAAACTGATTAAGAAGTTGGAAGACAGCAGTAGGGAATTTAGGAGTTGTGAATTATACGCTGGTGTCAAAGTGGGATGTGGTAAAAGTCCTGTTCTCAAAAGTTTCTGGGAGCTCCTAAGCAGTATTTGGTTTTGTCCTGTGATTAGTAACCACTCTGCTTAGTTTCCTGTATCCTCTGCATCTATCAATATGCACATTAAGCATTGATATCCATAATGATGACACCGGTGTCCTGTGATGTCAAAATCCTTAGATCCTAAGTAAATATGTATCGAACTATTTGAAAATTTACTTTAAATGGAGTTGACAGTGTTTTATAGCTCGTTAATTAACTAGAATAAGAGTCTTTGAATAAGAGTTTTTGAATAAGAGTCTCATTTGTTGAGCTTTTAGGTAAAAGTGGCTTAGACTTTGCTATGTGATTGTCATCCATGCTACTCACTGACTGCATCATAAAATTTCTGCTCCTGCTGCATTACAGAATTTCTCTTTCCAGTCCCACTGTGTTAGGTGGGATTATATGATTAGGTCTACCCAGTGTATTGTAAGCAGAAATTATGTATTTGCATTAAACTGCTGGCATATGGACCTACCAAAACCCTCTTCTTACCTCTGGCACCGTGGTCAATAGTATTTAAGAAAAGTTGTTCTACCAGCTGGGTCCTAGAGAATCTACAGCAATCAGAACCCCCTCCGGACCCACAGTATGAGCCAGAAATAAGCTTGTTATTTTAAGCTACTCTACTTTGGGGATTTGCTATAATAATCTAACTTAGCCTATCCTGGCAGATAAACTGTTTATTATTGAGCATATAGAACGGCTTTAACTTTGGTAAAATGTTGGTCATTAAAAGTGTTGAACAAGGTAATCTGCACATATACTTTCATTTTATTTTCAATAAGTGATTTTAATGTATTTCTGAGGATTCGAAGATCTTTCATATATGCAGAACACTTTAGTCTTGCTTTGTTCCCTTTTTCCCCTTGGAATCCACAAACTCCCTTATATTATTGAATAATAAAGTCCAAAAAAGGACTTTAGCTCTAAAGCAAGGGCTAGAAAACTATGTGCCATGGCACTACCTGTTTCAATAAAGTTTCTAATCAATTTTTAAAGGAAAGATGCAGGCAGGAATGAAGACAAGTAGGCAGGCAGGAAGAGAGAGGAAAAAGAAGTACTTTTATTACTTTTGTTTAATTGTTCCTCTTCATTGCAAACCAAGGGTCACGAACTTGAGGTTTTGGGGATGTATATGGACTGTGACAGCTAGAGGTGGCGGACTTATCTGCTGGGCCACCAGGGCACACCTCAGTACACTTTTATTGGAACATAGCCATACCCATTCATTCATGTAATGCTTATGGATACTTTTGTACTGTAAGTACAGAGTTGAGTAATTATGACAGACCATATGACCCACAAAAACCTGTTATATTTGCTCTCTACCTCTTAATAGAAAAAATGTGTTGACTCCTGCCCCATAGGAACCTTAGTTATTAGGAAAGGGAAGAGTCCCAGTTGATATGCCTCAATTTTCGCATTCTCTCTAGCTCTTGAAAATTCTGTTTAAGGGAATGAAATCCTTCTCCTGGATCTCTAGTGTCTCATTATTTTACATTCTATCCTATAGTTGGTGATATAACTTATTCCCCTTGGATTCTACCTGTGACTTTCTCAATTCAAAACATCAAAACATCAAATCAAAACATCACCCACATTGCCATCCTTATTATCTTTGTCCAGGCCAGCTCCAGGACAAGTTGCTAACAAGGTCACTTCTCATGAGACTACACCTCTGAATTTGCTGTGTGCTTGATGCTGTGATATTAAACTTGACATTGTGATAGGGCTTTTTTAGGCTCGATGGAAGAGAGATGGTCAGGTTATCCACATAAGGGGACATGAACGTAAGGTTATATGGGGAAAATAAGAAAGCTGGAAACTGGGTGCACCTTGGTGGCCTAGCGGTTTAGTACACTCAGGGAGTGGTCCCACATACATCCCAAGGTTCAAGATCCAGGGCTGTGGGGAACAACCAATGTGAACAACCAAATAAAATGATAAAGTGCTTCTTTCTCCTCTCTCTTCCTGCCTGCTGGTCTTCATTCCTGCCTGTACCTTTCCTTTAAAAAACAAAAACAAACTGGAAACAATCATCAGTCCCACAGTCAGGCCATATGACTTTGCAGCATTATTACTGTTCAGAATTCAGCAGAAGTGCTGTCTCCCATTCAGAGCCCCCAAAGAATGTTGTTTGTGCTGATTAATCTTTACCCAATTTGGCATACCCAATGTAACAGTCTTATTTATAGCATTATAAAGGCTGATGATCTCTCTTATGCCCGTGCTGAATGTATTTGCTTTTGCTTGGGGTCTAGTTGGTTAGACCTGGAAAATGTCAAATTACATAAAATATGGAAAATTATGATCAAGGAGTCACTTGTGGTTGTCTTTTTTGAAGGGGCTGTAGGAATGGCAAGAACTTAGAGTCCTAGGATTCTATTCCAGTAAAGCTGGAATTTCTCACAGAGTGCTGTCTAATGAATCCATCTTCTTCAAAGAAGAGGGAGGAATTAGAGCAAGATATCCATCTGTCTGTTCTATGAATTCTTTGCTTCTGTCCAGAGAATAGGACAGCTGCATATGGGACCTACCAGATCTCACATGCCATGCAGTCATTTCTCCATGGGAACATTCTGAAGGGTGGAGGGGGCGTGGAGCATTGTTAGAAATAGCAAAATCTTGTATCAACAGATGCCTGTTTTAGTGATCTCAAAGCTCAGTTTTTCCTGTTTCTTTCAGAAACTAGAGGCTTAAACTAGGCATATGAATTTGTGTTTCTGTGTGCACATACGTCTTACAGTGTCATGTAAATAAAAATTACACATTTTTAAAAGCAAGAGTAGCAGCTAGGGGTCAGCAGACAGACAGGGTCTAAAGAGTTCAGGCGAGGCCTCAGGCTGGTTGCAGTTCTGTTAGAGGAACTGTATGCAGAGCTGTATGCAGAGCTGGACTCTACTTGGACTGCCTGGAGTTAACACTCATCATGCATGGATTCTCAGGCTATCTAGGTGCAAGATGAATGGAAAGTTGGCACTGGTCAGTCATGCTCCTTAGAATTTACCCAAGTGAGACGAAAATGAATGCACACACAAAGACCCTGTGCATGACATTTTATAGCAACTTTATTCATAATTGCTAAAACTTGGAAGCAACCAAGATGTCCTTCACTAGGTGAGTAGATAGACTGCAGTACATCTAAACAATGAAATATCATTCAGTGTGAAAAGCAAATGAGCTAGCAAGCCATGAAAAGACAAGGACGATCCTTAAATGCATGTTACTTTGTGAAAAAGGCCAATCTAAAAGCCTACATACTGTGTTATTCTAACTTATATGACACTCTGGAAAAGGCAAAGTTATGGAGACAATAAAAGGATAAGTAGTTACCAGAGGTTGGAAAGGGAACATGGAGGCTGGGAAGATTAACGCAGTAGAATACAGGAGATTTTATGAGAGTGAACTTATTCTGTGTTATACTGTAATGGTGGATACACATTGTACATTTGTCAAAAGTCATATAGCTTTGTAACACAGAGCGAATGCCAATGTGATTTATGGACTTTAGTTAATAGAAAATATATCAGTATTGGCTCATTAGGTATAAAAAATGTTCCACAGTAATGGGAGATGTCAATAAATATGGAAAATGGGGTGGGGGTAGGAGCTGAAGGGTACATGTATTCTGCATTTTTCTTGAAACCTGAAACTGCTAAAAAAAAAAAAAAAAAGTTAAGCTTTTTTTTTTAACTTGGTGCAAAAGTGAGCATTCTTTGTGATTTGAAAAACAGGAAGGAAAAAATGTAATCATGTGTGTTTTTAATAAGACTTCAAATTCTGGCCATTTAATAATGGCAATATCGGCAAAACTTGGGAATGAGATTACAATTCTCTCCACTGCAAATGAAAAGGTTAGTGGAACAAAGAGACTCAAAAAGTTATTAACAAGTGGTGGATCAGATTTTATCGCTTTTGGCCAAAGGCCATAATAAAATATTACTGGAACTGCTATTCAGATACAGAGGGAGACTTGGTAAAATTTCTCTCGGTATAAAGCAGAATAACAGGAAGCAAGGAAGCCTTGAACAATTTTAAATTGTAGGGCAGTAACGTTTTGTTCAACAGTTAAGATTTGCCTTTTCTGATAACTGTGAACAGTTATTTTGTTAATAGAATATCTCAGTGGTTAAGAATATGAGTTTTATTTAGAAGCTCTAGCTCTCATGAAAATTAGAGAATGACAATAGTTACTACCCGATAGATGTATTATGAAGATTAAGTAAATTAATTATCTTTAAGATGCTAAGAAGATAGCCTAAACCAAAAATAATTGCTTAGTAAATATTCCTAGTTATATGGCTCTAAGTTTCCTGGTTTTGAATAAAACACCTCTAATGAAGTACTCGTTGTGCAAAGTGATCCAGACAATTCACCTTGAGTCACATGAGCCGTGCCTACCACCGCTTTAGTAGGTTGAATACACAATTTAAACTACTTTCACTTGATTTTATTAGTCCCTCATTAAATTCACATTATTTCATGCATTTCTGTTTGTTTCTCAGAAAATTAAGAGAAAATGTAATTTCTATAGAGTGATCATTTTGGCAAATCTTAGTTAACAGATTCAAGAGTAAGAGAGAGGCACCTGTGCACTTAAATATATACAGCTTTCAGTAAGGAATATGAAAGTACCAGTGTGTATTTTAAATAATAGTTATGCAGGAGAAGATTCCGGGAAGATGGCAAAAAAGGAGGCACCTTTCTTTCCCTTGTCTATTTGGGCCCAGGAATAGTGAATTTCTAGGTGCTGGTTCCAGGTTACCATACTATATCTTGTGGTTTTCCTACTCCCTACCTACAACTTTATAAGTTGTCCTTTTATTAATTTAATAAATATTGAATTATTCTAATTTGAGTGTGCCATCTGTTCTTGTTCAGACTCTGACTCATACAGAATTACAACATGTCTTTGTTCCTATAGTATATGTTCTATTTGATCTTCATGTTATTTGTTTCAACAGGCTACCAAACAAATATTTTATGCTTAGCTTACAGTTTTGTGTAGTAAGTGTTTTCCTATAGTTCACGTCATTAGATTTTATAATAAACTTTGAGGTTTCATCATCTTGCCCGTTCTAAAACTGATGAGGAAAAAGGAACACAGCCTGTGACACACACTAGGTGCATAGCTGTAAGTAGTAGTGCTGATTTCCATAGGGACCCAGACCTGACTCAGAATTCAATGAGCTTTCTGGGTCTTTTTGCTTTTATATCTTTTTATGAATTAAATTTTAGATTTTTTAAAATGATGACATGCCCTGGTGGAGTAGTGGATTGGTCAACTATCTTAGGCAAAGAGTAAAAGCCATGTATCCCAAGGACTCAGGTTCAAGATGTGGGACTGGGATGGAAACCAAAATGAACAACAAAATAGAATAAATAAAAATACTTCTTCCTCCTCTCTCTTCTGCCTGCCTATCTCTTCTTGCTCTGATTCCTGCCTGTACCTTTCCTAAAAAAAAAAAAAAAGATAATAATAATTGAGACTATTATAATCTTCATCTTCAGAGAAGATGGGAATATATTTAGAAATAAGTTTTTTTCTTGAACCATTTGAAAGTTGCCAACCTGATACCCAGTTGCCCTAAATACTTAATTGTTAATTTCCTGAAAAGGACATTCCCTCATGTAACCACAATACACCTTTCAAAGTTGGGAAATGAGAGTTATGTTACTACCATTCACTAAGTATTGCTGATTATTGCAGTAATATCCTTTATAGCAGAAATACCCAGTTTAGAATCACTTGTTACATTTAGTTGTCTTATGTCTAGTTTAATTCATTCTGAAATAGTTCATCCATTTTTCCTTGGTATTCATGATCTTGGTACTCTGGAAGATTATAGACCAATTATTTTGTAGACTATTTCTTAATTTGGTTGCAAATGTTTCATCCTGATTAAATATCTTTGGTAGGGCTATCACAGAGTTCACTTCGATTACTTGATTAAGTTTATATCTGCCAGGCTTCTCTGTTGTAAAGTATCTCTTTCCCCCAATTTGTAGTTTATCTTTTATCAGAAACTCTAACAATTAGAATCTTGGCTTCCATTTTCTGTAGTATAGTTGACTTATTTGATCATCCCCTGATATAAGTAGTTTCCTGTTTTTGCTGCTACCATGTCCCCTCAGCTTCTCATACTCTCTCTAAGCTTCACCTTTGTGGGTCTCTTTACTCAGATTCTGCCCACTCGTACTGTGCGGTGTCCCCACATAAATGCCTCATTCACTCTGCTCAAGCTCCAACAGCCTATGTGGGGTGTCCCCAAGAGGGGAAATGAGGCCTGCTGGAGAGGATCAGAGTCTGAGCTAGTGGGGAGGGGGTTGGCAATTTACCCCCAGAAGAGTCAGGAGAACATCATGTTTTATGTTTATATTTTCTGTGGTACCATGTCAAGTTGGTATTGGCTGAGTAAAATATTCTTCTCCTTCATTGTTTACTCCATGGTCACACCAACTTTTTCGGTTAAAAGCTGTTAGAGGCATGGACTCATCACTGTCCTATGTGACTAGATTCACAGTTAGTGTCTCAGGGACATAAAAATGGTCAATTCCATGAACAGACACAGCAGCTAGTTAGCAGCTATAGTGACTTCAGGAACACAGGGAAATCCATCTTCTACTTGCTGGTGACTAACAGAAAAACCAAAGCACTAAACTCTGCAAGATAACTAATTTAATCTAATTGAGTATTTATTAAATATTAACATATCAATGTAAATGGAGGCAAAAAGAGAGTATGAGGTGAGAACCTGCAAGCTGGATGGAGAAATTAAAAATAAAGCAACCTGGTGCACTCTGGTGGAGTAGCGATTAGGTCCTCGACAGTCCGCATACCTCTGGGTTTACGTCCTGGGGCCAGAGTAAGCAACCAAGATGAACAACTAAATAAAAATGTTTCTTCCTCCTCTCTCTTCCTACCTGCTTGCTGACTCATCTTCATTCCTGCTTGCACCTTTCCTTTAAAAAAAATAATGCAATCAACTGAGTAAATTTGTTTCATGACTAGGGAAAGTTTAATTTACAGAATTTTGGAAATTGAGGGCTAAAAAAATAGTTGAGTATCTCTTTCTTGCTTTGTGCTCCATACCACTGGAAAGCATTGACCTTGAACTGCAGTTATAAATACCAGTTGCTACAGATGTTACTTCATGAGCGTTTTGGTTTTCCTTCATCTCATATTGGTATGAGAATGAGAAAATTATGAATCGTAATTAGTTTAGTTATGCAAATTATGAACCTCTAAATTATACTTGGAAAACAAGTAATGGAAATGCTTAAACTTTGTTTTAAGCATTTTAGGAATATGTAAGAATGAAAACTAGTACATAAGAGTTTATATACTCTTTGTAGTAATCATATAACATTTATAGATGTGTATAAAGATGGTGATGAAAACATTGGTTCTATGGTGACATTGGGAAGTTTTTTAAATTTCTTTTTCTTTTAGGAAGTTGACTATTACTGATTTGGAAGTACTGATTATACATGGCTATATTAAGTTATATTCTGCATTATGGCTAATAAAGTTTGGGGAAAGATAGAAGAAAAGGTAGAAGTGTTACACTTTTCAGCTCTTCCCCACACTTTTTTTTTTCCCCTACTAACTAAAGTAATATAAAGAATCTACTTGGATAAAGACAATGCTTTGGTCTCTTCCAAATGCCTTCGAGTTCTATAACCATGATAATATCTTTAGGGTCAAAGAAATCATAAGGGAGCTTTTTTAGTGCTATGTCATGGTTAAGAAAATTACAGCCCTGTTTCTTCCTCTTCCCTCTTCAGGTGGGAGCTTATGGATCAGTTACTTAAAGGGAAACTGTGAGAAGAGGGGCTGTCTGTCAAACACAGTCAGATCCTCCTATAAAGACCCTGTTTTATCTGAGCACAGAATACTTTTTGTTTTGGAGAGAGATGCTCTCTTACCACTGAAGGGTTCCGTAATGAGAATGGCCACTGCCACTACCAGGGGTGCTTTTCATTTAGGCTAAGTGTGGCTACTGATGTCTTTGCTTTCTGTAGCCTGACTTCCTTGTTCAAGTAAGTGTAACTTGAATGATTTGTTTGACTGTTTCTGAGGTTACTGCCTGGTTGTTGACTGTTCCTGAGGCCGGAGATCTTTAGTTTCTAACAGTCAGGTATTTCGAGGTGGCAAGTGGAGGTCCAAAGGTCTTTCAGAGAGGGTGGCCCGTCATTCTATGATTTTACCCAGAAAATCTGACTTCTTCAGGATCAAAATGACAAGAATACACTTTAGATTTTGTGGTGATACAGTCCTAGGGTCACCCTCACTTAAGGAGGCCTTTTTCTGGGGGCATATGGGACTGCAAGGAAGGGACCTCTCTCAAAGCATGCTGAAGATGCAAATCAAAGGTCAACCTTTCTAGGAAGAGTTCTCTACCCCACCCCACAATCATTTTCTCTTCTCCAAATGTAGTGTTTATGTCTACCCTTCATTCATGTTCTGCTATGTACTAGTATTGAACTTTTTATGGAGTCTGGTCTGGCTCCAATTTTATGGTAAGCTCACTGCAGATTGAGAACAATATTTTTGTTTAAAAAAATGTTTTAAAGGAAAGTGCAGGCAGGAATGAAGGTGAATAGGCACACAGGCAGGAAGAGAGGAGGAAGAAGCATCTTTATTTTCTTTTTTATTTAGTGTTCACACTGGTTGCTTCCTCACCCCCATGCGCTCCCCATCCCCACACTGCAACCCCTCCCACACCCCGCTGGGCCAGGAACTTGAATCCAAGGGTATGTGACTTGTTCCTTTGGAGACGATGGACCTATTTGCTGCCACCAGGGTGTGCTGAGACAGTATATTAAATGTCACTCAGATTTCTCACAATGCCAGGTGCCCTGCTGGATCTCTGTCAGCAATACAGTAAACACTTGATGCTGGAGCAAAATTTAGACCTGGAACTTGACCAACTCTACTGTTTTCATTCAGAATAATGGCATTTTTCTCTCTCCATAGGTCACAGCATAGATTTCAGCTGTCCTTGTTCATGTTTACCTGCATTTCAAAATTTCCGTTGTAGTTTCTCCCTTCTCGTTCGTTGGTGACTGTTTATATCCCGGTTTCCTGGTATACCTTGCCTAAGCCTTATGTACACACGCACACATAGACATGCACACACTACAAATGAACACAGGAACTAAATCTGCAGTACACAGTGTAAACAGAGTCAAAGAGGAAATCTAGTTCCATCTTTTAAAGTCAAATACAGTCGTCCCTCGCTATACCGTGTTTCACTTATTGAGGCTTCACTGTATTGTGGGTTTTTTTTAAAAAAATATATCTAATTCTGCATTGTGGAATTTTCTCTCTATCGCGGGATTTTGCAGTATGCTCACTAGTGAGTACCCACATAGACTTTGATATGTTGTTAAAATTACATAAGTTTAAGAGTTTAAGAAGTGTTTATAAAAGTGGGGAAAAGGTTAATAAGAGTGTGGGAAGAGTTTATAGGAGAGTAGGGGTTATAAAACCTTAAATAATAAATAATAAAATAATGAAAATATATATAAATAATAAATTAAAACCACTACTTCGCGGATTTTCACCTATCGCAGGGGTCTCTGGAACGTAACTCCCTCGACTGGTGAAGGGATTAATGCACAGGCTGTTATTGCCTGTTTTCTCTGGAGAAATCCGCTACAAAAGGCCAGGTATATATAGTACCTGATCTGTGCTTGGGCCAGATCCCAGGCTTTCAATGGACATGGAAAATATCTGTAAAGATTTGGTAATGGGTTGAGACCCAAAGATGCAGGGCCTGCAGTGGGATTGAAGGAGACCAGAATTTACCTGACACCTGTCAGGATTGGACAGTATCTCTTGACCTTCTGGGCAGTTGTTTTGATAAAGCTGTCTTATGATAAGAACTAGGTTCAGTTTAGTATCCTCAATATATTCAAGTATTCTTAATTGTTATATTTACATCAGAATTGAAGACCTAAAAATCAATATTACGTATTATCTAGAAACAGAGCAAATATCTGAAATACAAACTGTATACCAGTGTGTTCTCTCTAAGTGACAGGATTGTTTTTGTTTATTGGCAATTATATTTTTCTAATTTTAATGCTTATATAATAAAGCACTATAAAAATAATTTTCAGTGACTACTCAAAACATTGATTCTTATTAGCAAAGATGATATGTTACTTCATTAACAGTTTCACTAAAAAAATTTTTTTCTATTTTTCTAATTTTTCTAGACTAAAAGATAAGCAGTAATTTAAAATCCATTAAACAGTATATATCATAGAATTCAAAGCCACTTTCTCATAAATGTTTCTTTAGGTAAATTAGCAAAAATTGGTGAATTATTTATTTTCTGTGTGAAAATCTTAGTCTATAAAGTAGCAGTTTAAGGTTTTAGCAGAAATGTGTGAAGCAAAAAACTTTCTGTATTTTGTTGATTAGGTTAAACTGCCTGTCAGTGATGTAATTTTCCTATTTATAAAAAGGAAATAATAATCTTTAGAACTTTAAAAAAACTTTAAGATAGGAAGAGTTTTCATTATTTACTTACTTTAATGATTGTGAAGGGTTTTTTTTGGAAATAAAATATTAATAGGCTAGAAGGTAGAAGTTCAAAATCTGTCTATAGGGAGCTGGAACATGTTAACTATTACATTTGTATTCAGTTAATTATTTTCCTAATTAAGTGCATGGTTCCCCCTTAAAATATATGAGGGCACCTGCATTTCAAAGTTTTTGTTATAGTTTCTCCCTACGAGAAAGATGATCCTTTTTAAAAACAGTCCTTATATAGAAAAATGGAAAAATGAAGTATAATAATAAAAGCTGACAAATATTTAGTGCTTGCTTTGTGCTAGATATTTTATCAAGGGCTTACATGTATTAACAGTTAATCCCAAAAGCCCTATGAATTTTAAGTACTGTTTTTATCTCCATTTTGCAGATGAGGTAACTGAGAGCCTCTAAAAGTTGCAAAGCCTCTCTTCTCTAACCATTAAGCTCCAAGTGTAGCTGTTTAATGGGAAAAAAACTCATTCTATGCCCTCCCGCCCTCCCAAGATCTCATTAAGTTATGTATCTTATATGAATGCTCTCTCTCTGACAAATTTGAAGAGAGGGTAGGTCATAGATCCACAATAGTTTCAACCTTCTCTCAGTGTCCCTGTGTGATGAGAAATATAAATAAACACAACTTTGGGTTACTGGAGTTCCTCTAAGTAACAGTATTATTGAAAACATGTTTGAATAGTTTCCAGCAATTGTCTAGACTTATTTTCCATTTTAAAGATTTCTGCTAATAGAGCTAGCTTTTAAATTTTTTACTAAGCTTTCTTACCTCCTTGAAACGTGTTCTCATTTGACAATTTCTTAGAAGTGTCTTTGAAATCAATATTTATTATTTTGTACCCTTTCTCATCCTAACTCGAAGTCATGTATTTTGTCATTGTTGTTAAAAAGTCCTCATGAAATCTCCAGAGATGCTGATGATTCTAATTAGTTTTAAGAAAGATATATCTGCTAATGCTACTGGTATCAGGAAAATCCATATCTTAAGATTTATCTTGTTTTTTTTTAAATAGAGTTTATTTGTTAGAGCTATTTTAGGTTATCAGAAAAACTAAGCACGAAGAATAAAGAGTTCTCATATATTGCCTACCCACTATCCACATACCTCACCAGAGTGGTATGCTTGTTAACTATCAATGAACCTACATTTATCATCCTTATGACTCAATGTCCATAGTTTACTTTAGGATTTATTCTTGGTGTTGTACCTTTTAGGGTTTGACAAAGACATAATGACATGTATATACTATTATTTGACTGCCCTAAAAATCCTCTGTGCTCACCTGTTTATCTTTCCTTTAACCCTTGGCAACCACTTTTTACAGTTTCCATACTTTTGTCTCTTCTAGAATGTCATAGTTGGGATCATCAGTATGATATATGATGTTGAGTATCCTTCCTTGTTTACTTTCTTACTAAGAGTTCTTTGTATTTTTGATAATAGTTCTTTATCAGATATGTCTTTTACAAATGTTTTCTCCCAGTCTGTGGATTTTTTTGTAATTTTTAAAAAAAAAATTCTGATTCCCAGATTCACTCAGTCACCCTTAGGAAATTGGGCTTTGGATCTTGGCTTCCAGTATTGGGAGTTCCCAAAGAACAGCATCTGATAGGCTGTCTCCTATATAGCCAATACTTTAAAAGATTAGAAGTATCATATTACATGTAATTTATTTGTGTTTATAATGCTTCATCTGTTTACTCTCAAAAAAAGAAAAAGTCCCATTGCCTTTCTCTCCTCCTTAACTCAACCCTTTATCTTTAGATTGCCTTTTGGTGACTTACTTTATTTAGCTTTCAAGGTGTTCTTGGTAGTCATATTGAACATTTTCCATCTGCTTCATTATATAATCCTGGTGAGAGGGAACATGACGTCATCTGGCTTTGTTGTACTCTATCTAGAGCAGCACTTTTCCTGAGAACTTATGAGCGAGGCATCACAGTTCTTGGAAAATGGTAGTTGCAACTGAACAGTTCCATCCAAACACCAGTTACAGGTTTGGAGTCTGCCCATTTTGCCTGTTGACCTCACTTACTGCTGAGTGAAAATGATATCTTCAGAGATGTTTTCATAAAATCTCCAGGCAATTCATTTGAATTCGGAAAAAGACACAGACAAAGTAACAGTTTGTTGTTTTTCTTCACAATTCACTGAGTTCACTGCTCAGCTGTGTGTGAGAAGTAGGAAGAAATAACATTTAAATCTAGCCTGTCTACCCCTGTTCCTATTTCCTGTTGGAGCACTAGAAAGAAACGCTGTGTTTTGTGGAAGAGTTTAAACTAGTGCATTAGTGGCAGACAACTCAAGAGAAGCCACCCCTCCCTCTTCAATTCCTGAGAACTTACCATAGATTTCAAGAGGCAAAGAGAATGCTGTCCAATTTTTGGCTTTGTTAATACAGAAATGAGTGAATGGAGAGAGAGAAGTTTGGAGCTGGAAAGGGTGGGGGAATGGTGTAAGCCCAAGTCTTTTGCCACTCCCCGGGTTCATTTGGCTCTTTGCTTAAATATTAGAAGCATTATAAAACAAATAAAGCATAACTAGCTCACTGGCCAAGAAGCATAACTGCAGCTGCTGAAACAAAGAACAGTGCAGTCTTGAGTCAGCAACTTGGTCCGTGTTGTCCCAAGTTAAGTGTATTATCTCCATCTTCACAGCAAACCTGTGGTATAGATACTAAATGTCAATTTTACAACTAAAGAAACTTAGGCTTGCAAAGTTTAAGTAATTTGTCCAAGATGACACAGCTCTAAAAATGTAAGAACCACTATCCAATTTGGAATCACATCAGGTGGAATTAAAGGGAAGGTTGAAATACGGACAGGACACCATAGGACTACAGGCAGCAGGGAGCCCAGACAGTCGAAGGACAGAACAGTCTGATTTCAGCACCACACTTGACACTTGTGTCACAGATACAGTGACATTGGATTCTTGATAGCACCATGGATAAATAAATTAGCAACTATTGCTTTGTTTTTATGTCATTCTTTAAAAATTCAGGGAGGAGCTTCTAACTGGTGGGCCTCATTTTGCACATTAGTGCTCTAGCTCCCTTGAGGTGTAAAGGGCTGTCTGCTCACCTGGCTTCTACAGTGGAAGCTGGGGCCCTACTTCCTATCAAAACTGATGCAATCAGAGATTTCCCCAAGTTGGAAGAGTATTTGGATGCTAGGCAGTGATATCATGAGTAAGTGTCTCCACGTCCATTGTGTGCACGTGGCATTCTGCTGAGGACTGCTTTAACTGGGAAACTGCCTTCTCCATAAGAGTGGCAGTTTTTTTTTTTTTCCCGGAGAACAAAACCTGCCTAAACAGAGAACTTTCAGGCAGTCCACAAAGTATTTGGGTTTTCACAGGAGGATCTCTGGTTGTTTCTGAGTCACTGAAACTGACCTCCTCAGAGAATAACTGGCAGAACCAGGCAGCTGTTAGGGTCAGTCTGAGGAGAAGCATATAGAAAAAAGAGCCACGGGGAAAACCCTTTCCTAACTTCAGGCTTAACTGATCCTCAGCCTCCTATTTGGAGACCCTGTGTTTGTATGTTACCAGGCCACATATAACTGTTGTTTTAGCTGATTAACTGTAGTTAACATTTTCTTATAGTGAGAAGATGCATCTGTGTGTTCTTTCTTCACTGATTTGTTTCATGTCTTTGTCCTTCTCTTAGATTCTATTTTAAGATTAGGGACCATATCATTTTTGTATCTTCAGAATCCAACATACTAACCAGCATATAATAGGCCTTTTTAAAAATACTTGAATTAATTATTTTCCTTAGTAATCTTTTAATGAAATGGGATTGATTCCTGTGAAATAGTGAGGAAATTCTAGTCATATATGTTTGAAATATTTTATGTTTTTTTTAAAGGAAGGAAGTAGGCAGGAATGAAGGCAAGTAGGCAAGCAGGAAGAAAGAAAGGGAAAGGAGTAAGAAGTATTTAGTTAGTTAGTTGTTCATTTTTGATTGTTCCCCTCAACCTCAGGTCCTGAACACGGATCACTGGGCTTAATGTAGACTACACCAGAGCTGCTGACTTAATGCCTGAGCACTAGGGCATACCATTTAAAATAATAATATAATGATTTTATTATTATTTCTTTTCTTTTCAAGCAAAATGTTAAGATACTGACCTAATTTCTCAGTCTATGTGTATTATACAACACACTCACCACCAGAGTTCTAGTTTTTGGTGTTTTTTTGTTTTTTTTTTAATGAAAATATCTGCTATAGAAAGAAGGATCACAATGACATGTTCTCTAACTTTGTTGTTACAGGTATTCCAAGATTTGGGGACTGAAGTACTGTCTGGAGCCACTGAAGGCTACAACATATGCCTTTTTGCCTATGGGCAGACAGGTTCTGGGAAGACATACACCATGCTGGGGACCCCAGTGAGTATTAATATTGGAATACAGTATCTTCCAGTGTCACAGCAAGCCAGACTACTGCACTGTCATTGCCACTGAGAGATTGGATGTTAGTCCCCTAGTCAGTCAACTTTAGCAAAATTAAGGGGCCGCCTTCTATAGTAAGAGTGGGTTTCTCAGTACTTTAAGTATAACCTTTGAATAATTAGTCCCTTTTTATTAAACCCTAAGGAAACTTAGAATTTTATAAGTTCCTTAGATGACACAGAATTTGTCAGTCCTTCTGATTTTCTTATATGATTTCCAAATTCATCACTTGAAGCTTTTTAATATCTTTGGTGTAGATAACACCTGCACTGAATCTAGTGTTGGCTAGTCTTCTGCAGAAATGGAGCTACATGTTTTGGTCTTGAGTATCAGAAAGAAGCAGCAGAGCCAGTGACTGGGTTCGGAGCTTTCAAAAGTTCAGAGGTCTTCATGAGAACCTTCTGTGATTGTGGGGCATTAGGAAGGTAGGGTTCGTAAGAGCACCACTCTGTACCCTGGTGATGTGAACCCGGGTGTCTGGTAATGAGGTGCAAGGACCTTTTCTAGGACACCATTCCTTCTGAAAGATTATCGCTGCTGCCTTGGGCCCAAGCTCATGGCTTACCGTGTCCATGTTTAATGTGATCTCACATATTTGAGATTTAACTATAGAAAATACTTATTAAACCAGGGTTATAAAGCCTTTAACCTGCGTATAAGTTAGTACTGAATCCAGGAGGAAGAGAGAATCCGCTTTTATTTAAATGTGTAGTTTGAACACCCAATATACACACAGTTCTTCTGTGGGTGTAGAGTTAAGAAGGAGGATTCTAGGAGGGTCCACAGTGTTAAAATGGGTTTATGCAAGAAGAATATAATCTTCATTGCATGAATGGTTGCATGCGTTTACCAGCTTCTCCTCTCTTCTGGTGACCTGCCACTCATCTGGTGCTTAAATGTCTCCTGAGAACACTGACAAATAGATTCTTCAGTATACCACCAGGGAAATTGCCCAAGTGAAGAGGCTAGGACAAGGAGCCATGTGTCTGTCCCCAAGCTGAGGATGATTCTTGGGTGTTGGGGGAAAACATCACAGTGAATAGCAGTAATGCTTTCCTTTCTTCTGTTCTCCAGGCCTCTGTTGGACTGACACCACGGATTTGTGAGGTATAGACTCTCTTGACTGGATCCTCTCATAGTAGCTCTCCGTTCTACACCCCTTTCAGTAAGACCCCAACCCTCTGGTTTTTACAGGGTCTCTTCATCAGGGAGGAAGAGTGTGCCTCACTGCCTTCCTCCTGCAGGATAAAAGTAAGGTAAGAACCTACCAGACTCTGGGCTTAAAATGTTTTTATTCCACATGTAGCAACTTTAGCTGTCCTCTCTTTGCTTGCAGAGGAATGGTCCAAAGCCATAGCAGAAATAGCTTGTAAGACAGGGAGATAAGAAATATGCTTAGGTTTGTGGGTTGTAAGAAACTTAATTCCTGTCCTCAGACTTAACAAGCAGGTGTCCCCTTCTGTATACCAGTTGGCTCTATCAGTCTCCATTCACTCTCTGGACTATTTCATACCAGCTTTTGGCTCTTCCAGTCCTTACTGGGTTATTCTTCAGGGATGTAGTTCCCAAACTCTAGTTCCAGATTAGTGCTGTCTACTCTAAGATGAAGTTTTAACCAGTCCGTAGTGAAAAATATTGGTGTATAGTTACCAATTGTCCTTAATTCTCTGTAGTTTTTTTTTTGTTTTTTTTTTTTGGCAGGGGGAGGGGTATGCTTTGGGGTCCTGGTGTTGAATGTACTTTTTTTAAAAATTGAGATATAAACTACGGATCATAAAATTCAAACTTTTAAAGTGTGTAGTTCAGTGATTCTATGATATTTATAAGGTTATCCAGTCATCACTAACTACAGAACATTTTATCACCCGTAAAAGAATAAATGTCCTTTTAAAACTTAAAATTATTGTAAACATTATTTTTGCACTGTTTTTTAAAGGAAAGGTGCAGTAGGCAGGTAGGCAAGAGCAGACAGAAAGAAGCACTTTTATTTATTTTATTTAGTTTTACATCTTGGTTGTTCTCCCCGACCCAGCACTCAAACCTGGGTCCTTGGGATGTATGTGGACTGCGCTTCAGTCAGAGGCAGATGAGCAAACCACTGGTTCACCAGGGTACACCTATTTTTACACTCTTTAAGTTTGCAAAGTAAAAATATGTAAAACCATGTGTGTGTATGTCTGCATAAACAAGTATATTAAATGCTTTTCTGTTCATGAAATCTGGGAACCACTGTTCTAAGAGACAATTGAGTTTTTGATATTTAGATATGAGAAAGTTAGGGAGAAAAATTTATGCAAAATGAGAAGATTATGCTTTGAGCAAGCATTTGTGTTCTGGTGAGAAAGAATTTTTGTGAGAAATCTTATTTCTTTGTTTTAGAAAATCTTTACTGATTTTAATAAAGAATTGTGACTGGGGATGTGTCCTAGTGGCCTAGTGGTCTAGTACTCCTGAGAGCAGTCCCAGGTACATCTCAGGGTCCTGAGTTGAAGACTCATGGCCATGGGTACTGGTATAACCAATGAAAACAATTAAATTAAAAATAAAGTATTTCTTCCTCCTCTCTCTTCCTGCCTGCCTGCTCGCCTTCATTCCTACCCGTACCTTTCCTTTAATAAACAAACAAGCAAAAAGAATTGTGGCCATGTTATTAATTTTAAAAGAAGTAAAATGCCAATGGATACTTATAAAGCATATTATGCAGAATCCTGGTGTATAAACAGGTAAAATGAAAATTGTCCTCCTTAAATCAGGGGAGAGGACCAGAGCCTGTATCCTGTAGCTTTCCTCATTGCTTGGCAGTGGACTTTGAGGTGCCTTCACAGAGCAATAAAGCTCAAAGATCCTGCATGAAAACCACTTAGAGAAGCAAGCTTGTACACTGAGCTGTGGCTGCCTGGTGAAGACTTGTGACAGCATACCCCAAGATCACGTTCAGATGGCCTCAGAAAGGCCAAACTTGAATCAGCACTGTGAAGTGGTGATGGCCTGTCTAGAAACCCTATTGTGTACATGTGGAAAGGGATTCAAGGGGAAACCTTGACTTAATCAAAGTCTGAAGTGTCAGAGGTGCAACTGGAACAAGAACTAGGACCTTCTGATTCTTGGCTTAGTGTTTTCTCCACTTTAAAATAATCTATAAAATTATGTTACCTTTTCAAAAAAAATCTAATTTTGAAAAGACATCACCATTTTTCAAAACCAAATTATGCACCTTTTTCTACATGTCTCTAGTTTTCTAGAAATCTATAATGAACGAGTGCGGGATCTGTTGAAGCAATCTGATCAGAAAAAGCCCTACAACCTGCGGGTCAGGGAACACCCAGACATGGGACCCTATGTACAAGGTGAGCTGCCATGGTCCTTGAGGTCTAAGACCCAACTGAATCCTGGAAAGTTCTCCTAATATTTACGAATTCATTCAACAAATGTATAATGCATATTTAATTGCCAGCTACTGTCCAAGACACTAAATATGAATTAAGTAGAAAAATAGTCTTCCCCTCACAGGTAAGCTTATAATCTATTGGGGCCGAGTTAGAAAACAATGACAAGTTTTGATAAAGGACAGTAAGTAAAGACATAGTGGGAGTAAGGCGCCCTGGGCAGCATAGGTGACCCATCCATATGGGCCGCGGGGGTGGGGTGGTGGTGGTGGTGGGAGGGGATCAGGAAAAGCTCTGAGGAGGGTGAACCCAAGGTAATGCAAGAGCTAGTCATGTGAGAAATGGCACAGCAGGAGCAAGACCTTTTCGTGTGGAGGGAGCTGGAGGAGGTGGAGCCTGGAGTGAAATGCTTGGTGGTTGCAAGGTCCATGTGTCTAAAGCATGGTAACAAGAAAAGTGGCATGAGACAAGCAGGGCCTGGACTGATTCTCAAGTTACCTTGAGGTACTCTTTGGGGTACTGTAGGGAGATGTCACACATCAGCAGAGTCTGTGCTGTTTCTTCATCTAGCTCTGATGAGTGGTGTTTGGTACCATCTGTCTGTCTTCATTCGACTAGGTCTTGCTGTTAAGTAGGAACAGTTGGGTTCTTTTGTGGAGGAAGTTTTTTCCCTTTCAACACTCAGGAAGATGAATTTTGTGCTCCTTTTCTCACAGCAATATGCCAATTTAAATCCTCACAGGAGAGGACAGGAAAGCCAGTTTCTTCTCTGATAAAGGCCTGGCCAGCGTGTGACACAGTAGGTGGATCAGTCACTGGTCTACTACCAGTGTCTTCTCCTAAATGTTCCAGCACAAATGGTAGCCTGGAAACAACAACAAAAATACCATTTACTTTGCTGGTAGCCAGTTGGAGTGTCCTCTCTCTACTCTGTGAATATACATTTTTGTGTAAAGTAATAATACCCTGAAGGCCGACCATGAGTTGCAGTCTGGAAGAAGTTAAAGGACATTCCCTAACTCACATAGCTAATGGAAGAAGTGTTGGTGCTGGGGATCTTGACTAGAACTGGAAGAGAGGAATGGGACAGAATACTGTACAACAAGGAGACCTTGATCATGTATTCTTTGATCCCCATCTTGGCTTTTTTGTGTCCCTTTGCTGGGCTACCTCCTCACCTGACAGAAGCCCAGTTCACCATCTTGGTTTCTCTGGGGATGCTCTTCTCACCTTGCATGGACTCTGATTCCTATGACTGGTCATTCCCACAAGTGGACAGCCCGCTTACCCTGCCTGGGTTTGAGACCCCACACTGCACTGTCTCTGTGGGTGGATGCTCAGCCTCAGCCCACTCAGACTCTGCCTTTCTGGGCCAGGTGCCAACATGTGTGATCCCCTCCTCATCCCACTCGTGCCAGGCATTCACCTTGCTCTGACTCTGCCACACCAGACCAGCCTCGTGTGGACATCTTCCTTATTCCTCTCAGGCTTTGACACCCTGCATGTGGTTGCCTCTGTGCCACCTAATGATATTAGGACTATATTATTTGGGAAAGGGAAGGAGTGCTAAAAATTTTTAAATATAAACACACTGAAATTTTACAAGTGTTTTTCTTTATCGTATGATTTTTGTTGTTTTTCCTCTCAATCTCATCATTTATACTGATTGATTTTTGAACATTATAGCAATCCTGCATTCCTGAAATATACTCAACTTGGTTGTGATGTATTATTCTTCTTATATCTTGCTGGGTTTGAATTTCTAATATTTTGCTTGAGGTTGTTAAATCTATGTTCAAGAGTGAAATTTGCTTATAATCATCATCTTTATCCTTTCCCTCTTTCTCTTCCTCCTCTGTTTCTCCATTTCTCCCTTGTCAGATTTAAGTATAATGGTTATGTTTGTTGTCTAAAGTGATCTGGGAGGTGCTCCCTCTTCAATTTTCTGTAAGATTTTTGAATTATTTCCTCCTTAAATATTTGGTAGAATTTGTTGGCAGTTTTCATGTGTGTGTGATTTAAAATTAGATTGGATTTCTTTCAGATATTCTTTTTTCTTATGTCGATTTTAGTAGGTTGTATTTTTAATTTTTAAAGGAATTCATTTCTTCTAAATTAAAACAAATATGTTTTATAAAGGATAATTTCTTTTATTTTTAATATATATATATATGTTATCTCTTTTTCATTCCTAACAGTTGGTTTTGTTCATTTCATTCCTATCAATTATCTATGTGTTGTCTCGTTTTCTTGTTCAATTTAGGGCTTATTAATTTTTATTTTTTTTTTTTTTTGTATTTTTGAAGAATCAATTTTTGGCATTGTGGTTTTTCTCCATTATAATTTTTATTTGCTATTTATATTCATATTTTTACTTCATTCTTCTTACTTTCTTTAAAGTAAAATGCTAATCTTTAAAAAAAAATCTGTAAGTTGGGTGCCTAACTTTCTGTTTTTTTGTTTCTTTTTTTAAAGAGAAAAAGAGTACAGTGGTCAGGAAAGAAGGAAGGGAGAGGAAGAAGAAGCATTTATTAATTCATTTTTTTTTGTTTTTCCCCTGCACCCCAGCCCTGGGCCACAAACCCTGATCCTTGGGCTTTATGTGTACTGGGATTTGATCTGTTCGGGCGCCAGTTGCCAGAATTCGATCCTGGGAACAGGGATAGTGAGGAAAGGTGCCGCAGGAGAATGAGAAACTCAGGATACTCAGTATAAGAAGATAGGAAAGGTGGGAATCGGGGCCAAAGGTCTCTCTTTTCTTGGACCAAAGGCCCTGACCATCCTGGTTTCCACTTACTTATTGGGTTCATACGCAGCATTGCTTCAAGCAGCTTATGTAAGCAGTTTTATAGTTACATTGGATTACTTATACAGCTTCTGCTCTGTAACCACATATCTGTCTTATTTTGGTGGGCAAACAGTCACAGACACACTGTCCTAGTGTTTTTACACAGCAGCCTTCGCCAGGTGCCCTGGGTCTGGTGTCGTTGATGTTCTGGCAGCTCCAATCCAACCTTGCTCTCTTTTCTGCCCCAATAGTGTGGACCAAGTCCTAGACGTGGGCTTAAGGCCTGAGCCACCAAGGCGTGTCCCTTTCTTCTTTCCTAACATTTCTTTACAATTTTAAATTTCTCTGTCAGCATAGCTTTACCTGTACTACATGTTTTAAATAATAGTGTTTTCACCATTATTCACTTTTTAAAATACATGAGTTCCAGTATAATTTCTTCTTTGACCTGTGGGTTATTTAGAATTGTGTGACTTAATTTTCAGACATTTGATGCTTTTCTCATTCTGTTTTTGTTTTGGGTATCTAGTTTAATCGAATTGCATTCGGAGAGCATGTTCTATATTATTTCATTTTTAAAATACATATGTATGACAGTTTGGTTTGTGACCTAGCATATGGTCAATTTTTGTAAACTATACTTGAAGATAATGTAATATATAGAGTAATTGGGTAGAGCATTTATATAAATATCACTCATCAAGTTCATTACTTGTGTTTAAATGTTCTATAATGCTATTGATTTTTTTACCTGCTTGGTTTTTTTTTAAATAACTGATTTTATTGAAGGGATATTGCACTGTAACATTAAATAGGTTTAAGGAACACAGCATGGCAGACCAGCATCTGTACACTGTATAGTAAGTTCCCCACCATTTCAGTTTTTCCTTCACCTTTTAATTAATCCCTCCAGCTTGTTTACCCCTTTTCATGAGCTTTTCCTTTCCCGAATTTTGGCTACAGGTCTGTTGTTGTTTGATTTAGTTCATATTTTAAAGTATTTTTGTTTAATTCAGTTCATTGGTTTGCTTTCTGTCTCTGTTCTCCACATATGAGTGACATCATATGGTGTCTTTCTCCTTCTGGCTTATCTTGCTAGGTTTACCTGCTTGTTTTATAATTTTCTGCTATTAATATGGATGTCTTTTTTTCCTTTTAATTATGTCAATTTTTATTTTATATACTTTAAGACTTTATTACGATATACGTACAAAATTAGAATGATTTAATCTCCCTCGTGAATTGAACCTTTTTATCAGGAGAAAGGATTCCTCCTTGTCCCTAGCATTGCTTTTGCCTTAACCTCTACTTTATGTTGTCCCACGTTACTGGGACTTCGCTAGCTTTCTTGGTTTGTGTTCGCGTTTTAATTTTCCTTTGTACTTTAAGTTTCAGCCATTCTTTATCCATATATTTCAGATGTGTTTTTTATAAAATACTAATTTGGCTTTTGCTTTGTTTTATCTAGCATCACAATTTTAGGCTTTTAATTTGAGTACGTTGTCTGTTCATATTTAACTAATTACTCAGTTTTATTTACATTTAAATCTACTATTATCTTCTATTTTCTCTTTACACTGTCTTTTATATTCCTTTTAATCTACTTTTGGGTTTATTGATTTTAAAAATTATTTCATATTTTTCTTCAATTAGCTTTTATTTTATATATTGTCTTCTTATGTTTAGCAGTCTCTATAAGGATTGTGACATGATCAATTGACTTATCAAAATCTAGAACAAAAAAAGAAACTAAAAAGACTTGATATTCCATTTATCCTGCCTTGACTTATATGCCATTTGTGAATCTGAATTTTTGTTTTTAAATCTCCTGCCTTCAATCTGGAATTTTCCCTCAGCCTCAAGATAATCCTTGTATTTCCACTAATGTTAGTCTGCTATGAACAAAGTCTCTTGGCTTTCAATTGATAGAATATATCTCAAATTCTTCTGTATTCTGGAAGGAGAACTTCACTGAGTATAGAATTTCAGGTTGGTTATTTTCTTTCAACAGTTAAAAATTATTTCACCTTGGCGCACCCTGGTGGAACAGGGCTTGGGTGCAGTTCACATGCACCCAAAGGTCCCAGTTTTGCCTCCTGGGGCTGGTGGGAGCTAAGATGAATAACTAAATGAAAAATAAATGAAGTGTTTCTTCTGCTTCTCTCTTCCTGCCTGCACTTTTCTTTTAAAAAACGTTACTCTGCTTTCCATTGTTTCTGTTGAGAAGTCATCTCAGTAATTCTTTTAGCCTTTGGTTTTCATCAATTTATCATGAAATACCCAGAGGTAGATTTTAGCTTTTTAATAATTATTCCAGGATTCTTGAATCTTTGGTGCATATATGTATATGTGTATGTGTATATGTATATATACACACATTCATATACATACACATATGCATATATACATTTACGTACATATATACGCATCCATTGTGTATATATACACACACATATATATGTATACACACACAAACACATATTTTTTTAATCAGTTTTGGACATTTCTTAGCTTTTACTTCTTCTAATATTGTTTTTATCCCACTCCTTCCTTTTAGAACTCCAGTTACAGGTTTATTAGACCTGTTCCATATATACTATATGATTCCTATCCTCTCTTTCTGTTTATCTTTTTTCTCTCTGTGCATTTTGCAGGGGATATATGTTTCTGACGTATATTGTGTTCACAAATTCTTTTTTCAGTGGTCTAACTTGCTATTAAATTTATATATGACTTATTTTCATTTGCAATAGTTCATATTTCTCAAATCTCCATTTGATCCTTTGTTATAGTTTCCGGTTTTTTTGGAAATTTTATAACCTTGCCTTTTAGCTCTTTGAAAATAGTAGGCAGAATTACTCTAAAGTAACTGATAACTGTAATATTTGTATCTTGGGTCTCTTCATTGCCTATTAATTTTGTTTTTCCTTTATGCTGCTAGGTCTTCTTGTGTGTTTGGTTTGTTATCATTTCGTGCCAGAAAATATATGCTAAATTGTTTACAGAAATAATTGAGAGGTTCAAACAATGATGTCTTCTTGTACAGGAGATTTTTATTTATTTGTTCCAGATTCTTGCTTATTCTATGAATTTGGAATCAATTCAGTCCAATTTAAGGAATGAGAATGTTCAAAGCTGGATTACAATAATATCAAAGCTCTATTTAGCTTTATTCCTGTGTTTTAGACTTTGAGTTTCCAGCCTGAAGAAGTGGGGCTCTACAGGGCTCACACTAGGTGTACTCTGGACTGCAGTCTTTGTCTCTGTATCCCTGAGAGATTGTCAAGAGGTTGTCTTAGTCACTCAGCCTCGAGTGGCAAATGTCCCCAGATGCTGGACTTAACACTTGGGTTTCCATCTTTCTCCAGTATATGGCCTATAAATACTTTGCTATTTGGTTATCTCTCTGTATCTTCTAGCTGATGTCTTTTATATTTTGTCTACCTTTTCCTAATATTTTTTAATGGAAGCATTGTTTAATAGGATCAAATTTATCATTACCAAAGCAGGTCTATTATTGGTTAAATATTTAAAAATGTTTTTAGTATAAATAATCTTGAACATAACACAAAAATAGAATAATATAGTGTACCCCGTGTACAGATTGTCTCATCACAGTAACCATTAAGTCTTGGCCAGTCCTGCTCTATCCACATTCCTGTCATTTCCCCCATCCTATGTTATTTTGAAACAAACTCCATATATCACATCAATTCATCTATAAATGTATTTAGTATGTAGTCTTAAAAGATAAGAATTTTTTTAACTTATCCACAAAAGTACTATCACTTCTAAATAACAATTTCTTAACAAAAAAATCCAGTCCGTGTTCAAATTACTTTGCTAATAATGAGTCATGAAATTACTTTGTTCCTGAATCAGAGATTCTCTGGCATAATTGTAAAGGCTCTTTTTGACCTGGTTGGTCATGCCCTTAAGCAAATCTTTGACTATCTAGCATCTGCCCATTCTACAGTAGTCCTTTCAGATCTCACATCCCCTTTGGAGCCTGTCCTGACTTCTCCTTTGTTCTCCTTAGCATTCATTACCTCTTTTGTGGTGCTTGGCCATACTGTCTTGTAGATAATGGCTTCTCATGATTGTAAACTGTGGGAGGATAAGCACACATGGACTCTGTTTTACCTGTCAAGCTGAGTGCCACTTGTGGGACACATAGCACTGGTCTACCTCAGTGATTAGTGAAGGTCAAATGGGATAATATATGAGAGTATATCTATAACCAATATAGCGAAATTGTAAAGAATTATTCTTTGCTGCTGTTCACATAGTCACTATACAAATCCTAGAACATAATCGTAAGGGCAGAGGTATGTTATCAGAGCTGATCATACTACTTTCCAATAAATATTTGTTGATCTAATTTAGTATCTGAATGAATTTCGCTCAAGTTCCCTCAGCTGATATGAGAGAGGAACAATACAGGAAAAGGTGAAAATGTACCAATATTTTAATTTAATTTCTCCCCCTCCCCTCACAAATCTGACAGGTTTATCTCAACATGTAGTTACCAACTATAAGCAAGTAATTCAACTCTTGGAGGAGGGAATAGCAAACAGGTAACAGGTTTGTTTGTTCCTGTTTTTCTTTTCAGCCTCATTCTTCTGTCCTGTGTCCTCCCCTTTGGCGTATGTAAAGGTGTGTCTCTGTAATCCCCACGTTCACAGCCAGGAGGTCTTCCGCAGAGCAGTAATGAATCCTGGCTGAAGATGCAGTTACTAAGTAGCGCTAAGTGAGTGCTCTTCTCACTAGTGAGGAAGCTGTATTTGTCTTGATATAATAATATCTGGTAGTAAGCCTGGAGTTACTCTGTTCTTTGGCTTTTAATATACAACTTCAGCTATTTAATCAAAGGGAAGATTATTACCTGCATTGTCCTGTTTCTTAGGTGTAATGGGATAAGGACCAATACAGAGTAAAATGTTTCACAAAGCATTTTTCTTCTAGTTTTGCATACTTTAAATGTTACTCGAAAAAGATAGCATTTCAATTGTTTTTTACCATGAAATACCCAGAATATTAATAATATAGCCTTTTTCCTCCCTGAAAAATAAAGGGAGGAATTTATTGTACTTTTTAATCCACTTAATATCAGGTACAAGTGAATTGAATAGAAAAGAAAACATTTATCAGTCTCTTCCTTCAGTTTCCTGGAGTGCTCCTGGAGTCACTGTCTCAGGTCTTCAAGATGCCCTGAGTTCCTTGACCTTTAAGTGTCAGCCTCCCCCAGCTCCGTCTTTCAAATCCTTAAGCCAAGAGATCAGCCTCTAAATTTTGACTCTTTTCTTCAATTCTCTAGCTCCTCTGAGAACAGAAGCCAGTGAGATAGATTTAATAAGCTGAAACATGACTTAGATAAAGAGAAGATTCTTGACTTTAAGAATTAAAGCATTGGAATGAAACTCTAGGGGCAACTATGAATTTCATCTGGTTTAAGCATGATGTTGATATGATTCAAGATCTAATTTTAAAGTTCTTTCTAGCACTATAAAATTAATAATTTGTGTTTAATTGCAATTTACTTTGTCTGTCTTTGAGTCTTCTCCAGCAAATTCTCTCCATGACTTATTTAAATGATTTAAATGGGTCCTGTAGTAGGGATATTCTTCCAGGTTGATGACAGTATGTTATTCCCCCTTTCAGCTCTGATTGCTTCTAATGTTTTAAAAGAATGTTCTAATGTGATTTAGAATGCAGTTGCACTCTCTTTTCTTCTCAGACCTCAGGACCCAGAGCACTGCTTCTGCCATCTTTGGTCGACACTCCTAACTACACAGATGTTCTGTGCTTCTCACTGTGAACTTCAGCACTAATATTTCTTGTACCTCCTCATAGATCTTTAAGGATTCAGTCCTTATAGCCCTTGCCATAATTGTCTTCCCTTGTATATGCAGAATCACAGCAGCTACCCACATACATGAGGCCAGCAGCAGATCCCACGCCATCTTCACTATCCACTACACGCAGGTTGGTTACCTGTTATATTTTCTTAGATTCCTTCCTTTCCTTGTCCCTTTTGATTGCTTTCTTGTCTTCCTGTTTCTTTCCTTTCTTCCTCCTTTTCATTTACAGTTCCTCTGATATGACCTAATATTATAAGGAGGACTTACATGACATCTATTAAGGTATACATACAGAAAGAGTAGAGACATTTCATAAAGACTAATCAAAATATCTTATGATGTGGTGGGAGGAAGCTGAGATGCTGATGAGACTCTGGATTGATCCAGAAAGAATTCCTGGAGAGAGTCATTTGGCCAAGAACACAGCAAGTTTATTAAAAGCAGAAATAACTAGTTGAGGTTCCCTGAGCTAGAACGTTTCCATCAAGAGAATACACACATGTGCATGTTTGGGACCTAAGCTGCCTGCCTCTCTCACAGGCAAGATGAATTCTGTAGATATATGAGGGCTTTGGGCGTGTCCAGGTTACCTGGAGAAAAAAACAGAATAAGTATCTAGGGATGTGTCCTAGAAGCAGATTGCTAGACCCAGAGGGGTCTCTTTCAGGTTTTACCAGTTAGTCCACTATTCATACATCTGCATACTGCCCTGTAGATTCCAAGCCATGCTATCCCCACATCATTCCCCACTGAAGAAATAGGGCTAAATATCTTTTTGGTGATAAAAGGACGAAGGTCATTTCTTCTGGTTAGGAATCCTGGTTTTCACCCAGGAGACCCAGGTTCGACTCCCAGTTATGGGAACCAGAAGAGATGACCTTTGTCCTTTTATAAAACAAACCATGGTATAGTCATACAATGGAATACTACTTGGCAATAAAAATGAATGAACTATTGATACATATCTCAATATGGATGAATCTTAAAATAATTCTGCACAGTGAAAGAAGCCAGACATTTTATGATTCCTTTTGTGTGAAATATCCTCAGAAGTCTTACTCTGTGTCTCAGATGGTTAAGGCAGTGACTATGAAAGCTATGGAACCTGGGTTTGAGACCTGGGCCAGGTACTGCAAAAAAAAAAAAAAAAAGAGAGAGAGAGAGAGAGAGAGAAAAAAAAGAAAACAAAGTATCCTGAGAAGACAAATTTATAGTTGATAAGTAGTTGAGACTGGGAATGGGAATGGTGATTGATTGTAAACAGACTTCAGGGAATTTGGGGGTTATTGAAAATGTTTTGAAACTGAATTTTAGTGATGGATGCACAACATTGAAATAGAATATAAAAAACACATTGAGTTTCTTTTGTTTTTTTTTTTTAAAGGAAAAGTAATTTTGAGGGATGGGTGCCCCTGAATTGAACAGGGAGACAGAGTGCTATCCTAACAAATTCATATGCTGTGACTCAAGCAAACGAGAGATTAAACCTCACTCACGGGTCCCCATCTGCTGTGACTCACTACTGCCAAGAGTCAAAGTCTCTAACTGGAGTTTTGCAATTGCCTAGTAATTTGTACCAAAATTCCTGGTGCCCCAGAAAGTTGTACTTAGAGGACTTTTCTCACTTACTCTGTGGAAGTCATGCTTTTTTTTTTTTTTTTTTTTTTTTTTAAGAGAAAGGAAGCAGGCAGAAATGAAAGCAGGAAAGAAGAAATAGAGGTGAAAGAAGTATTTTTGATTAGTTGTCCTGCCTCCCTGCTCACTGTCTCTCCCTCCCTGCCTTGCTCCCCTGGCCCCAGAGCCACAAACCAGGGTTCTCACAGTCTTAACACCTGAGCCATCAGGTCACGTCTTTTTAAATTTTATTTATTTATTATATTTTTAATCAAATAACCCAGGGCTCACTGATTATGTCTATCAGATATAGAAAACTCATCCAGTTCAGAGCACATTAGAATACAGATTTGTTGAGTGGGCTAAAAATCCGAAATATCACCTTGGTTTAGAAGGTACCTGATGGGAAGAAAGCACATTGTTCAAATGACAAATTTTAAATATGTTTTCTCCTTAGGCAGTCTTGGAGAGCAACCTCCCTTCTGAAATTGCTAGCAAGATCAACCTTGTGGACCTAGCAGGCAGGTAATTGGGATTTCAAAACCAAGGGACATTTACCCCCTTGACAATGACTTTGTTCTTACTCATTTTATAGGGAATAAGTTTGCTCCACCCTTTTTCAGATTACAGTCATCATGAGAAAATTACAGAAGAAACAAATTCTTCAAATGCAAGGTTAAATTACAGTTGTCAGGAGTTAAAAAGTTCTGTTTCAGGGGTTCTCAGTCTCAGCTGCCTATTAAAATCACCTGGGATCTTTCAATGCCCCTAATACTTAGGCTGCACCTTATACCACTAAATCAGATTATTGGTGAGGTCAGGGGAAGTGCAAGCACTGGCAGATTTTAAAGTTGTCCAGGTGATGCCTTTGTAAAGGCAAGATCAAAACCTACTGCTCTCCATGGAGGTAACTGAGTTAGCACACTTTTTCCCTTTGATTTAGTATTGATCTTATGTAGCTCTATTACTTAAAAAAAAAAAAAAAAAAAAAGCTTTAAAAATATTGTATTCTTGGGGAGAAGACACTACTAAGTATGAGAAGGACTGATAAATTGTAGTCACATATCCCATGTCCAGAAAGAGAAAAAGAACTGTCAGATTAAATAGGGTATACTTTCCTGTTTTATAACTGCTAAGTAATTAAATTTGGTATGGCATTCCTTAAAAATTAAGTGTTAGCTGAAAGACGTTTTATCAGCTAAGCAGAAGTGTGAATTTTTAATATTTTCCAGTTACTTAAAAAAGGAATTTGAGATATTTGATACTTAGTGACATAGATTTATGAAGTTCATTAATATGTAAAATTAAAACAATAAAGGTAGAGGAGAAGTGCCCTTACCAAAAAGCTATGCTGGTATTATTACTGTAAATGAATATTTGCATTTAGCTGAAAGTGCTTTGGCAACCAAAATAAAAATGGAAATGGAATGAATTATTTAATTTTTATTACCTAAGAAATAGAAAAATACCAGATCATTAATGGTCATTTTTTTTTTCCTGGAACTGAATTCTAAAAGGAATTTATTATTTAGGTCTTTTATATGATATACAGCGTAAAATAGATAGCTTTCAATAGCATCGAAAGATAATGTCATTTGTTTGCCTTTGTTTTTATTTTCATTGACTGTTTCAGTGAAAGGGCAGATCCCAGTTACTGTAAGGACCGGATTACTGAAGGAGCCAATATCAACAAGTCTCTTGTGACTCTGGGAATTGTCATCTCCACCCTAGGTATTTTGCTGATAAACTGAAACATGAGAGCGGGAGGGAAAGTTTGGAAACAATAACACTCATATTTCCATTTTGTCAAAATGGAGTAGATACTCAGAAGATTCTTTTTGAGAATGTTACCTTATGGTTCAGGGCATGAAAAATTGATACTTTTATGTACTTTTAGAAAACAATGTGACTGTCATCTAGCATTCTCATTAAGAAGGGCGACTAAAACATTGTATGGCTCAAATCTTCATGTCATGAGTTTAAAGTCTAATTCAGGGCTCAATCTTAGAGCATTCTTTCAAATGCAGAAAGGGATCAAGAAGGTCTATACTTCAATCTGTTCTCTCCAATCATTGTTTTGTTTTAATGTATTCTTTTCATAATTTCTTTCACTTGCTTTTTTGTCTTTTAAGCCCAGAACTCTCAAGTATTCAGCAGCTGCCAGAGCCTCAGCAGCTCAGTGAGCGATGGCGGTGATAGTGGGATCCCTAGCTCTCCTGGGGCCAGCAGTGGAGGAGGGCCCCCCAGGAGGCAGTCTTATATCCCCTACCGGGATTCCGTGTTGACCTGGCTGCTGAGGGACAGCCTTGGCGGCAACTCCAAAACCATCATGGTTGCCAGTGAGTGGGATGCTGGAACGGGTTTTATGTTGGGCCTGGTACTGCCTCAGAGACAGGGTCATGACCACCCGTGTCATCAAGGGTCTCTTAGACAGCATGACCATAGCAGCAAAGCAAGTGGTTGAGGGCTGGCCTAGAAGGGCTTGGCATGCTTGTTAACTTTTCCTTCTGCCTCAGCCGTGTCTCCTGCACATACTAGCTACAGTGAGACCATGAGCACACTGAGATATGCATCCAATGCCAAAAACATCATCAACAAACCACGTGTCAATGAGGTGAGAACTTCATCTGAAGTCCTGGGCTGGTGTGGTTTTCACAAAGTTCATTTTCAGTCTCACTGATTTTTGTGTCTTTGTACTCCCCTAGTTTGCCAGACTTGTTTTTTCCATTGATGAAGAAGTGAAATTCTTTCTTCTAGTGTCATACCCTTCTCTTATCTCTGCTAACTTCATTCAGTAACCTTTTATGAATAATTTAATTTAGATATTTCTTTAAGATCATTCATTCCTTTTAAGATTCCTGGTGCACCATTGCCACTTTAAGAAAGAGCTTTTAAAATTTTCTGTTACTTTTACTTTGAATTTATGTTGATGTATGCATGTGGGTTTTGGGGTTATTTTTTAATTTAAATTTTATTTTATTTTTTCATTCAAATCTGTTTAATAATGAATGGTACAGTACTAATAAAATAATCTGTTGATATAGCATTTTTATTTTTAAATCATTTTATGATTTCTTTTGTTCATAATGCTATATTCATTTTAGAATATTGAAATTACGTCTTAGTCTATGAGTATTTCATAGCCCACAAGAGTTCTAATGTCCATTATTTTGTTTTCTCTTTTCAGGTAGATTGAGTGTAGTCATGTTTTGATTGGTTTCCCTTTATAGTTTCTTTTTTGCTTTTTCCCTGGAGATGTATTTTGAAGTTACCCTGAGGTTAGCATTAAGAATTTTATGTTTATTTCCTATTTTTATTTGAAATCAGATCAGTCTTACACTCATTCTAACAATCTGCATTTTTATTTTCCTCTCCTCCCCACATTTTATATTTGCTGTCTTACTGTTTTTAAATGGAATTTCCTTACACTTTATAGAGTATCCCGTAGTGTCTTTTATAGAGCTGGTTTTGTGGTGGTGAATTCCTTTAACTTCTGCTTATTTGAAAAGTTTTTTTTTTTTAAATTATTCCTTCAGTTCTGAGTGATCATCTTGCAAGGTATAGTATCCTAGGATGAAAATCCTATGGGTTGTTGATTTTGCCCCTGCAGATTGAAGGGACTTCTCTGTTGTAGATCTAAAGGGGCATATAGGGAGTTAATTTGTTTTAAAGACTGGATAATAATTAGAAAATAATCCAAACATTCTTTATCTCCTTTGCAGACTGGCAGTCAGACATATAAAGCCCACCTGTGGGCTGTTTTAAAAGGTGGTATAATTAGACAGGTATTAAATTCAGTCACAATACGTACTATGTGTATGTGCCCTGGCCCTTGTGTTCCCTGCCTGATCCACTGCCCTAGGACAGTGTATTGTGTCTCAGAAATTCATTTAAAGGGTTAAAAAAATAGCTGAACCCCAACCCTCAGGAGCTTCTGATTTTAGTAACTATTGGGTAGAGGCATAATTTGCATTGCTATCAAGTTCTTCCATGAAGTTGATGTTCTGGTCTTTGGACCACATTTTGAGGAGACTTGCCCAGAAGACATTCCAAAGGAATAACTTCTCTCAAGCTATTTGCATGTTGTATCTCATAGCTGGTTGGAGCCTGATTATCGGTGGTGACCAAGTTCTCTGTTGTGTGTTTCAGGATGCAAATGTAAAGCTGATTAGAGAACTCAGGGAAGAGATTGAAAGACTGAAAGCCATGCTGCTGAGCTTCGAACTGGTAAGCAGGCAATCAGAACTTTCCTACACACAGAGCCCCTGTTCTGCAGAGAATCTGAGCCCTGCTACATTCTTGTTCTCATTCGATACCTGTGGAGCAGAGGCAGGAGCAAAGACTGGACCAGTTACTTTGATGATTTGAGTAGTTTCAGATGGGGTGAGAATTATTTCACCCCATTATCTCTTGTCCAAAAGACATTTGCATTAAAGACCTTTGTTCTATGTGTGAGCAGATGCTGGGAGTCGGGCCCTCTGAGAAAATTTCTTTGAGCTCTTCCTTGTACCAGTCTGAGCCCAAGCTTCTGATTTGTTCCTGATTTTAATGAGGAAGTCTTTCTTTTACCTGCACCTTGTCTTCCTTCACAAGATAAAGGGTGGAATCCACAAAGCACATTTATCATTGTTTGTGCAGAGAAACTTCAGTTCATTGGATGAGAAAAAGGATGAGAGTCTGAAGGAGCTGGTTCTCCAAAATGAATTGAAGGTTAGTGTTTTTGGTGGACTCAGATAAGCTTTATGTCACTGGGAACAGATCTGACTTCCTTCATTGTTTTTGATCCAGGGCTGTACCCTCACCAGGACAGAGAGGCTCCATCTAGTTTAGAGACAGTTTTTGTCTCTGTTGATCCTTGAGAGGGGGTGGTTGGGAGGGAGTATTTGCTTTCGTATCTGGTGACCAACTTTCTGACTTTATTTTGTCCTCTCAGGGGTTCATGGTAACTCCCAATGGATAATGACAGTGGCGTAAGAGGGAAAAAAAAATTTAGCTAGTAAATCGACCAGCCAACATGTATTATTTGAGCACCAAATAGGTGTTCAGCATATTGCTGTAAGAGATTCAAAGACATTCCTGCCCTCACATTGCTTGCATACTGCTTGTCAGAAACATATTTAGAAATTGGTTAAATGTAATAAACTTTGAGTTAGACCAAAAGGGCCTAAGGGAGGAACATAATCATGACTCAAAATATTCAGTGCAGACATCACAGCGCTACAGCTGGAAATCAGGTAACTTGAACTAGATCTTGAAGGATCCATCAAGTTTGTCAGACAGGGAGAAAGGAAGAAGTAAGGCACTTGGTTGAAGAAGGGATGACATAAGCAAAACTGAGAATGAGCTGGCTTGAGAGGCATGTGGGAAGGCCCGTGAGAGTGAGAGCAATATATTTTGGGAATTTAGGTTAAATGATGATTCCCAGACATTAAGAGAAAGAAATAGTGGGCATTAATTTGGTGACAGATAAGATTTAGATACTGAAACTAATTGTCCCAATTCCCAATATTCTGTTGCATCATCCTTATGTTATTAAAGTGTCAACACTGTGTTACCCAGACTAAACTTCAAGACTATATCACTCATCCAGAAGTTTCTAAAAAATTCTTGGTTTAACCATATGTTCTGATTTTTGGTTCAGAAAATAGCATCCCTCTGTGAATAAGAGATGAAGCAGAAGATTCGGAATTATTCCAGGCTTATTAACTGGATCTGGACTTGAATTTGTTACCTGTTGGCTTCATAAGGTAGTGTAGGAATGGATGATGAAAACCAGCCAGAGGGGAAGTGTGTTCAGCAGCACCTCGGGGGAGCAGTGCCAGGTTGCTGAACTGTACTGCAGCTCACATGCCACTCACTTCTGCCAGTTCCTAGTCCAGCCCAGCCCATTATGGGTATCCTATGACTTTATAGACTTCAACTCATGATTATAACATTAAAAGTAATGTTTGTAGGGTACATAAAATGCTTACACCTGAACTTGATGATGAGGTGGGATCCTGGGGTCCAGTGGCAAAACGACCAAGAATTCCTAGGCGTTTTAGACAGGTGTGACTTACAAGTTTATTATAGAAAATAAAGGAGAAATAAAGCAACAGCACGAGAACAGGGTTCCTGTGGGCAGAAAGAGCTGCCCTGATTGCTATGAGATGACTAAATGTTTACCCCTCTTTCAGCCTGAGGAATGACTATTGATGAGAAAGAAGAGAGTGCTTTTAATCATCAGACACCAGGCCATCACTGAGATTGGTTCCAAGTGGCATATGAAGAGGGACATTCTGAGAGATTTCTCAGTTTAGTTCTAAAAGCCTCTGCTGCCAAAAGAATTCTGTGCTCTTTTGTTGTTGCAGCATGTCAGCTGAAGCTCTCCATCCTATCTGGTCCCATGTTGATTTTGGAAGTTTGCAGAAATGCTATGGAGATTATAGATATGTGACATACCATCCTAATTTCCCCCAACAGCATAATTTAATTTTTCTTAAATTTCCTTTTTATGAAAGAAATACTTCTTTGAATCTAGTTCCTTTTCCTGGATCTCCTCAGTTCTTCCATTTCCAGGATACGCTTCCTACATCAGCTTCCATTTCCACCAAAAGAAGAAAACAGGACCTTTTGTTAAATATCATTTATATTCCTCAAGTGGTCCTATCTTAGGGATCTTGGCCTCTGGCCTTTGTATATTAATTTTTGACTCTGTTCCCGATACGTAGTAAGCCCTCATCATTGTCTTTTTTTTATTATTATGTGGTCTTTCAGACCAGCTTCATATAGTCTTCATTCTCCTGAGGGAGGTTACTCCTGGTGTTTTGTGGTTCTCTGAGTCAAGAACAGGGTTTCGTAGAGCTCAAGGTACTACACGTTGGGAAGGAAGGGCATAAAAGGGTTTTTGGTATGGATGCCCTAGAAGGGGGCTGTGGAAAGAAAAAGCATAAACATACATGCTTAACATCCCATTGTAATTTTTTGAAAGAGGAAGGAAGCAGGCAGGAATAAAGGCAAGTCGGCAGGCAGGCATGAAGAGAGAGGAAGAAGTATTTTTATTTATTTAATTATTGATTTTTGATTGCTTCCCCCTCCCCAGGTATCAAACCCGGATCCTTGGGCTTTGTGTGGTTTAATCCACAACTGCAGACTCTGCTCCTGAGCCACCAGTGTGCACCTAGCATCCCATTTTTTAAAAAATAGCACTCATGGCGATTTTCCCTAATTATAAAAACAGTATATAATCTTGCAGAAAACTTAAAAAATAACACTGTTGAGGGAGTGTCTATTTATGAAAGTAACTCTTGCTTACTGAAGGACACTTAGGAAACAGCTCACAGAGAAGCAATGAGGGCCTCTGTGGGCTTTGAATAGCACTAGTGAGGTAAACGAGGCAGCAATGCTGAGAGGGAATATGCTGGAGTGGCATCTGACCTTTAGTCTGCTCCCCAGACTGAGTGTCTGAGACCTCCTCTTCTGTCTCTGCAGATAGACCAGCTGACTAAGGACTGGACCCAGAAGTGGAACGAGTGGAAGGCCCTTGTGGAGCATTACAGAGTGGACATCAACAGGAGGAGGGCTGGGGTGGTCATTGACTCCAGCCTGCCCCACCTCATGGCCTTGGAAAACGATGTGCTCAGCACAGGTGTCGTGCTCTACCACCTCAAGGTGAGCAGGCTCTCCTCCTGAGCACCTGGCTGGAGGTCAAGGAGTTTGGAGACACCACAGATAGCAGGCACATGTCTGTGATGAGACGGGTGCCACAGAGCTGCCTGCAGTTTTAGCCCCAGGAATCGGGGCTAGTCAACCAATTGTGATTTGTTTTGCTTTTGTATGAACAGAGTGGAAAGACTAGAAATCAGAACAATCAATTGTCCTTCAGCTGCTGCTGCTGTTGCTCTTATATAACTTATTTTTGTTCTCTATGACTTAATTTCCTCATTTAAAAATAAGAAAGATGCTGTGTCTGTGTGAATTTCTTTTCTGCTTTCCTCAAGCCCTGGACTGCAATCATGGAGGTAAAATCCTAACTTTGAGTTTCGCTTGGCACTCTGAGCTCTATAGATACAGATGTTCACAGATGACTTTCAGAAGCTACGGGGCATTAAAATATCTGAAACAATTTCTTTCCAATACTTACCTCACTTCGTTCAGTCCCCCAGTCAACAAAAAGCAGTTTCCACTTCTCTATTACTAGGGTATCTGAGTCAGAGGAAGGCCAGAGACAGAAGATACAGGAAACCTAATGAAGGTTTGTCCAAAGAGCCCGGGGAGAGGGTGCAGGCCACACATGCAACCACCTAGAAAAATAGAATGAGGCCACCACCTTCCAAGAAGGTCCTAGCTCATCTGGTCCATTCCCACCTGGAGGCCAGGCCCTCCTGTAAATGGAGCAGTTTGAGAACTAATGATCCTTGATAAATAGTCTTATGACCTGGCTTCATCAAATGCACTTGCACTACTGTGGAAAGACAGTCCCTACAGATGGCAGAAATTATGTATGTGGCCAAAATCCCTGCACTCACTGTAATTTTAATCTTTACTTTCATAATTGGTCCCAACAGACATTTAAAAGGAACAAGGGATTTATGGGGGATATGTAATGCTGCTGTTATCCCTGGAGATATTAGGCCCCTAATGCTGTAGGACATATGAGAGTGCCATGTTAGCGAAGCTTCTGATGTTTAGAAAGTCTGTGTTCTTAGCATCAAGTTCCCTCGGGGAACTTGTCAGACAGAGCCTGAGCCTCTCAGAAAGTTTCTCTTCTGATACACTGATCATAAATTATCTCCGTGAAAATGCCTCAGGCAGACGTAGCAGTTCCCTTAACAGATCTATACCAAGTCTATTTATCCTTCCATTAGTCAGACCAGAGGGAGAGTTTGAAGGTCAGGAAAAGACTAGATCGATTAAAGTGACCAGTGTTTGAGTAGAACTGATCTGATATATTCATCAGCTGTGGAGTGAGCAGATAGAGCTGGAAGTCAAAAGTGGTTAGGTTGGGTAGCAGCAGAGGGTTAAAAGATGTGACTCTTAGACTTGAAGAGGAATGCAACTTATCTGAATGTCAGAGCATGGACGTTTTTTGCCCAATTGGTTCGTACTGGGTGGCACTCCTTCCACGTGCATTCCCTGTGAACCTGGGCATGAGGCTCCAGTCTACTTCACATCCTGGCATTTCCCACCGACCTCTTCGTTTAGGTCATGGTTTAGGTATTATAGCAATGATCGCCCAAGATTCTCTGTATTTTCATTTACTTTGCTAATTTGGTTACAGACCCAGAACTGGTCCCTGAAAATACTCTGAAAGCTGTTTCCCGTGGGCCACCTCAGGATGCATGTGGGTGGGAAGGGGCAGAGGGATGGGTGCCTGGAGCACAAGTAACTGCACTTTAACCTCACAGTCATCTTTGTGCCACTAACTCTCCTGCTTAAAGAGATAGGACAGCAGGCACAGGCACCACTCAGCCGTGTTATCTGAGAGGCCACAGTGGTTTTTGTGGTTTCTGCCCTGCAGATCTAGAAGTTGTGGTAAGCTGTGGCCTTTATCCTTTTGGGAGAAATTCATTGGAACTAACTTTGAATCCACAGGAAGGTTATTGATTCCATTTGTGGTGCTAGCATCTGCAGGTTCTTTGATCCTCAAGGGCTGAACTAGAAACGGGTACAGTGAGGCCAGAGCTGCCTGCTTTTCTTCCAGGAGTCTTCCTTCTTGCAAGCTCTTTGCTCAGGGACTTCCCCCTTTCTGGCTGCTGACAGGAAAGCCTAGAGGGGAACTCTGAGATCATTTTCATTTGTTTATTTTATTAAAGGAACATTACATCATAATAAACAGGTTTAAGGCATGCATCATTGTAAATCGACATTTATATATATATATATATATATATATATATATATATATATGTATGCATTAAGTTTGCCACCAGCACTCCAATTTTGTTCTCCCTGGGGTCGTTTGGAAACATGATGAGGTTGGAAAGGCTTGGGCTCAGGACCCAGCAGGACCTGAATTGTAGCCAGAGCCTTCCTTTTTAGTGTGTAGGTTCCTTGAGCAACTTGTCCCCTGAGAGTTGCAGATTCCACATCTGTAAAAGGAAGATAACAATTACATTTGGGTTGTTAAAGGATTCAATAAGAGCACACCTGAAACGTAGTGAATAATTATACAATAAATGGCGTATGTTTGAAATTCCACATCTCTGTTGTCATGTTGCTGCCTTCCCAAAACAGAGCTATGTGGTCTTAAGCAAAATTTCCGTAATGCAAGGGCCAAAGACTTTGTCTTCTACTAACCTCATGACACATTTATACTAATGCCCGTTTCTCCCTTCTCTCTCATACGCTCCCCCAGTCCTGTTTGATTCTAGCTGCTTTTCTCCTATTTGTGCTTTCCCCTTCTTAGAATCTGGTGTTCGTTAAACTTCATCTGCGGGCCAAGAAGGTAAAAATTCTGTGCTTCCATACATCTTCATAAAACGTGTCTCTTTGAGACTGACTGGGCAAAGGTTGGCCTGCATGCACCTTAGCGCCTGGGGGGAAAGCTGTACCTGTGTGCCCATTCCTCAGATGAGACAGTCTCTCACCAGTGACTACAGCTGTTTCTAACTCCGGGCCATGAGACGGAAAGGAATTTGCTAACACTTGTTGCAATTTGCAAAGAGCTTGCGCTGCCTTTTGTCATATATCATGTGGCTCCATCTTCTCAGGGGCTCCGTGGGCCGCAGTGAGTGGACAGAGCTGTCAGCAGGGCTGGGGCCTAAGTTGGGAAGTATTTGGAGAGGCTGGGATGGGTGTGGAAGGATAGTGCTAGCACCCAAGCAGGTGGACTCTCCTTTGGGAACAGAGCTGTGTTCTTTTCGTTCTCATTAAATTAGCTTTGTTTTTCCCTTTAGGAAGGGACAACAAAAATAGGAAGAATTGACTCAGACCGGGAACAGGATATTGGTAAGCTACAGAGCATATGTGTCTGACACTTTGGCAGATTGCAATCTTGCCTGACAGATTTCTTCAGAGGACTCTGATGGTACTCTGGAAGGAATCTTCTAAGAGGGGCTGCTCCTCTTTTTCTGCTCTGTTGTGTTTCTGGGACATGATAGGAGGAGATACACTGTGGAAGGATCCAGGGTTCAGGTGGTGACTCCTCTTGTCATGATATCAGATTTTCCAGATGTGGATTCTGATCTCACAGAGTGGAGGCTGTGTTTTCCTGGGGTGTCCCCCCCACCTAAGTGACCCCTGGCCCCCCTTCTCTAGTCCTGCAGGGTCAATGGATTGAGAGAGATCACTGTACCATCACCAGTGCCTGTGGGGTAGTGGTTCTGCGACCTGCCCAGGGGGCCCGCTGCTCCGTCAATGGCCGGGAGGTCACTGCCTCCTGCCGTCTGACCCAAGGTAGGATTGTCTATAGCCCTGTTTTATCCTGGTGTGGGTGATAAACCAGCTCCATTTTAATGGGCCAGACCCAGAGACCTCAGTGAAGCAGGTTTTGGAAAGCATTGAGGATGAAATACCAGTGCCTAGAGATCTGAAGATATCCTAATAGGATCCTTTTTTTCATGAACAAAGAATCTATATTGCCAGGGCCCCAGATTGGAGAATGATACTCTGAAATATATACCTGTGTTTGTTAGTTCTGTGTCCTTAGGAAAGTGTCTGAATCTCAGTTTCCTCATCTGTAAAATGGGAATAGTAGGAGGCTTATTATGAATGAACGAATCTGTGTTATGTTCTTAGCAGTGTCCTCCTAGTAAGTGCAGTTAGTAAGCACTCATCATCGTTACTATCACTGCAGTGATTAATCTATCCAGATTCTGTCGTCTCCAAGGCTAAGTTTAGATTCCCCTTCTTCCAGGGAGTATTTTCTGAGTCCTCCTTCTGGAACTCGCCTTGTTTTCCCAGAGCTGCTCTTGTTCATTTCATTACTTTAATACACATGCTGTGTGATACCCAGTAAATACATATGGATTCAGCTAAATTGTCAGCTTGTTCAGAGTAGGATTATGTCACAGAACAGTGCCCTGCATGTCATGTGCCCTCAAAACTCAAGCTGTTGCCTGACTCCTCATCTGTCTCTGCTGCAGGAGCTGTCATAACCCTGGGCAAAGCACAGACCTTCCGATTCAACCACCCAGCAGAGGCCGCTGTTTTGCGGCAAAGGCGGCAGGTTAGCACTGTGTCCCAAGGTGGCCGCCAGCCTTTCTGTGTATCCTGCGGGAGAAGCTTGGGTTTTGTGTGTTTCTCTTGGGGTGGAGGTGATGACAGCAGCCTCACTGTGCTTTCTTTCTCCTCGTGACCAGGTCGGAGAGGCTGGCAGTGGCACTGGCTCTTTGGAATGGCTGGACTTGGATGGGGATGTCACTGCCTCCCGGCTGGCTCTCTGTCCTTTGCTTTGGAAGGAAAGGTGAGAAACGGCTGCTCATTCCTGCTGTGGAACCACTGGTTTTGCTTCTCAGTTCATTACAACATGGAGCAGGGAGATGTGTCGGCAGTCAAGGTCTGAATGAGATCTGGTCTGAATCGTCTTGGGGTGGGATTTAAAGATGCTGAGCTAACTGTTCAGTCCTTCATCATAGGGATGTGGTCTTGGCCCTCATTCATTTCTTCATTCTTTATCACGAAAGAAGTATATAATCGAATGTTTCTTCTGGCCACTTTCTTCGGCAACAAGATTTTAATATGATGTGTTTATAGATATTCTTTGATAATGCTTCTGAGCTCACCTCCTCCTTTGCCCCTTTACTTTCTGGCCTGCCTGTGTGGGAGCTCAAGGTGTGTGTCAGTTAGCTTCCAGGACTTAAGGCCTCCCCTGAGGTTTTCAAGATGGTGTGTAACCAAGAATCCTGTTTCCTCATAACCAAGGATCCAGACCAAATAAACCTAAGAGAAGCAGGAACGCTAGACCAGAATGAAAGTATCTTGGGTTTCTCCCTCTCATCCCTCTCCTGCACCATGTCTGTAAATATAGAGCAGTTTTATATGTAATTGTTGGTAACTCCTTTCCTCTTCAAAACCATTCTTTATTTCTACATCTTCAAAACCATTCTTTATTTCTACATAGACTCCCCTCCCCAAATCCAGAGGTCTCATGGGTTTGATGCTGGTGGCAGTGGTTTGGCTTCTGTTTCATAAACCAAAGTGGCCTCTGCCTCAGGGGCTTCCAGTAAAAATGCCAGGGACTCAGTGCCTGTGAGACTGGTGTCAGGAGACTGCTCAGCACCATGGGCACTGGGCTTCTGGAACAGTTACAGTGGTTCCTTCAGAGGGCCCAGGTTGCTCTTTCCCCAGCCCAGGAGCGTTTGATGGCTGCTAGAGAGGTTCGGGTCAGGCCTGATAGTGAGGGATGTTGGAAAGCAGCAGAACCAACAGGCAGTTCTCACAGGAGGGATGTCAGGGCCGGGCCACGGGAATCTAAGTGGGGTGAGCCAACTGTCCAGTGACTGAGGACTCTGTGCAGTGAAAGGGAAGGTGGGTCAGGTGACACATGCCGGAGCAAATCAAGGCCAAGGTGACTCAGAACTGAGGCTGGAGTTCTTGTTTTGTCAGATGACCCTCCCTTTTTGTAGCAAAGTGTCAGATAAGATTTGTTTTGGGAAGATGAATGGAAGATTCATTTTTCCCAGAGTTCAGAGCTTTATAGAGACCAGCTCTGCAACTGAAAGAGCCAGGCACGCTGAAGAGTTAGGTTGAAGTTTCACATCTTGACTGTGACACAAAAGCTGTGTGACCTTAGGCAAGTTACTGAGTCTGAGATAATTTTCTCACCTGTAAGTAAGGATACAGCCCTCTGTCTCGTGGTAAGGGTTGAAGGGGTGAGTATGCATGGAGAGCTCTAGCCAGTGCCCCACACTCTGGAGCCCTGCTGCTGGAGGCTCTTATGGATAGCTGCCTAGGAAGGCTGCTTTTCTGTCCTCCCCTCTCACCCAGGTGGCCTATTCACTGCAGAGAACACTGATTTTCTCTTGCCTTTTTAAGGTCTTCTCGGGTTCTCTAGCCCCATGGGTACAGATGAGACTTTTCAGTTATACCAAGAATGCACCTTTCATTCAGAGAGGACAGAGAGGGATTGGTGAAACAAGGCCTCATCCCACCCATGGTCCCCAGTTCCAAAAGCCTGTGGGCTGGGCTGGTCCTGCCCGGCTCCCAGAGTTGGCAGTGTGCTTGCTAGTCGTTGTGGAGGCTGGGTGGTATGGGGTTCAAGCCTGTGATTGGCAGAGGGACCAGGAGAGAACCCATGAGAATGGAGAAATATGCACCAAGTCAGTGAGGCTTCCATCTGTGTTTGTGGCCACATCTTCATGACAGTCTCTCATCTGCTCTTCGGACTTGGCCACAGAGCCTCCCCTTGTCCCAGGCTTGCTTTCTTCCTTTTTTTTTTTTTCAGGGGGAATGCTGGTAGGGAGCCGGCAAAGCCAGAGCTGACTCCAAGCCAGGGCAAACTGACCAGGTTGCTTCCTTTTCTCCTTGTAGCAGTGACCTGGACTAGAGATTATTTGTCCTTGAAAACTGTTGGAATTTTGTACTTGGAATCTTTCCTACTCGGAACTTGGGGGACTTAACCTTAGTTCCTAGAGCCCAGGAGACACTGTCACTGCTTCCACCCCACTGCTACATTGCCTTGCAGCAGCTGTCAGACCTGAGGTAGTGGCGAGTGTGGAGTGGGGGGCGCTGTGGAATCCTGGTAAGCAGGTGACGAGGCAGCAGCAGAGATGCTGGAGCCTCCAAGATGAAGTCACCTGATAGAGACCGAGGTCCTGGGCTGGCAGGTCGCTGAAGATTTGCCCTTAGTAATCTACCCAGACGCTTAGTATAAGGTCGGTACTTTCTGTTTTACCTGCTTTCTGGGAGCTGGACTGAGGGGCTTAGCTGAGGATTCGCTTTCCGTCTGATGGTGTGCAGCATCTCAGGTAATGTCCTGGGTCTCGCATGACCCTACCAGACAGCCTCTCCTTGCAGGTCCTGTTGCTGCTCTGAAGAGACCACTGGATCTGCAGAAGCTGACCAGGCTAGCTGCCACTCTCCTAGGGAAAGCGTGGGAGAGCTCTTCTAGGGAGAAGCAAATTGTAGGTCTGGGCATTGGGAGACAGGCAAAGAAGGAAGCCAGAGACTCTCAGAGAATTCAGAATACACACCTCTTTCTCTCCTCTTGCATCTGAAGGTCTGGATTTCATCTGGGTCTAAGACCCTGTGATGGGCTCATATTGGAAATTCAGCCATTTCTATATTCAGGCAAAATTTGGAACAGCCATGCTGGCATGACACATAGCAATGCAAGTGTAAAATGTTCCCATTCACTACTTTTCCTATTTGCATGGCATTAACTGGTTTTTTAATCCAATTGCTATCCCTAACATTTTGCCTCACGTGTGACAAAGGGCACCTTTCCTCTTTTCTGTGCATCCCACCATGTGTCTGGGCCTGTCTTAGTCCTCAGACCTCCTGCAGACTGAGTCACCTCACAGTCTTCTTCCCAGAGAGGACCTGCTACTGCGTCATCCCCTACCCAGGAACCCCGTCAATCTATTCTCTGTCCCACCGATCTATCTTTCACTGTCCTCCTAAGGCTGCATTAGGACATCTTAATTTCTCCTAAGACAGAGGCAGCAAACTTTCTGCACAGGGCCAGCGAGTATTTGAGGCTTTGCGGGCCACCCCGTCTCTGCCACAGCAACTCAGTCTTGCCAGTGTGGCACAGGAGCAGCCCAGAAAACACATCAGCAAACAGGAGTGACTGTTTTCCTCAAAAACTTAGTCCGCAAAACAGACCGTGGGCCAAATTGGGCCCACAGGCTGTAGTTTGTGGCCCTCTCATGGTTTAATTCTGCTCTACAAGAGGGTAACTCTCTGGAGAGTGTCCCTTAGAGCACACAGTTCCTAGTGCTGAGATGGGGTTCTAGGGTTAGGGCACTGAGGGGGCTGCTCCAGGCCTGACAGTCACGGCATCCTGGGGCTGGAGTGGGAGCTGAGGGCTGGCTAAGAGACCCTCTTCACCCACTTGCCACTCTTTAGAAGTCTGAGTGACACAGATGGAGACACCCTGCAAACAGCATGTGCGACCCCTGCGGAGAAAGCCAAGGAGAGTTTAGCATGCAGATGGCATAAGTTGTCTGTCTCCAGAGGAAAACTCCGACCCACCCTTGGTTAGACAGAACCTGGTGTCAGAGTGGAGCATGACTGCAGTCTGGATAGGGTTCTTTAAACATGTCTTTTTGGAAAAATCCAAATCAATACCAATGATGAAATCATGGCTAATCTTGCTTCATGCATTGCTCCACTCACTTTTCCCCACTCCTTCTCACGGCATCCACGCAAATCCCAGGCAGCGTCACCGGTAGTACCTCAGTGGCATGTATCTCTGAAGCATATGGTGGAGTCTGCAATTCTGGCACAAGTTCAGGGACCGATCATTGAGAATAGTCCTGGAGTGGGGACCTCTCCCCGCGTCTCCTGCCGCGCATACAGGTGTGATCTGCCAACACGTTCTCCTTGCGGGTTGGCCGCTTCATGCACTCAGCTCACAGAGGGTGTCTGTTCAGGAGGTGGAGGAGTCATCATAATCTCTAAGCACATAGCTTCCCAGTATTCATGAACCTTCCATTCTACTTCCAGCAGATACCTTTGTCTTCTTTTTTAAAGAACAAAGCTTCTTGATTGAGCAAAGATGTTTTGTTTTGCTTTTTAAAAAGGATATGCTTTACTTTCCTACTCATTTTTCCTTTCTCAGAATATGTTTGTGTTTCTACTAACCCCACAACTCTAAGAAGATGCCGGTCTGAGGCCCGTTCTCCCCTCCTGCACTGTGACATCATGTGCTGCCTATGACACTGTGCCCGTGCGCCCCACGATGCCAGAAGTTCAAAGCCCACTGCCCTGTTGAATCAGGAGCTCTCTAAGGGCTTCGACTCCACCGGTTTGTCCTGAGCTGGGCTTGCATTTCCCCCGGGTGACCTTGGCTCCTCTGTGACAGGAAATCGCTGGAGGAGCAGAGTCACAAGGACCAGAGGCTGCGAGTTGGAGAGCCATTCCACAGGGTCCAGGTTCAACCGCAGCTGCACTCTGTGGGGGATTTGAGCCAGCAAATCCTCTTAGGACAGATTAGAGCCAAGCAGGACCTGGAGTTGGACCGAGCATGTGTTTGCCAACAGGTTAAAGACAGTAGGTACCTGCTGTTCACAGAGTCTGCGTAGCCTCATCTCTTCATTTTCATGCTCCCCCTGCCTTCTGTATTCTCTCCTTTGTCTTCTTTGTGATAGGATGGAATCTTTGGTATTAGGGGTTCTCTCCCCTTTTTAGAGAGCAGAGGCTCTTGCAAGGGGCTGGAAGGAAGGAGCTTCCTGCTGCCCCACAGGCTGATGGTCTGCTGCTCACTGCCGCTCATGCACACTTCAGTCCCTGCTGTGCTGCCTGTCCCAGCCTATGCCCATCGCTGTGCTGAGACCTGGGGGCTTATTCCCTGACCCTGTGGCAAGGGGACCCCGAGCCGTTGTGCAGCCACATTCCTCTGGCTAGCTCTTTCATTCCACCTGGGTCCAGGCCTGGCTTGGGGTGTCTGAGTCCAGGCAACCGAGGGCAGGGAGAGAGGTGCTGACATTCTCTCAGGGTGTTTTCGGTTCCCAGACCAGCAGTGGCTGCTCAGAGAAGAGACTTGGCTGACCCACTTGCAGCAGCAGCAAAAGCAGGAGCACGTGGCAGAGAAGGAACTTGAGACCTCTGCACCCGCTGATGCTCAGCTCCACACAGAACCTGAGAGTCGCTCGTCTCCACGGATCCAAAGCCAGAAGAGGGTAGTGCAGCTGCGGATTCTGCGGAAACACCCTCTTCGGGTGGCACAGCGGCTCATTTGGCAAAAAAAGGTCTCTTTCCAGCTAGAGAAAATCATCAAGAAGCAGAGGCTGCAGGAGACCCAGAGGAGACTGGAACAGCTCCGGGCATTGTGCTGGCTCCAGAATGACAGCACCCACAAACCCCCATACCAGATCCCCAGCTTCTGTACCATGGTCCCAGGGCCTCCATGCAGCAGCAAATCAAGTTGCAGTTCTTTGAGCCTCCAAGGGCTCTGTGCCCCGTACTTGGCCCAGCTCCGCAGGTACAGCCAGGGGTTGTCATCTGGAAGTACTTGATCTCCCTGGCGGTGTTCTTGCCTTATTTCCTCAGTCTCTGAAATGGAAAGATGTATTTACACCTCTCTTCCTCATCACCTTTCCCTTCTTCTGACTTCTCTTTTTTTCTCTGTAGTTGGTATCATCTAAGAGTTGGGCTTTTCCCTTCTCCCACTCTAAGGACCATCTTTTGCTTCTTTGTTGATATCCTCTGAGAAACTCAGCCTTATTTTTCATCTGCTCTGTAGACCCTGACAACCCACACCCATCTCCTTGTGTACGTCCTGCTCTCCCTCCATCTCCTCGTGTTCCCATATATTTGCTCCCTCTCCTCCCCACCTGACCTGCTGCCATAAGTAAGCTCTCGACCCCCAGCTCCCAATGAGAGCAAGTGGAGTGCTGTCTGTCTGGCTCTGTGATTCAATTCGGGGTCTTCCTTGTTTCTTTTCTCCTTCACTCCTTACATTCAGTCAATGTCAGAGTAGGTTATTTCCTAAACTACTTGGAACTGGGGACTGTGTCTCCTACCTCTGTATCCTCCCAGCCTTGCTCATGTCTTTGCCCATAGGAGGTGCACATTTAAGACCTGTGGTTTTATATTTGATCACCTCTCTGGTCTTCAGAGTACCAGGCAGACTCTTTTTTATTATGAAAATTTTTTGTCACTACATAAAGTTGAGAGAATCATATACCTATCACTCACACTCAGCAATTACTAAGATTCACCATGCTTGCTTTATTCCTGACCTTCCTTTTTTTGTATTTTAAAGCAACTCCTAAACATCTTGTCATTCAGTCCTGCATCCTTACTATGCACCTCTAAAATATGAGGACTTTTCTTATAACTACATTGTCATTATCATACCTACCAAAATTAAGATTAATCTAAAACCTAGGCCATATTCAAATTTCTCTAATTGCCTCAAAAGTATCTATTTACAATTAGTTGTTCAAATGAAGATCCAGATAGGATTGACACACAGCCTGTGGTGATTGTATCTTCTAAGTTTCTTTGAATCATTCTTTATTTTTATCTCTTCATGTCAGTGATTCCTGGTCAGACATTAGGTGTTAAAGAAAGAGGGTTGGCTCGGTGGAAGGTGCCACGCTATGGACTTGTCTATTTGTTTCCTTGTAGTGTCATTTAAATTTATACCTGGGGCCTCTTAGAGAGCTGGCACTATTAGAGTCCACAGTTTCCTTTTTACTCCTAAAGCTTATCTCTGACCCTGAAGAAATACAGGGCACAGTGAGCTTGGCCTACTTTTTAACACCTTTCAGAGCGAACTTGGTGGAACTTTATATTTCTTCTGTCAGCAGGAAGTAAGGACCTCTTTTCTAAAATGGCTTTCCTTATCTCCATAGTGTGTTTTTGAATCGGGATCCCTCCACCGTGTTACCTCCTATGACTGCCCCAACTCATCACGTATCAGCAAAAACCTCATCCGAAGAGCATTTACCTCAGGCTGCCTCTTACTCTCCAAGGACAGGGCATTTCCACAAGAATACCCTCTGTTCCTCAGGCGAGGGGCAGCTCAGCACTGTCAGAGGGGCCTGGGCCAGGAAGGGAACTTCAGCTGTTGGTGCCTGCCTGTCCATGAGTTCCGAGTCTGCCAGTGTCCATGAGATGGAGAGAGTGGGTACGCAGCCCCGTCAGATGGTGACCCAGCACTCAGCACCTCCTGGCCAGTCAGCAAACAGACTGCAGTCGTGGGATGAGCCAGGGGACCACTCCTCTTGCACCCAGACCAAAAGGGCTAAAGGACTAGCAGACTCTGGCCACACACCAGCAAAGTGGTGGAAAGAAGGACACCTTGGGCCCCTCAGGGCTGCTAAAGGAGCCAACAGTGCTTCCTCACATCCCCATGGCCCCAAAATAGCAGCTGGGCATGTCACGGCAGCCAAGACTTTGTGGGCGGATTCCCAACCACCTTCCCCAAGCAGGGTGTCAGAAAGGCAGCAGGTGGTGTGTGCAGCCAGGGTGAGAGACATCGCCAAAAAGTTTTCTCATTTACCTCATGGCAGCCCTTTGAAGAGGGAACAGAGTGTAGAGGACCCAGACACCCCAACCTTTCTCACAGATTCCAGCCCAGCAGTGGGTCAGTCAAGAGGAAAAGATGGTGATTTCTCCGATACAGAGAGCAATTACTCAGCGGATTCTCTGTCCTGTGTCTCTGCGGAAGCCCTGAAAGAGCTGCTGAAGCCAGAGGACCACCAGGGGGAGGACCGGAATCTCCTAGAGTCAGAGAACACCGAAAGTGACACCAGCCAAATATCTGAGGACTCCCTGGCTGAGAAGGGATACCAAAGCCCACAAGACAGGCTAGGGGACAGTTATCCTACCACCAGCTATGGCCACCCCAGAGCCAGAGCCTCCGTGAGGGTCTTCCCCGCATCTTCAGACAGTGGACTAGTTGCCCAGGCGCACAGGAGCTTTTCTCTGGATAGTCTGGTTGATGCTGAGGAATTGGGGGAAGATCAGCAAGAAGATTCTTTCTTCCATTCCCCTGATGAAATGCCCACAGAGACTTTCTGGCACCTGCAGAGCTCCAGCCGGCCTGTAGTGGAGCAGGATGCAGTATGTAGGCTTGTGCCCATCAACCACAGAGCAGGAGCTAGACTAGATGCCGTCCTACCAGTGAGCAGTTCATTTTACCTTGACCCTCAATCCCCACCCCTCTGCGAGCACCCTGAGGCAGAGGCAGAGGAAACTTTCTCTGAACAAGCCATGCAGCTCTCAAGAGGGAGCCCTTTGGTGTCCATGGATTCTTGGTTTTCCTGTGACTCCAAGATTAATCCCAGTAGCCCCCCAGTGACAGTGAGTTCTTTATGTCCAAGTCCTGATGTCCAGGAATTTCAGCCTTGTAGTTGGGAAAGACCTGGGCACTGGCTAAATAAGGAAGAACTAAAGCCATCAGGTGTAGAAGCAGTGCTGCCCCAGGGCAGTGCTGAGCTGTCCTGCAGTACAAGAAGTATGTACACAGTCTCTGCTTCTGATACATCCAGGCTGTCACTCTGCTGGTCTCACAGACTTCTTCAGTCAGAAACCCATGGCCCTCTTCAGGCCAGAGGTGTCCCTGACCCAGCCCAGCACGGGAACTCTGAAGCATCCAACAACTCCAGTGTATCAAGCATGTTGGCGGCCTCTGCTGCCTCATTCACTTATGTGGGCTGTGTCCCAGACAGGGGCTGGGCTGCCCTTCAGCAAAAGTACCTCCTTGAACTGACTCATCCTGTTTTGGAGACCGTGGGAGAACCCAGGTCAGCTTTCTCTTCCCTCGAAGAAAAATCTAGTTCCATGACCCAAGCTACTGGCAAAAGAGGAGATAATCTGTTGCCAGCTGGTCCTGGGGTATCTAGCAGTCTGGATTTTGACAACGTTCCTGTCCATCTATCCAAAATTAGGCATTTGAGACCAGAGAAAGAAGAGGACAGCTTGAGTGTTGAGTTGGAGGGTACTTCAGATTTCTTTATAACTAGTGAGAAAGAGGTGAGTTACAATGGAGTTTATTCAGCAGATGCAGAATCAGTGGCTTCTGGAGCCACAAAGTCACAAGTCTTTGCAGCAGAGAAGAGAGCAAATCCCATGACAGAAGCCTGTGAAGTCAAACAGAACAGCTCGGAAGAGTGCTTTCATTGTAGGAGCAAACTTGAACCCATGACTTCTTCTGATGAATGTTTCTTCCTGAAGAACTCTTGTCACAGTGATGTCACCAGAGCTGACAAGAAAGACCATTGGCCCCAAGACTGGGCTCCTCTCAGGGAGAGCGGGGCAGGCCATCCAGGGCAGCAGTGTTATAAGAGCTACCACCCACTGCAGGGAGAGAAGGCAGACTCTCAGGAGAGTTCCAAGGGAGAGGCTGGAGGACACCCACGTGTTTCCTTTGCCGTTCCTCCAGGTCCAGAGCTGTACCTCCACTCTGCTCCCTGGAATCCATTCCCATCTTCCCTGCAGCCACCTCCCTTGGAAACATTCTATGTGACCAAAAGTCGGGATGCTCTGACAGAAACTGCCCTAGAAATCCCGGCCTGCAGGGAAGCCAGAGTGCCTTCCCCACCTCCCAGGGAAGCTTGGGGCTTTCATCCTGATCGCCAAATCCACCAAAGAGTCTGTTTGAGGAGTAGTTTCCCAGTGCAGCTACAAAACCAGAATCTCAAGATCACCTCATCTCAGCAGCTCACGGCAGAGAGGCCAGTTGATCTGAACACTCAGGAATTTCGCAGAGAAATAGGGAAATGCTCTGGAAACAGTAAAGAAAGCCATGATTCCATTCACTTTTTTGTTGCTCAGAATAGGCATTTTCTCCCATCAACCAGCACAAAAGCGTGTGAATTTGAAACTCAAGTTGGAATTTTAGATAAACACTATCATCCACCATTCAAAGAGGGAGAACAGGCCACCCTACAGTCCTGTTGTGGTGTTTTCTCAAGCAGTTCTGGGTCGAGGAAAACTCTCTTTGTCTATGACTCTGAGACAAGTGGGGAAGAACAGCAAGATGCCAGTGTGAGTGTGAGACAGATGCAGACTTTGGATGTGAACAGACAGTTTCCCACAAAAGGCAGATCTGATTTTGTCTATAAAACCGTTAATTTCCGCTTTGACAAGGAAATGCTGGGGGAAAGTACAGTCTCTTCGAAATACAGAGCAACATGTCCGAGAGCAAGCAGCCCGGACATGCTGACCCCAGATGAGGGTCCATCCCACAAGTGGGGACAGAGGAATGAAACTGGGCTTCTTAGAAAAGTTCTCTGCCCCGGAAACAGCTCAGAAGATTCTACACTTCCAGGGACAGAATCTACGCTTCCAGGGACAGAGTCTACGCTTCCAGGGACAGAGTCTATGCTTCCAGGGACAGAGTCTACGCTTCCAGGAACAGAGTTTACAATTCCAGGCACAGAGTCTACAATTCCAGGGACAGAGTCTTCACTTCTAGGGACAGAGTTTACGCTTCCAGGGACAGACTGTACTCTTTCAGGGACAGAGTCTACGTGTGAAGGATTTCAGTCAGTTACCTGCTTTGAAAAGTCACAAGAAACATTAAACCCTAAAGAAGAACATCCTCAGAAGAGAGGTAGCAATGCTGATGAAATGGTGAGGCTAATCAGGAGTGTGGTGCAGCTGGAAAACAGCATCTTGGAAATGGGGTCCAGGCGGCTGTATGTTCCCCGCGCCCCAGGAGGCAGTGAGGCCTGTGTGAGCCTGGACCAGGAGATGACCTCAGGCAGCCTTGGAAACCACTTGTCCCCATCTTCTCGCAAACAGGCAGATGCTGCTATCTTTCAGGACAGGGAAACTAGAGAAATGGAAATTAAGGCTAACACTGGGAAAGGTCCCCTGGTTCCAGAAGTCCCTCGGAGCCCTCTCCAGTCAAGGAAGTGTGCACAGGACAGTCTGTGTGTGCAAGAGCAGACCCACCCAGGGACATTTCACAGACCTTCCAGGGACACGTGTGATTATTTAGGGACACCTACAGCTGGCAGAGCGTTCACCAAAACTGCTGTTAGTCCAAGGAGAATGAAAGCCTTGCCTAGAGCTCTGCCATTATGGCCCTGGCCTGACAGGTTTTCTGAGCAGGATGGCGAGTTCGTGAATGCATCAGCAGGCCCCAAAGGTCAGCCTTGTGGCTTGGAAAATCTTGAGGAATTGGAGGCTGCCAAAGGTTTTCAGGAAAGCCAAGTTGCTGAACGCATAAGTAGCTCTAAGCAGGAAGAGTCTAAAGTTCAAGGCAGAGTTGGAATGTTTGTGCAAAGAGGAGGTAGCCCCCAGGAGGAAAACAAAATGGCCTCATTGACTCAGAAACTACCTAGTCCAACCCAGCTTTGTATGGTCTCTGACCAGCTTGAAAAGACCACCAGCTGCCCCTTAAAGGAGGGTGGTAACCGGGGCCAGGAGGTGGGGGAGAAGTCAGAGGAGGAGGCTGAGGGCCTCAGTCCTACCAGTGGTGCTTTCTTGGCACCTGTGTCCCTGTCAAGGGTGCCTGACCTGGAGCCCTCTGCCCATCATACACCCATGTCCCCAGCTGTGTTGGAGGGGACCAAACAGGCAAAGACCCCGGGAAAGCAGCGTCATGACGTCATGGCTGAGGGCACAGTCCCTCCATACTATGAGGCTTTATTAGAACCTGAATGTTCTTCTAGGGCCCCTGACAGGGCTCAGTATCAGCAAATGGACCAGTCATTGTCAGACAAGACAAGAAATGAGGGTGAAGCACAGGGATTCCAGGTGGCATCTCTCTCCGCTGAACTAGCACATCATGCCACGTGCCTCTCTGCAGACACCTCCTATCTTCTGCCCAACACTGAAACCAACACAGAGCCATGGTGCCCCTCACAGGCTTCCTCCCATACTGCCCTTGCCCTTGGCAGAAGCCATAGTCCTGGAGAACAGAGACCTTTCCTGGGAGCAGGTGAACAGTTCACATGCCACTTGAACTCTTCTGAAATCATAGAGAAAAAGAACAAAGCAGTGGAAACTCCTGCTGATGCTCTGGGTGCAGACAGTTTTCCTTCAGCAGTAGCTGTAGAAGAGGACAGGCAGGTAATGACAGAGAAAGCAGTGGTTGCCTTATGTCCTCAGGCCCCTTCTGATGATGCTGGAGTCATTCCACATGGACGAAGCCCACTAGCTGCATGGGAGACAGTAGAGGGCAGGCCCCCTGGCACTGTGGAGAGCAGCCCAGTAGACCACAAAGCTAGAACACTAAACTTCACATATGGAGGAAGTTCAGGTAACTTTTTAGTAGATGCACAAAGGGAGAAAGCAACCTGTTTTAAAAGTCAGCTTGTGACCCAGTCTGATCAGAATTCTGCAAGTCTCTCAAGGGCTGAAGGGAAGGCAAATTCTAAACAAGGTCCCAGTCTGCCTGGAGCCCAAAGAAGGGCTGAACTAGAAGTCCTGTCACCACTGTGTGTGAAGGGGAAGGAGAGTATTGGCTCTGGGCTGGCAGAAGCTGACAGGGCCGGCGGCAAACATCCCAGGCCAGCAGCACTACCAGATCAAAGACCTAACTCAGATCCTGCGGGAGTTAGGGAAGAAGCCCCATGTAGGTGCCCAGAGAAAGCTTTAAATTGTGTTTTCTCAGGGGAAATTGAAGGCAGCAGAAGGCTCAGCCCATCTGGGGAGCGAGATGGCAGTAGAATGCTTCCTTGCCAACAACAGTTCATTCCTCTAACCATTGCTTCTCAAGCCTGTTCGTCCCCTTCTGGCGGGATGCTGAGTCATAGAGATGGAGACCTGGGGAAGAGTACTTCCAAGGCTGCCCCTCACACGCACCACACACCCTGCACAGTACCTTCCAGAGCCTGGGTAATGAATGAGAGAGGCAAGAGCTATTCCAGCAAAACTGGTGCAGTCTTGGCACTTAGCCTTGATCCCAAGGACATTCATGTGGACTCTGGGCCAACAGACAGCAGCCTTGCTGCTGCTCTTTCTCAGGGTCAAGGCTACAGCTCTCCTGCCTCTGATATGAGGACAGGTTCCCTCAGCCACTCAGTTGGTAGAAGCCCAAGGTCAGCAGAGGGTCCTGAGAGCAAGGTTGCTGAAAAGAAAGCCAATACAGAGCCTGAGGCTGCCTGTTTCCCTGTGGACATGTCCTCTGAGCCACTGAGCAAGTTTCAGGACAAGTCTCTAGGTGGCCAGAATGCACAGGTGTCTCAAGCCAAGGCAGGACCACCTATAACACCTGGGAGACCACACACCCTGAGTTCAGGTGAAGAGTCTGAGAGTGACCTGGTGGTGGAACCACAACAGAGATGTTTAGAAGATGCCATGAGATGCCTTCCAGAAATGCCACAGCTTTCCATTGAGAGCAGGGGTTGCAGTGACTTGCATCCCCAAGCCGAGTTGGTAGTAAAATTGAAACACACGTCCAGTCCCCAGGTTGACAGTTCCTGGGAGGAGGAAGAGCAGCAGAGAGATGAGGCTTCAGGTAATGGTACCCGGGGCTGGAGTCTCCCACCCCCCCACAAAGGTAGCCCAGACTTCTGTCAGATTAGAAATGTGGGCAGAGAGAAGGGGGCTGCGACAAAGCCCCCAGTGTCCAAGAAGTTCTCATCAGCCTTCAAAGATTCAGCCACTGTGCCCTTGGTCCCGCAGCCCAGTGCCCAGACTCCTGGCCAGCCCTCATCTGGGGAGCAGCTGGCTCACCGCCACAGGCGCTCCCTCCCTGTGATTGCCATCTTCTCTGGTTCCGGACAATCCAGTTCCTCCCCTAGACCGCTGTTCTCCATGGTTAGCTCTTCCCGGTCCCTTCATGAGCTGAACTTGAGTGTGGAGCCTCCTTCCCCCTCAAGTGAGGGTACACCAGAGCCTAACAGACTGAGGGTCTGTTCCTCAGGAAAGTCGGTGGTGACGCCATCTTTGAAAGCTGAGAGCTTCAGTCCCAAAGCTTTGTCTAATGTGGACAGTAGCACTGCCCATCACAGGCGCCTGCAACCTGTCTCCCCTCCTTACCCAACCTCCCCATCTCTCTCGGGTATGCCAGTCCCTGATTTCAGGACCAGCTGGACGTCTGGCACTCTGGAACAGGCCTGGGAGAGAAAGCCAGAGAGACTGGGTGGCCAGGTCCAGCCAGAGAAACGGCTCTCCGAAGCAGACAGAGGAATGTTGGGCTTTGACCCCAGTAACATCAACCCAGATGTTCTGTGCTGGCATCCGGAGGAACCTTCGTGCATTGGCTGGAAGCAGTATGTGTTTGGCAGTGCAGTTGATGTCTCCTGTAGCCAGTCACCCTGGGACCTGATACCATCCAGCATGGACAATGGCCTAGAAGACGAGCACTCCTCACCCCTCTGTCACCTCAGCACCTATGCCGATACCCAGGACCTGTCAAGCAAACACAGCAACATTGAAAATGCCCAAGGTTCACATGAGTCTTGGGAAGTATGGGGATCTTCTTTTGCCTTGAGGAGCCCCCACATCCTGACTGGCTCTGAGGGAGCAGCCCCTGTTAAGGGTACTGACAAGAGAGCCCAGTTTCCGGATGCCCCTCATGGCGCGGGCTGTCAGAACAGGGAAGTTGCACTGGCTGAAGGAGATGTTGCAGGCCCCGTCGAGGAGATGCTGCTGCATCCATCAGAGGCCAGCAGCCTTGCACGACAGGCCAGGATAAACACCTTGGAGCAGGGCACACAGACCCTGGGCTGCAGGCTCCGCTGGAGCGGCAGCAGCATGACCGCTGCTCAGCCAGAAGCTGGTGCAGTGCCAGACTCTGCCATGGCCTCCTGGACCAGCATGCACAACCTGTCTCTCCATCTCTCGCAGCTCCTTCACAGTACCTCAGAGCTGCTCGGGAGTCTCTCCCAACCAAATGCAATTGAGAAGGAACGGAATGCCAAGAGGGAGACCCCAGATGAGGCACCCCAAACCCTTAGGATGGATGGCTGTACTCAGACCACCATGGACAAGGGCATCCAGGCGGATCTGACCTCACCACCTCTACACGTCCAGGCCCCAGAAGCTGACCCTCAGGAAATCAGTGTGGTCCTTGAAGTGCTGGGCTCAGACGTCTCTACCACGGCTCAAGAAAAGTGTTGTATCCCAGGGGTACTTCAGAAGAGAGAGGCAGAAGAAGCAGTGTGGAAAATGGCAGGGCCCCTGGACCTTCAAGCTCTAGAGTCCTTCTGCAAGCCTGAGAGTCCTTCAGTATCTGCATCCCACTCGAGGTTTCAGAAATCCCCCTTTTGGCAGAACCTCCCTTCTGTGAGCCCCCTGGCATCTCCTGACACTGTCCTACCTCCCAGCTCCCAACCAGAGGAGCCCTCCTGCCTTGCTGCTTGCAGCCCCAACCTCAGCTTCTCTCGCTCCCCAGGGCTCTGCCCCAGTACTGCAGAGTCCATTGGGGAGCCTGTGGCCCAGAAGGAGCTGAACCCTACAGGTGCCTTGTTAGTGGACAGGGCCTCCTCCCCCATTCTCATACTTCATGCCAACACCCAAGGGTTGGGGCTGGCCCCAGACGCTCTGTCTTTTGCAGCCCCCTCAGTTGACCTTCCTGAAGACCCTCAGAAACTTGTCTCCAGCCCACATCTTCCTCCTGATACCCCTAGACTTCTAATGGATAATTCTTCTCAGACTGTGAACACATCAGGTGGCTCTCAGAGAGTGGAGGCTCCGTGCGGAGGAGGTGGAAGTTCCTTAGAAAAGACTGATAGCAGGGGCTTCCTTGACAGCCCACAGCAGGACCCGAAGCTCCAAGCTCATTTTATGGATTGGCTCCCTCAGCAGCTTCAGCCCAGGACTGCTGCTGAAGCCCAAATCAGGCTGTCGTCTCCACCACTGAGTAGCAGGAGCCAGAGGCTGGCTGATGGTTTTGTGCCTGAGGACATGGGTACCCTGGACTGTGGCCCACTGAGCAGTAGGGAGCCAAGTCAACGGCAGAGCAGGACAGAAAACAGGAGTGAGGCTTCATCATCTCCAGTGGAGCCACCACCTACTCCAAACCTTTCCTCTTCATGGAGAGGCCCTCAGCACCTCAGCCCCTGCCCTGTCCCCGAGCCTACTGATACTGCAGGGCTCCAGAATTCCACCTTGGACCCAGCTAAAACCTGTCAACCCAAGGGGCCACTGTGCCCCGGTTCCCAGACGTGCATGGCCCCTGAGCCTCAGTGCCTGTGGGACTTCCCAGTGCCGAACAAATGTAGTACTTGGCATGGGCCTCCAGATTCTCTGGGGTGTCTAGGTATGACGGACCTACTGGGAACTAGATGTGATGTCAACTCTGAAGTGCAGGGGTGCAGGCCCCTACAACCTCCTGCTGACCAGAACCAGTACTCTGAGTGGCCCCAGAGAGAGCAGATTCCCCTGCAAGTTGGAGGCCAGAACCTCTCTCTCAGCATGGAACTCACAGAAGCAAAACTGCACCATGGCTTCGGGGAGGCAGACGCCCTGCTGCAGGTGCTACAGAACGGGACTGGGGAGGCACTTGCCACCGAGGAACCTGTGCTGTCCACCTGGGAGGAGGTCTATGCCCGGTAAGGGTTCCTTGCCTGAGTGGGAGGGTGAGGGACAGGCTGAGAGGAAAGAGCATGAGGCAGCGAATTCCTGGCTGGGCTCTCAGCTCTGGGATCTTCAGGGGTCAGAAGTAGTTCTATAGATGGGGCACGGCATTCAGGATGACCTTTCAGTGAAATAATCACTTTGGTCTCAGGCAAAAACAAACCATTGAGACCCTTCGGAGAGAGAGGGCCGAGCGACTTCAGAACTTCTGCAGAACTTGGAGCCTCAGTCCCCAGAAACAACCAAGCCCCCCGCCCAGCAGGAATCTCTCCACCTGGGGCCTTGACTTCCCCAGCAGGCGCCGAGAGTACCTGCAGCAGCTGAGGAAAGATGTTGTGGAGACCACAAGGTAGGAGTGGGCTCAGAGCTCTGCGGGCAATAGATTTTCTATAGGGCGAGAGGGCTGTGGGGAACATTAGCATCTTGGAGACTGCAGTTTCCTTTGATAGGAAAGAGTCCAGAAGTCAGATCTATGTGCCTGTGGACTAGTGGGGGGCCCTGTGGTGGGGGTGCGGCACATGGAAAGAAGAGGATATTGAAGAGAATCGGGGTGAGCTGAGTAGGAGTGTAGAGACGTCATGGGGGATGAACATGGCCATGACCTTCTATGTAAGACTGTAGGCCTGAGCTTCACAATGGGATGTAAAACTAAATTGTAAGGCCCATTGGGCAGAGAGGATGAGTCCTTTGAGAAGGTGGTGGGAGCCCTCACCCACCCACATGTTAGAAGGCTTCTCTCCACCCCGTGGTCTTCCCCAGAAGCCCAGCTTCGGCATCCAGGTCTGCTCACCAGCCCTCTGCCATAGAGCTGCTGCTCAAAGATTACCAGCGGGCCCGCGAGGAGGCCCAGGGGGAGATTGCCCAGGCCCGGGCTCGCCTATGGGAGTACACTGAACAGGAGAAGATGAGAATCCACCGGAAGATTGTCTCCCAGCTGCTGAGGGTAGGGACGGGGCCCATCCTCTGGTTTCAAAGTGGGCCTGGAACCTGGGGCACCCCTCACAGGGCTGGTGCCCTGGGGCTGCTTTTGAGCGCGGCACTCAGAGTTTGGAGAAAGGCGTCAGACTCTGGTGCCGCTCAAAACTTTGCTCACTCTGTTTATACATCATCCTCATCAGACCAGCTCCTGCTCCTAGAAGGGATTCTGGGAGGAGGTGACTTTGGTGTGTAGTTTGGGTGTAGGTGGGGAGGTGAGGCTGAGTTCAGGGTCGGGGTGGGAGCTAGGGAGATGAGAAAGGGTGGGGAGGTTGTACCAGAAGCTGGTTGATGGTCATCTCTCTTTCCTAGGCAGAGGAAAAACTGCACACCCTGGCCACCTCCAGGTCTGTGTGTACCAGCTCCAATGGAAGCCTCTCCTCTGGGGTCACCTCTGGCTACAACAGCAGCCCAGCCTTGCCAGCACAGCTCCAGTCCCCAGATAGTGTGGTGAGTAGGCAGATGCTGGGACCTAGCCAGGGGGCCAGGAACACAGAGGCAAGAGTTTGGGCTGGAAGCTCTGCCTCTTGGTGGCCACTCCTGACATGAGTCCTTCTCATGTACGGTTGGACTTTGGTCTCCCCTCTAGTTCTGACTGCCCCTTCATTCAGTTCATGTTTTGTAGGCAATATTGCAGTCACTGGGAATTCAGCAGCGAGCAAATGTCTCTAAGTGCACTATTAGAGGGATACATATTAAGCGGTTTACTTCATGATTATTGCAGTTCATTCTATGAAGAAGGGGCCTAACTTATCCTGGAAAGCAGTAAAGATGCTCTGCAGACAGTGCATGTGAACTGAGACGGGAAGGATGGGAGAAGCTTGGAGTGCTGGCTTTGTCAGAGCCATGTGGGGGCGGAGAACAGCCTCCAGGCAGAGGGCCCAGCAAAAGAGGCCACACAAAAGGATCAGGAGGAACTGAAAGGAAGCTAGTGTGGCTGGAATGTGAAGCATGAGACTGGAGAATGACAAGAGAAAGGACTAGAAAAGCAAGATCATGTAGAATTTTTGGAGAATTCTTGTCACTTCCTAATCCAGCTAATCATTTATATCCCAAAAGCTACTTTTTTTTTTCTTTTTGTTGTTGTTGATTTTACAAGATATGCTTCTTTCAAAATTTTTAATTTTACTGAAGGAATAATACATCATCATATTATATATATAGGTTTTAGTTGTACATCATTTAAGTTAATATCTATATATAATAAGCTTTAAAATTTTTCTTGCAGTAACTTCAATTTTGCACACTAAAATGAATTCATATGTGTAGGTTCCCCACATGTGCAGTTTGCCTATTCCTATCATATATGTCAAACTATACTGCCTTCCACCAAATCACCAAATGTTCTTCACCATTGTCCAGTGGACTCTGCCACCACTTGCCCCCGCCCCCACCATCCATACCATTCTCTATTGGTAACCTCAGTTCTATTGCAAGTGTCCAAGGGTTGGTTATAATACCATATAGTTTTGATCACTGTCACTTTATAGTATAGCTCAAGATCTGTGTGTGATATCACCACTTTTGTTTGTTTTTTTCTCATGATTGCTTTAGCTATTGAAGATCTTATGTGATTCTATACATATTTTAAAATATTTTGTCCTAGTTCCCTGAAATGTACAGTGGAAAATGCCAAGGGATTGCATTAAACCTGTATATTGCTTTCAGTAAGACGGTCATTTTAACAATGTTAATTCTTCCCAACCATGAGCACAAATCTTTCCATCTCTGTATCTTCCTCTATTTCTTTATTTTATTTTTTTCAAAATTATTGATATGCTTTCTTACAATTTACATACATTTAAAAATAGGTAAAATTGAACAATATGGTGGATATATGGATATTCATTATATTATCGTTATATATACTATATATATTATATACTATATGTATTTGTTTTATTATTTACATCACTATAGACTTTTTAGGATATTCACACCTCAGCCTGTGTATTTCACACCACACCTACCACTAGAGTTCTAGTTTCCTTTATCCCTCCTTGATTTTTTTTTTTTTTTCAAGCCAATAAAAGAATGTAACTTATGTCATTAAATACTTATTTCAAAAGAAACTCAGGAGAATACAATATATATTCTATTTCCAAAACAATTAAACTTTAAAATAAATAGAATATATAAAAATTCGTAATTTAAGCTTGAGTCACAATTCCTTAATTTAGAAAAGTTAAAAATTGAAATTGTCAAGAAGAATAAGGTAACTAAAAAGAAAAACAGCATGATGAAAGTAAAATTAAAAAATTTTGGATAGCATTATCTTTCCAAAATAAGCAATAGCAATAGCAATAAAATTAAACAGGATAAAATATTAAGCATACAGGATTTGGGAATAGAAGATAAATTTGAAACTTGGCTCTGACACTTGCATACTATATAACCTTAGGCAGATTTCTTAGCTTTGGTTTTCTCATCTATAAAATGGGGATAATAAAATCTATATCATTGGCATATCTTAAATAATGTAATATATACTAAGTTCTTGAATAGACCCCACAGAACATCATAATCAAAGAAATTGAAGAGGTAATCAAAAGTGTCTCTAAAAATAAAACCCAGAACCAGATGGCTTTTCCAGTGACTTTCACCAAACCTTCAGGGAAGAATTAATACTATTCTACACAAAGTCTTCCAAAATATTGAACAGGGAACACTCCCAAACACTCTTCATGAGGCCAACACCACACTGATACCAAAAGCTGACAAAGATGTCACTAATAAAGAAATTACAGACCAATATCTCTAATAAACATACATGAACATGTCAAATAGACCTGTTCTTAAGTGGGGTTTCTTTACATTTAATATAGTATCTTTTAGTATTTTTTGTAGAACTGCTTTTATAGTGATAAATTCCTTTAACTTTTGCTTATTGGAAAAGCTATTTATCATTCCTTCAGTTCTGAATGATAATCTCACAGTATATAATATCCTAGAGTGAAAATGCTTTTCTTTCAGCCTTTTGAATATATCATGCCATTTCCTCCTGACCTGTAGAGTTTCAGTTGAGAATCTGCTGACAATCTTCTGGGGACTCCTTTGTATGTGATTTACTTTTCACTGGTTGCTTTTAAGATTCTTTATCTTGTATTTTTAACATTTTGATTACAATGTGTCTAGGTATAGTTCTGTTAGGGTTTCTTTTCTTAGGGGCTCTTTGAGCTTCCTGGGTGTGGAGGCTTGCTTCATTCTTCGGGTTGGGGAAATTTTAAGCTATTATTTCTTCATGTACAGTTTCTGCCCCATTTTCCCTCTCTTCTTCTGGGACCCCTATAATGCAAATGTTGTTTCTTTTGATGTTATCCCATAAGTCGCGGATGCTGTCTTCATTTCTTTATATTTTATCTCTGTACTAGTTTGCTTGAGTGCATTCCTCTGCCCTATCTTCTAGCTCACTGATTCCATTTGAGGCTTCATTCATCCTATTCTTGAGTCCTATTGAATTCTTTAGGTCAGTTATTGTGTTCTTTATTTTTTTGACATCTGTTTTGAGCTGCTTCATTGTTTCTTCTTTTCTGTTGTTGTTGTTCTCTTTTTTTTCTCTATTTTCTTGATATCCATGAATATGTTTATCACTGTTTCCCTAAATTCATCCTCAGGTAGTTTGCAGATGTCTGTTCAGTCTTCAGATTTTCTCCTGGGTTTTTAATTGGATCCATTGTTTCATATATACTTCTCTGTGTCTCCTCTGTGTTTGGAATTCTGTTTATGTTTCTGTGGGTTAGGCTTTCCTTAAGTGATGACCTTGTGTAGGATATTGACTTGTGCTGAGTAAGCCTGGATCTTGGTTTGGACACTGGGATTTTTTGAGTTTTGTGGCATCACCACTAGTTGGATTTGTTGAACTTCTTATTTGGGCCTTCTGTTGCTACCTGAAAGTTCAGTCTATGGGGTAGGAGTTTCTGTGGGGGATGCAGGGCCTTCCCCTGGCATCCCAGCTCCCAACCACAATGTCCACCTTGCTGTTGGTGCACAATTAGCGATCAGGCTGCAGTTCACCTACACCGACAAGGTGACAGTAGTGAGTAGCACTGATGGTTTACTCCTCTGGGAGACTCTTCTTCCTTTAAGCCTGAAGGTGGGATTTCAGTGGGCAAGTCCTGTAGCTCCGGGGCAATATTGTGAGAGGTGGTGTGGGTGGGAGATTCCCCTAGGTGCCTTCCAGTTATGGCAGTGCCCAGTGTAATTTTCTTGCTGGGTCTCCCATTCAAACCACCAGGACACTGGTGCCTATTCTACCCTGAGCCTAGATCTTCTCCCCCGGCTCCCATGTCCCAGTCTTATTGGGCAGGCTTTTGCGATTCCTGGGAGGGCCAGTTCTTCCTGCAGTTCCACCCCCTCTATGACTGGAATTCTGAGTCTGAATGTGCCTTGTAGCTCTGAACCTGAACATTTATTGTTGCAATTTGCTGCTATGTCTCTACCTGCTTTTCCTCAGTGTTTGTTTTAGGAAAATAGGTGAATTCTTTGTTGCTCTGTAGGGAGGATGTGAGTCTTGTTCCTACCAGGGCACTATCTTGACTGGAAGTAACTTTTTTTAAAGAATAGCTTTATTTTCTCTTTAGTTGTTTCCCTGGCCCCAGGACACAAACCCAGGTCCTTGGGCTGTATGTGGACTATGCTGGTCAAAGGTGGCTGATCATACTGCTACTCCACCAGGGCACATCTTCTGACAAACTTTTATGCAGAGAGTAGGATGATGAGATCCCAAGAGAAGGGGCAAGATCGGCTCTGAGTAGATCCATGAGATGATCCTGGCCAAGCTGAGTGGATGCTTGGTTTAGGGCACTGCCAGTGAAAATGAACAGATGTGGATGCAGCGAGGAGAGACCCCAGAGGACTTGGTGACTGGTTAGATGTGAGAGGAAGTGGGAAAGAGGAGTCAGAACAACACATACTTTTGGTGACATCATTCATAATGACAAGGAGCATTGTAGGAAGACAGGTCTTGTGGGGAAGGTCACCAGTCTGCTCATGTGTTTACTGGGTTAAAAGTACTTCCAAGAAATGCAAGGGGCATGGTTGGAAATACAGATCCAGGACTCAGTGGTATGATCTGATTGATGATATAAAATATGAAATTTGGGGGCAATCCTGTGGCTCAGCAGCTAAGGTGCAGACTTGTCAAGACCAAAAACCCAGGTTTAAGACCTGGGATTAGGGGAATGAACAAAGAAAGTCTTGAAATTCATTTTGTATATAAAATGTGACATAGTAAAAAAATATTCAGGGTGTACCTGATGGCTCAGGTCTAAGCCTATATCTGGATTACCATCCACCTACAGCCCAAGGAACCTGGTTCACAGCCTGGGATGGCGTTGGAGGTGGAGGAACAACTAAATTAATTAAATGCCTCTTCCTTCTCTTTTTGTTGCCTGACCTTCCTCTTTTTTTTTTTTTTTTTTTAAACATTCAGGTCCCAAACCTCTGTGTAGGCCATGTAAAGTCCAAATACCCAGGTTCTCTACCAGGGAAGGTGGGGAAAGAAGGAATAAATAAATCATGTTCAAACAAAGCAAAAGACATGCAATGTCAAGTACATCTTTCAGTATCCTGTTTGCCCTCCCCAGAAGTAATCATTCATCCCAGTTGGGTGTATATTTCTAGAGTCAATCTATTCATGTATGAGAATAAATATATATATATACATATATATATTTGTAAATCACGTAAGTAAAATCATACTGTACCCATATTGTCCCTTTGTTTTTTAATTTTTCTTTCAGAATAACTTTGGAGATCGTCACCATCAACAAATCTAGTGATGACTCATTCTTTTAAACAGTTGAATATTTCTTTTTTCTCTTTTATTGCATGTTTTTCAACATGATGTTTTGTAAAAATAATATATTTATATAGTAGCAAATGCAAAATACATGTAGGAATACTTATCCCTGGCCCCCCTTCATCTGGTCTTTCTCTCTCACTCCACACAAGGAAAACTGCTGTTTTTTTGGAGGGAATTCTCCTATCTTTAAAAAAGAAAAAGGAAGGAAGGAAGAAAGAAAGAAAGGTGCAGGCAGGAATGAAGGGGAGCAGGCAAGCAGGAAGAGAGCAGAATAATAATTTTTTTTTAAATTTTATTTAGATTTTCACATTGGTTATTCCCCCTCACACTCACCCCACACCCTGGACTTGGGATAGGAATCCGGATCCTTGGACTCTTTGTGGACTGCATTCCTTTGGAGGCCGCTGACCTACTGTTACTCTACCAGCGTGCACCAAGAGTATCTTTCTGCATACAAAATAAAGCATATTGTACATATTGTACTGCTGTTCTGTACCTTCTATTTTTTTACTCAGTATTTGTTAGAGCTCTTTCCACATAAGAATGCAGAGAATTTGTTTTTTTTTCATTGCTCTTCATTGTAGAAAGGCATAGTGATTCATATAACCAGTCCTCCATTTTGGTTACTTCTTTTTTTTTTTAATGAGGGAGGAAGAGGAAGAAGGAATATTTTATTTATTAGTTGTTAACTTTAGTTGTTCCCCTAAACCCCCAGGTGCCAGGCTGAGAACCAGGGTCTTTGGACTCTATATGGACTGCTCCTAGGTATGGGCTTAACACCTGAGCCACCAAGGTGCATCAAGGGTTTGCATCAAAGGTTGCTTTAATTTTTTGTTATAAACAGTGCTGCAGTGATTGCATGTATAATTTCATACACATGAAGATATATCTGTGGGATAAATTCTTAGAAGTGGGCTTTCTATAAAGAGTGTATACATTTGAAATCTTGATATTTACAGATTTTCTCTCCTAGGTGTTCTAATTTATACTCCCACCAGCAATACCTTAGTTCACCTTTCTCCCACACTCACCAATGTTATTAATTTTTCAAACTTTTGAGTGAAAGGACTATGCTGTTTTTTTCTCTATTATTTGTAATCATTTCTAGGAGTCCCTTATGTATTAGTAAGGCAACCTGTGCCTAATATGTTACAAATATTTTCCCCAGTTCTTTATTCTCTTTTGACTTTGCTTATTGTGTTTGGGGCCATTCAGAAAGTTTCCTTCCCTCCCTCCTCCCACCATCCTGGCAATATATTTCAGGTTTTGCTCTCAGTGTCATATTTCTTTCATAGGAAAAGGTAGAGTTTTCCCTCTCTTTTTCAGTGTTTGGGATTAGTTACAAAAGTAACGGAATCATATATACTCAACAAAATTTTGTGCAGCTATTTAAAAAGATGAAATTGTGCTCTTTGCAACAATCTGGACGGAATTGGAATGGATCATGTTGAGTGAAATAAGTCTGAAAGAAAAAGAGATATATAAGATCGTTTTACTCATGTGGAATATAGTGAAATGAAACAAATGAATTTACAATCTCAACAAAAATAATAGGGCATAGGATTGTGGTTGGGAGGTTGGAGGGAAGAAAAAGGAGACAGAGTGGTGGTAAAGGATACTGGAACTCTGGTTGTGTGTGTGGTGTGAAATATAGACAGATGCAGTTTCATTATCTTAAATGAATATGGAATTGAGACAAAAGAAATAATTATTTAAAAGTATTTTAAAAAGTGATGGAAGCTTTATACCTATTGTCAAAAATTAGAAAGCTAAATGATGCTAGATGTTGGCAGGACTTTGGGATATAGGGACTTTTATGGTTTCTTTGATCCAGCGATGCTTGCATAGCTTGTGAGGAAACATGTATGAAATTGTTTATTGAAGTATTAGTCAAAGTGGCAGAGAGTTGGAAAATATTTGGCAACTTGTTGCTGAGAGAATGGATGGACACGTGAAATGTAATCAGTGCACACGTGGAGTACTTACTATACAAGAGTCAGAATCAAACAGATTAGATGGATACCTAGTACTGAGCGAAAACACTTTGGAGCTGAATAAGGTTTAACACATTACTGTTTGTGTAAAATTAAAGCTTTATATACAGAAAACTGGCATATTTGTAAGAATACATATCAACAAAAATATGTATCCTAAATATATCAGAATTATTTAAGGTACTTGAGTTAGGGAAATAGGAATGGAAAGTGAAAATATTTTTAGAACCATCTAATCCAATAAAAATCTGGTATAATTAGCACATGAAACTGACAAGGCCTGTTGCCTGGAAGATTCATTCTTGAAAAAATTTCTTCTCTGAAAAGTGGTCTGTTGTGTGATCAAGGCTAGGCAAACTGACCCTTTGGCCAAAGTGAGCCCACTGCCTATTTTTGTAAAGAAAATTTCACTGGAATACAGCCTCACCTCTTCTTTTATGTGTTTTCTGTGGTTGCTTTTACACTAAATGGCAGAGTTAAGTAGTTACAACTCCTGAAATGGTCCATACAAAGCCTTAAATACTATCTAGCCCTTGACAGTAAAAGTTTGCCAACCTCTGGTTTAGATTTTCCATTTCAATTTTGATTCTAAGTTGTTGATTTCTGCTGTTATTTTTATTCTTTTTCAAGTTATAGTTTTTCTTCATGATCAGTAACCTACAGAATATGTTTGCTGTTTTCTCATGATTAGACTGAGGTTTTCATTTTGGGTGTGAATACCATAGAAACAATGTACCCTTTCTCAGCTGGGATTGCTAGATAAAGCAAAGGAGAATACAGGATGCCAGTTATATTGCAATTTTAGAGAAACAACAAGTAGTGTTGTAAGTGTATCTCATGCAATGCCTTATCCTCAGTGCATTATATTAGAAAGCTATATGATGTCAGTGTGTCTGATTACTGGTGATATTAACCTTGATTGTTACAGTGGTGGGCATCTGGGATCTGGGACCTTCCCACTGAAAGCTATTATTTTTCCCTTTATACTTAGTAGACATCTTGGGAGAAATATTTTGAGACTGTGCAAAAAGCCTATTTCTCTGTAAACTTTTACCCACTTATTTTAGCATCCACTGGTGTAACTTACCTGAAAAAGTTATTACTGTGGTATTTTAATGGCATTTTTGTATTTCCCTAATTTCGTCTGCATTTGTTAATTGGAATTTTTCTCTGAGGAAGCATTATCCTTTCTCTTCCCATTTATTATTTATAATTATTTTGTTGAGTTTGGATTCAAATATTCTGTGAGTTATATTTCAGTATTTTCCCTATTATTTCAGTGCTCAGATTGGTCCAACTTTCATTATTAGGAGTTTTCAGATTATGTTCTTGGGCAATTTTGTCATGGATGCTCTTATTTGAGCACTTTCTTACTTTAATGCATTAATTTATTTTGTTATTGCTGTAGTTCATTGGGTTGTAGTAGGATCATAATTGTGTATCCATCATCACATGGATTTGAGAACATTTCTGTTACCCCCAAAAAAACCTTATGCTCATTAGTCATCATTTCCCAAACTCACCATCCACTAGCTCTAGGTAATCAAAGATGGGTGATAAAATCTTACACTTAAAACATTCTAAAAGAGTCTACTAAAAAACTGTAAGTATAAATGAGTTCAGCAAGGGAACAAGAGACAAGGTCAATAGGAAAAATAAATTGAATTTCTGTATATTAGCAATGATATGAAATTAAAAATTCCATTTATAATAGTATTAACATTAATCAAATACTAAGGAATAAAACTTAAAAAAAATCATAAAAATTATACTCTGAAAACTACAAAACATTGTTGCAAATAAAGAATACCTGAATAAATGGAAAGACATCCCAAGTTCATGGGTCAAAAGATGTATTCTTGTTAAACTGACAACATTCCCCAAACAGGTTCATTGCAATCGTAATCAAATCTCAGCTGACTTCTTTGAATTTTAACAAGGTGATCCTAAAATGAATTTTAGGAATAAAGTACAGAAATGCAAGGAACCCAGCAAAGTCAATCCTGAAAAATGACAAAGTGGAAGACACACATATTTATAATCATATAGATGATTAGATTAGAATATATAAAAAACTTAATAAAAAGACAAAAAAACAAGTCAAAAATGAACTAAATATCTGAATAAATATTTCTCCCGATTATATATGTGGGCACACCTCGGTGGCTCAGGCTCTAAATTGGTAGCTAGGGTATAGACCAGGTAGAGCCCTGGGACCTGGATTTGGGCCTGGGGGAAACAAACAAAATGAACAAATAAATAAAGATGCTTCTGCCTTCTCTCCTTTCCTCCTACCTTGTAAAATATATTCATACATAAATATACACATGTGGCAAATAAGTGCATAAAAATTTTAGCAATGTGAATCCAAACCATAATAGGTACCCCTTCACATCCACTAGGATGAAAATAATAATAATAATAAACAGATTATCAGTGTTGGCCATGATACAGAGAAATGCACTATCCATTCACTGCTGTTGAGGCAGTGAAATAGTGCAGCCACTCTGAAAAATAGTTTGGCGGTTCTTCAAATGTTCAGACACAGAATTTACCCTATGATCCATCAATCCAAATCCTAGGTATATACCCAAGAAAAATGAAAACATATCCATACAAAAACCTGTACGTGAATTTTTGTAGCAGCATTATTTATAATCAAATAGTAGAAACAACCTACTGTTCATCAAATGATGAATGGACAAATATGACATATTCAAATAATCTGATTTTATTGGCCATTAAAAGGAATGAAATCTCAATATATGCCACAACACAGATGAATCCTTGTTGTAAGATGAATTCTTGCCCCTTTAGAAAGATATATCGAAGCCCTAACACCCAGTGTCTGTGAGCTTAATCTTATTTGGAAAGAGTGTCTTTTCAGATAAATTGAGTTATGATGAGGTCATCCTGGGTTAGAATGGGCCTGGTAGCCAATGACTGTGTCCTTGTAAAAAGGCCGTATGAAGACACAGGGACATAGCTTTAGAATATTTTGTATATAAGATTATATCACCCACTTTTGCTGTTTTCTTGACTAATTCAGTGGGTCGACTCTCCAGAGCAATGTGGAATAGAAGTGATAAAAGCAGACACCCTTTTCTTATTATTGATCTTAGGAGAAAACCACCCACACTTTTACCATTCATTATGATGCCAGCTGTGGATGTTTCAAAGAGGAACTTTATTACGGGGTTGAGGAAATTTTCTTCTATTCCAGCTTTGGTGCTTTTATCATGACTGTTAAATTCAGTCAAATACTTTTTCTACATTTATTGAGATGATGATGTGGAATTTTTCCTTTTTTAATTTGGTATATTGCATTGATTTTTACATGTTGAAATAATTTATATTCCTGGATAAATCCTACTTGGTCATGGTATATAATTCTCTTTATATGTTGCTGGATTCAGTTTACTAGTATTTTCTTGACAATGTGTCTATATGCACAAGGAATATTGAGCTATAGCTAATACTTACGATGTCTTTGACTTTTGTATTGGTTATCAGGTCTCATAGAATAAATTGAGAAGTGTTACCTCCTCTGCTATTGTTTTTGAAGAATTTGTGAAGGATTAGTTTTAATTCTTTAAATACTTGGTAGATTTCACTAATGAAACTATCTCATCTTGAATTTTATTTGTGGGATATTTTTGATTTTTAGTCTCTCTAAAATGTTTATTTAGATTTTCTATTTCTTCTTGACTCTGTTTCAGAAGTTTATCTTTGAGAATTTGTTTTATCTAAGTTATTTAGTTTATCTAATTAACTTGCCATATAGTTATTCAAAGTATTTTTTATTCTTTTTCACTGATGTAAATATTTAAAGAAAAAATGTCCTGATTATGAATTTACTTATGTCCTAAAAATTGTGATATATGTTGCCTGATCTTTGATTTATAATCATAATAGAGTTTGTTTCTACCTATCGCTTCCTTGATCCTGTTAAAAAGTTTTTAAAAATTCTTTTTGGTAGAAAGGCCCTCGTGCTTTCTGATTTTTAGATTGTTTGCCAGTGTTGAAAGAATGCATGATTTCAGAGAAAGTATAATTTCTATTTTTCATATTTATTGAGCTTCTTTTGTGGTCACAAATATTCCATAGGCACCGAAATATTTTTCTGTTTTCACTTCATAGTCTGTTTTTTCTCTATTTAGGGGTGAATATGTGTCTACTTTTTGATAATTTGGAGTTTTGTTTTGGTCTTTTTTTTTTTTTTTTTTAAAGATATAGGCAGAAATGAGGGTGAGCAGGCAAGCAGGCAGGGAAAGGGAGAAGGAAGAAGCATTTTATTTATTTTTTTCTCTTAGTTGGTTACCCCAACCTTGGTCCTTGAACCAGGAACCTTGGGATGTATGTGGACTATATCCAGTGAACTAAATCTCTAGGCCACTAGGGCACACTTGGAGCATTATTTTGAAAAATTATTTTTATGATCATTTTTATATCTTTCAGTAGTCTTCATTACTTGATCTTGCTGTTTTCTTTTCAGCCTGGCTGAAAAAAACAAGGAAGTCCATGAATGTATACCTTCTCTCCTATTTTTCTCTTCTCTTTTTGTTCTAGCATTTCTACATTTTTTTCCCCCAATGGAAAGGTGCAGGAAGGAATGAAGGTTGGTAGGCAGGCAGGGAGAGAGAAGAGGAAGGAACATTTTATTTTTTTCCATTTTAGTCCATGCTGGTTGTTTTTCCCGGGACCCAGGACTTGAACCCAGGGGTATGTGGTCTGCATCCTTTGGAGGAGATTGACCCAACTGCTGCTCCACCAGGGTGTGCCACCATTTCTGCTTTATGTTTGCATTCATACTATTATTCTTGTCCTTGAGCTAGATTATTTTGCCCCTCTCTAGTTTTTTTTTTTAACTAGTTTTTTCTAGTAATTCTTCCTTTCATTACCTATTCAAGAAAGACTCAAGGAAACTATTCTCTAGGTCTATATGTTCATATTTGAAAATGTTTATACTTAATGGAAGAATAGCTGTAATTTAAATTCCTAGAAATGTAATTCTTAGGTCAAAGGATATGTATGTTTTTAATTTTTAATTTAAAATGTTGTATCTCCAAACTATACAAATCTACTTATATTCTCAACTAACTTACACACACACACACACACACACACACACACCCCAAACTGTGCTTAATAGGATGTTATCAGTTTTTTTCCTTCCATCTTTGCCAGTCTGATAGGCATAAAATAGTACTTCATTTTAGTTTTAACTTTCAGTTCTCTTGTGTCTGAGATACAGTGTCTCTTCAGATATCTAAGAGCCCTTCAGTATTTTTGCTCCACCTGACAGTAAACTGTGTATGTTTCCCTATTGGGTTGTTAGTGCTTTTGTTTTTGGAGGCCATTTTTTATATTAATAAAATTATCCTTTAGGTCATTTGATACGCCAGTGTTTATTTCCGCCTTTCCTAACTTGTTTTTATTTTATAATAAAAACATACTTATTTCAGCCTAGAAAAGTTTTTTTTCTAGTTTACGAATATTTTTTGTTTCATGGCTCCTGGATTTTGTATCCTAGTTGGAAAGGCATTTCCCCACTATAAGATTTTATATATATAGATATACATATATATACATACATACATATATACACACACACATTTTATATATATATAATACATATGTATTCAATTGCAGTAACTTTTATTTTTACATTTAAAATAAACTCATTCATATAGGTTCCCCATATGTGCAGTATTCCCATTCGTAAGAGATATGTCAACACACCCTGCCCTCCACCAAATCCCCAGTGCTTTCACCATTGTCCAGTGGGCTCCGCCACCGCTTGCTCACCCCCAAACCCCATCCAATTCCCCATTGGTAACCTCAGTTCTGTTGCAAGTGTCCAAGGGTTGGTTTTGTTTAGTCTTTTCCTTTGTTTTTTCTATTCACCTTCCATTTGTGAGTTAGGTCACTTGGTATCTATCTTTCTTCTTTTGGATTATTTCATTTAGCATAATCCCCCCTCTGGATTTATTCACATTGATATAAATGACAGGATTTCATCTCTTCCAAGGGCCTTCTAATATTCCCCCATGCATATAGGCACCACATCTTCTTTATCCATTCATCTGACATTGAACACTTAGGTAGTTTCCAGTTCTTAGCTATTGTGAATAGGGTTACAGTAAACATGGGGGTGCATAAATCTCTGTGACTTAGTATTTTTTTGGATGGCAGGATCATATGGGATTTCTACATTCAACTTTTCGAGAAATCTCCATACTATTTTCCATAGGGGTTGCACCAATTTGCACTCCCACTTTTACACTCAAGTTTAGTTCCCTTTTCTCCACATGCTTGCCAACATGTTGTTTCCAGACTTTTGAATAATAGCCAGTCTCTCAGGTGTAAGGTATTATCTCACTGTTGATTTGATTTGCATTTCCCAGATAGCCAGTGAGTAGGAACTTTTTTTCATGTGCCTCTTGGCCGTCTGTATATCCTCTTCAGAAAAAAGTCTCTCCAATTCCTCTTCCCGTTTTTTGATAGGATTGCCTGTTTTTCTGTTACTGAGTTTTATGAGTTCTTTGTATGTTTTAGATTAGTAAGTCCTTATTAGAAATATAAAATACAGATACCTTCTACCAGTTAGTAGGTTGTCTTTTTGTTTTGGTGATGTTTTCTTTTGCTGTGAAGAAACTTTTTAGTTTGATACAGTCACAGCTGTTTATTTTTCTTTTTGTTTCCCTTGATACTGGAGTTGAGTCCCCAAAGCCCTCACTAAGGTTGATATCATAGAATGTCTTTCCTATGTTGTCTTTCAAGAATTTTATGGTTTCTGGTCTTATGTCCAAGTCTTTAGTCCATTTTGAGTTAATTTTTGTGAATGGTGTTAGAGAATGGTCTAGCTTCATTCTTTGCATGTGGCTGTCCAGTTATACCATCACCATTTATTGAAGAGACTTTCCTTTCTCCATCATATGCTTTTGGCTCCTTTGTCATACATAGATTGACCATATGTGAATGGGACAGTTTCTGGGGATTCAGTTCTTTTCCACTGTTTTGTGCCTCTGTTAATATTCCAGTACCATACTGTATTGACTACCACTTTGTAGTATAATTCCAATGTCTACGTGTGTAATCCTTCCAGATTTCTTCTTTTTTCTTATACTTGCTTTGGCTATTCAGGATCTTTTGTGCTTCCAAAAATTTCTAAGATTTTTTTGGTTCTATTTACTGGAAATAAGCTCATGGGATTTTAATGGGAATTGCATTAAATCTGTATGTTTTAATGATGTTGATTCTTCCCAACCATGAGCAGGGGATATCTTTCAGTTGTTTTATGTCCTCATCTAATTCTTTTAAGGACTTGTAGTTTTCACTCCACAGGTTTTTCATCTCCTTTGTTAAGTATATTCCAAGAGATTTGATTGTTTTTATTTCTATTTTAAATGGTGTTATTTTCTTGATTTCATTTTCTTCTGGTGTGTTGTTTGCATATAAGAATGTAACAATTTTTGTGTAATGATTTTGTAGCCTGCCACTTTACTGTATTCATTGATTAGTTCTAGTAGTATTTTGACAAGGTTTTCAGGTTTTCAATATATATAATCATGTCATCTGCAAATAATTAGAGTTTTACTTCCTCCTTTCCAATTTAGATTCCTTTTATTTCTTTCTCTTGCCTAATTGCTCTAAGACCTCCAGTATGATGCTGAACAGCCGTGTTAAGAATGGACAGCCTTCCCTTGTTCCTGACCTTAAGAGGAAATGTTACCAGTTTTTCACCATTGACTATGATGTTGGTTATGGGTTTTTCATAAATGAACCTTTATTATGTTGAGGTACGTGCCTTCTATCTCCATTTTATACAGTAGTTTTTATCATAAATGGGTGTTGATCTTGTTAAAAAGCTTTCTCCATGTCTGTTGATGTGACCGTGTGGTTATTCTCCTTGCTCTTGTTGATATGGTGTTATATTAATAGATTTGCATCCTTGCACCCCTGCATTTATCCCTCCTGGGATAAATCCCACTTGGTCATGGTGATCTTGATGCATTGTTGGACTAGGTTTGCTATTATTTTGTTGAGATTTTTTTTTGCATCTATGTTCATTAGAGATATTGTATGTCATTTTCTTTCTTGGTGATGTCTCTATCAGCTTTTGGTATCAGTGTGATGTTAACCTCATAGAAAGTATTTAGGATATTCCTTGTTCTTAAATGTATTGGGAGAGTTTGAGAATAAGTATTAATTTTTCTCTGAAGTTTTGGTCAAAGTCACTAAAAATGCCATCCTGTCCTGGGTTTTTATTTTTAGGAAGACTTTTGCTTACGATTGTTCTGTTCAGGTTTTCCGATTCTTCCAGGTTTAATCTTGGTAGAGTGTATTTTTCTAGAAATTGTTCATGTCCTCAAGGTTGTCTGCCTTGTTGGCATAGAGCTGTTCATAGTAGTCTCTTATGTTTTGTTTTTCTGTGGTGTCTGTTGTGACTTCTCCTTCATTTCTGGTTCTAGTTATGAGTTTTCTCTCTTCTTTTTTGTGAATCTAGCCAATGCTTTCTCAGTATTTTTTCAAAGAACCAACTTTTGGTTTCATTGATCTGTGGACTGCCTTTTTGTTTTCTATTTTGTTTATTTCTGCTGGAATTTTGATTATTTCCTTTCTTCTACTGATTTTTGCCTTTAATTGTTCTTCTTTCTCTAGTTTTTTCAAATGTAGGGCTAGATGTTTTATTTGCAGTTTTTCCTATTTCTTGAGGTAGGCCTGGATTGCAATGAGCGTCCTCTTAGATTCTGGTAGCTCATGTCTTCATTATTATCTGTCTTTAAGTATTTAAGTTCCTCTTTGATTTTCTCTTTTACCCAAGAATCCTTAAGAGGTATATTGTTTAGTCTTCAATAAATTTGGGGTCTTCCAACTTTCCTTTTGTGGCTGATTTCTAGTTTTAAGTTATTGTGGTCAGAGAAGATGCTTGGTATGATTTCAGTCTTTGTAAATTTGTTGAGACAGTTTTGTGTCCCAACATAGGATCTATCTTTAAGACTGTTCCACCATGAACACTTGAGAAGATATCTGTAGTTTTTGGATAAAGTGTTTGGCATATGTCTATTAGACCTAACTGTTCCAAATGATCATTTAAAGCTGCTGTTTCTGTTAATTTTTTTGTCTGGTTGATCTGTCCTTTGTTGTAAGTGGGGTGTTGAAGTCTGCTATATTGTGTTGTTGTTGATGTCTCTGTTAATTTTAATAATACTTGCTTAATATATTTTGATGCTCCTTCATCTGGTGCATATGTTAATAAGGGTTATGTCTTCTTGCTGAATTGAGCACTTAATCATTATACAATGTCCATCTCTGTTATACTTTTTGTTGGACGTCTGTTTTATCTGTTGCTCATGCCTTTTAATTTTTTGTTGCCCTTTTACTGTAGGATCGTCTTCCAATCATTGACTTTGAGTCTTTATCTTTTGAAAGGTGAGTTTCCTGAAAACAGCAGAAGGCTGGGTTGCTTTTTAATCCACTCAGGGATTCTGTCATTTGATGAGTTCAGTCCATTTACATTTAGGTTGATTATTGATATGTACCTTTATTATTGTCATTCTGTAATTAGTCTTCTGTGTTGTTCCAGACAGTGCCTTTGTTCTTCTCTTTCTCTTCCTAGGTGAATTGGATATAGTTAGATTTTGACTGGTTTTCCTTTCTTTTTTTTTTCTTGGCTTTTTTGGTTACCCAGAGGTTAGCATTAAGAATTCTGTTTATTCCCTATTTTAATATAGATTAGTCTCACATGCATTCTAACCATCCACATTTTTGTTCTCTTCTCCATTTCCCCACTTTTTATATTTGATGTCTATTTTTAAGTGGAGTTCCTTTACACTTTATACAGCATCCCTTTTAATTTTTTGTAGAGTTGGCTTTGTGGTGATGAATGCATTTAACTTCTGCTTATTTGAAAAGCTTTTATCATTCCTTTGGTTCAGAATGATTATCTCAAAGGGTATGGTATCCTAGGTTGAAAATCCTTTTCTTTCAAAACTTTGAATATATCATACCATTCCCTTCATGTCTGTAGAGTTTTATTTGAGAAATCTGCTGGCAATCTTATGCATGTCCCTTTATATGTGACTAGTTTTTCTCTGGCTAGTTTTAAGATTCTTTACTTGTATTTTTGACACTTTGATGACAATGTGTCTAGGTATAGGTATGTTTGGATTTCTTTTGTTTGGAACTCTGAGCTTCCTGAGTCTGGAGGCTTGCTTCATTCTTCCAGTTAGGGAAATTCTCAGCTATTTCTGCCCCCACTCTCTCTCTCTTCTCCTTCTGGGACCCGTGTAATGTGAATGTTATTTCTTTTGATGTTATCCCATAGGTCTCAAATGCTGTCTTCATTTAATTCTTTTATCTTTTTGTTGGTTTGCTTGAGTACATTGTTCCGCCTTATCTTTTCTAACTTACTAATTCTGTTGGAGGCTTCATCCATCCTATTCTTATATCCCTGTATTGAGTTCAGCTATCGTATTCATTTTTATACCTTTCTTCACTTACTCTTTTTGTTATTCTTTTTTATTACTCTATTATTTTCTTGATTTCCGTGAGTATGTTTATCACTGTTGCCCTAAATTCATCCTCAGGTAGTTTATATACCTCTGTTGTATTCATGTTTTCCCCTGAGTTTTTCATTGGCTCCATCATTTTGTGTATATATCTCTGTGTTTCTGCTCTGTTAGCCATTATATTTGTTTCTGTCAATTAGGTTTCCCTACAGTGATGGTCTTGTGTAGGGTATTGACTTGCATTGAGTAGTCCTGGATCTTGGTTTGGACACTGGGATTTTTTGAGTTTTGAGGAGTCACCATTGATTGAATTTGCTTAAGTTCTTATGTAGGCCTTCTGTTGGAACCCAAGAGTGCAACCTCCAGGGAGGAATTTGTGTGGGGGAATGCAGAGCCTTCGTTTCCCAGCTCAGTGAACCATATAAAGACCACATTGTTGTCGGCCCACAATCTGCAACCAGGCGCCCATTTCACCGCCAACCACAAGGTGTCACTAATCGGTAGCATTGATATATTCTCCCTCTGGAGGCCACTTCTTCCTTTAAGCCTGGTTGGGTCCTGAGGATCCAACACAATATGGTGGGAGGGGGTGGGGTTGGGGAATTCCCCTAGCTGCTTTTTGGTTGTGCCAGCACCCAGTGTAATTTTCTCACTGGGGCTTTCATGCAAATCATTGGGGTACTGGCCCTCCTTCCACCCTGAGCCAAGACCCTCTCCCCTAGTTCCTTGTTCTGGTCCCACTGGGTGGGCACTCTCTGCTTTTGCAGTTTCTGGGAGGCCTGGTTCGTCCCAGTTCTATCCTCTCCATTGTAGCCAGAGTCTGGAATCTGTGGCTTAGCTCCGAATCGACATTTTGTATACCCTTTGTGGTCTCAACTACTGCTATGTCTTTAAAGCCTCTCTGCCTGCTTTTCCTCAGTGTTTGTTTCTCGAGAATACGTGAATTCTTAATTTCTCTGTGGGAAGGATATGGGTCTTTTACCTACGAGGTCACCATCCTCAAATTTTTATTTCCTTGTAGTTATATTAACCACTCCCCCCATATGTTTTTGAGCCACAAAGCATAATTATTTGGGCATGATATATGAAATGGGTCTCTGATACAATCTTTTATCAATTGCTACCTAGCTGTCCCAGCAATGTTGAGTAATACATGAATATTGATTTGTGGAACTCAGTGTAAGGCTGCAGATGACATCATCTAGCTCTGTAGAGTTAGAAAGGAGGACCTAGACCTGTGTCTTACAAGAATCTCCAAATATTAATTTATGTTTGAGGAAGATGAGCCTACAAAGGAAACTGGGAAGGAGCACTGGAGGGACAGAAAACCAGCAGCCTTGAGTCTACCAAGGGAGGGAGAGGCTGACTAAGCCAAAGCCACTTGAGAGGCTTAGTAAGGGGACACCAAGTTGTGCACCAACTCCAGCCCCTCAGACACCATGGAGGACCTCAGTGGAGAGGTAAAAACCAGATTCGAGTCAGGTCATAAGGGAGTGAGAGGTGGAAGACAAAAGGTGACCACTGTTTGAAGCAGCTTCTGAAAGGGCAGGAGAGTAAAGATTCCTGCAGTGAAGGGGAAGGGCATCAGGAAGGTATTTAAAGATGGGGAGAGATATATGCATGTTCAATACTAATACGAAGGATCCAGTGAAGAGGGAGAGGTGAGGCAGCAAAGAGAGATGATCTGTAATGGAATGGTCTTCAGAAAGTAGCATGAGATCTGAGGCAGAGGGACCTGCATAAATGGGAGACCACTTGTATGTTGAAGCAGGAGGGAAAGAGACAAGACTGGTGATAGAGCTGTCTTCACTCACCTCGTTAAGGGTCATGAAAGGGTCATTGAGAATGCTGGCCGAGGTAAAGTGTAAGTCACAGTATCACAGAACTAGATCGTCTCCATCTGGCCCCAGATGAGAACCTTTGGCTTTGCTGCTATACCTGGGGCTGGTGCTCAAGTTTCTTCCAGCCATTCATTCTCCCTTACCCGTTCCACCTGTCACGTAAACTTTGTCTACTGCTCCCACTCGTCCCAGCTCCAACCATAGCCTATCCCTCTTGCCATACTGGTGTAGAGGGTCCCCCACTCATTGAAACTGGCACCCAGTCCTTTAGGACCTTGGTGGAACACTTCTACAAGCAACCTTTGACCCCATGGCCTGATGGTCCAGGGACTGGTTTCTATTGTGTTCACTTCTCGGGGCATCCGGTCATGACATTGGAAAGTCTTCAGTGCAGTTCAGAGGCAGAGGAGATGATTCTGCCCTGGGTTTCTGGAACTCGGCTGCCTTCTGCTCTGGTCTTGAGCATCTTCTATTCTGCAGGGGGAGACAAACTTGACTGATTCCAGAGACTCATGGATCGGGGATGTGCGGGGCCGTTCTGCAGTGAGGAATAATCACTTGAATCTGGCCGGGTCCACCTGGAAGAGCTTATCCTACAGTGAGTGGTGGGGATGGGACGTGGTCTACTAGAAAGATCAGAGAGCCACTGTCCCTCCAGCTGTGGCCCGGTGCGTGCTGTGGTGTCAGAGCCTCCACTGACTCGTTGCAGGCAGCAGAGCCTCCCTGGGCAGTGGCTGCTGGTCTCCAACAAGCCTGTACAGCTTGGGGACCAGTTTCTCCTCTTCCTACCAGGATCTGGCCAAGCATATCGTGGACATCTCTATGGCTGATGTGAGTAACTGCTCCACTCATTGCAGTTCCTTTACTAGACCTCTGTTGAGAGCAGGGGAAGACGGGAAAGCGCAGGGGAGATGAGGGCCACAGGCTGATGTGGACTTATCAGTGACTTGCCATCTGGACAAAAACGGAACTCAGTACTGCTGGCCCTAGCGACTGACTCGAGGCCCTGGTTTGTATGGTACCTAATATTGTGGGTGTGGCCACTGTGTCCCCAGGTAATGGCTGCTTGCTCAGATAACCTGCACAACCTCTTTGATCGCAAGGCAACAGGTGGCTGGAAGTAAGTGCACTGCTGTGTCTTATCCTCACACTGGTTCCTGCTTGCCTTCTCACCTTTCCCTTCTCCACCCCTGGCTTCCTTGAGTCCTTCACCTTGAGCTGCTCTCTGTGATCCTGGAGCCCATTTTTCACCTTCCCCTTGCTTTTTCCCGTCCTTGGCGTTTCCCTAGCTATCAAGGTGAGGAAGAGGAGGTACAACTTTACTACAAGGTGTTTTCTTCTACTCGGCATGGCTTCCTGGGAGCAGGCATGGTGTCCCAGCCACTGTCCCACATATGGGCAGCTGTGAGTGACCCCACCCTGTGGCCCTTGTACCACAAGCCCATCCAGACAGCAAGGCTGCATCAGCGGGTGACCAACAACATCAACCTGGGTGAGCCCAGGGGAGGTTCTGTGGGCTCTGACCCGAGTACAGAGGCAGTGAGGCTGGAGGCAGCTGTCTCGGGAGGCCAGGAACTCAAACTGCCTCCAGATCTCTCAGGCTTGGTCTCACTGGGTGTCAGGCTGCGGAATGATGGATGGGGTGCAGGGAGCTTCTGGGTGGGAACGACTGAGGACTGTCCACATGCCCTCTGACCCTCTTCTTCCCTGACCCTCCAGTGTACTTGGTGTGCAATCCTGCCATGTGTGCCCTGAAGCAGCCGAGGGATTTCTGTTGTGTTTGCGTGGAAGCCAAAGAGGTGGGTGCTTTGCTGGTGCTCAAGATGTATGGGAAGAACCTGGGCTGGACTGTCGTGGGAAATCTGTGTGGGCAGCAAGTTGAGTGGGGTAGGTTGAAGGGTGGCCCAGTGTGGCCTTCTACACAATGCTGACTGCACTGGGGCGTCTCTTTGCGCCACATCACATACACAGGATTCACATTTCTCCCCGTCCCCAGGGGCAACTTTCTATCTTGGCTGCTCAGTCCGTGTATGATACATCCATGCCAAGACCCAGCAGAGACATGGTCCGAGGGGAGATCCTGCCCAGTGCCTGGATCCTGCAGCCTGTCACCATGGAAGGGAAGGAGATCACCAGAGTCATCTACTTGGCCCAGGTGATCACCCCATGTAGTGGATCTCATGCACACCTTAAAGGACTCCAGAGATCTTGCTTAGCTTCTCAGCATCCTTCAGTGCCCAGGCCTGTGACCTCAGAGCTGGAAACTGAAGGGCTTCTTGGATTACCGTAAGGGAAGTCTGCGGGGAATCAAGAGAGGCAAGAATGGGACAGAGCTGATATCTTGTCTGAAGCTGCTCTTACCAGAGAGCCCAGCAGCCTACAGGGTCCCTAGGAATAGTTAGTCATTGTGAGGCAAAAGCAGCAGCCTCAGCAGAGCAGAGCATAACACATGCTGTTCCACTCTCCCCAGCTTGACCTCTGTCATTGGAAGGTGGACCTGATGCTTGATTGGAACAGCAGAGCCCAGGGCCTCTAAGCTTCAGGACAGCCTGGGTGGCTACTTGTGGCTGAAGTGTTCCCTGGCAGGCTCCTTCTGGTCTGTTTGCGTCTTGAAATTGTCCTCTCTGCTTTTTTTGCAGGTAGAGCTTGGTGCTCCAGGCTTCCCTCCTCACCTCCTAAGCTCCTTCATCAAACAGCAGCCACTGATTATAGCCAGACTGGCTTCCTTCCTTGGTAGTTAACATCTCACTGTCAAGATGGTGCTACTGAGATGCAGGCCCAGGATGTTCTAGAAAAGCTGGGCCAACTCCTCGTTGCACTCTGTTCCCTGATGCGTGAAGAGCTGAGGTGGGCAAACAGCACTCAGCCTTGAGTTGCCAGCAAAGCCTTGTCAGTACCTGGTCACAGGTGGTACCACTGAGGAGAGATGGAGCCTGAGCTCTTAGCTCTGCCCGCCCAGAGTGAAAGAAGCTCAACTCACCTTTTTGGAGTCTCACCTTTACTTTCCATCTCTGGGATCCTATGGCAGATGAGCTGCTCAGGGGACCAAGACTGTGTTCAGCCAGGAGAGCTTCCTAAATTTGGCCCAGCCCTTGGGCTGGTGGGGAAGCAAGCAGCCACTGGTCAAGACTGCTCAGAATCTGCCTCCAGAGTTCAGCTCCAGTGTGGGATGGAGTGTTAGAAAATACCAAAACAGAAAACTGTAAAACAACAACAAAAAAACCCCTACAAACCAGAACATCGATTCAGAATTATTTCTCCTTGAATATTTACAAAAAGCTTAATTAATTGTTGCTTTCCTCACTCTTCCTTTTCCTCGCAGGAGAGGACATTTGGACTTTGTCTCAGTCAGGATTTTTGAGCAACGTTCTGTCGTGGAGCTGTCTCTAGCGCGTCGTGGATGGGAAGACCATGTAGAAGTAGTTGGACAGATCTGGGGTCAGGGCGAGGGGCCTAGCTCTTTGAGGGTTGGTGGTGGGGGCAGCCAGATACTGTATGGCTAATTACAAGGCATGAGGAATTTCAGCTGTCCTTTGAAGATGGGTGAGAAGATACTGGAAAGTCCTAGAGGAGCTAAGTGATTTATTAGGCGAAAGCTCAATTTCATTCCTTACCTGGCTTCACTCAGAGCCATGGTCCCGTCTTCAAGGTCTCTTGAGAACCCCATACTGCTGCTGTAGCCTCACCTCTTCCAGGAGGAATGGAGAATGGGTTCAGTGTTCTTGCTCCTGTGCCTGGCTGACTGAGCTTTGCATATTCCGTAGGGTGACCTGGAAGTGTCATGGGTGGGGAAGAGTCCCATCGTCAATTTAGTGCCCAGAACCTCTGGCAGAGGGAAGCACTATGTGGGGATTGAGAAGATGAGGTTTAAAAAGGTAAATTTCTGTATAGCACTGTAGATTTATTTTTATAACTGGAAGTTTTTCCCCTTTTACCTCAGATTAAGTTATTTATTAAAATTTACTTTTCTGGTAACAATTGATGTATTTAACACTGTATTTATGTACTCCCATCTCTTTATATAAAAATCTCTTACTGAAAGTATCGACTGAAAAGGACAGAATACTCGTAAACTGAAAGTCCTCTGTGTACTGTTACTCAGTGAAGACTACCCTAGGGTGTAGTCTGCGTGATTTGAGCTCTGCAGAATTCAGCCTGGAGGTTATGATGGCAAGAACTATTCAGGTCCCATAAGCTTGGCACTGCTTTGCACATATATAGCAACCAGATTAGTTGCCCAGCTGTGGGATTCCAGCCAGAACACTCATTGCCACACCTAACAGTGACCGCAGTGCCTAGAAAGGAAGCCCTTTCACATGTGTGCACGTCTGGGGCTTCTGAGGCAAAGTCCGTCATGGGAATCTGAGCATATGGGTACCTGGAGGTGACTGTATCCCCTGACTGGAGGAGCCACACAGCAATCTGCAGACATTAACTGAGACAGCAAAATGCCAAACTAGTAAAGATGATCCGGGAAGCAGGTTTTAATGATCATGAAGTCAAGTTTTGGTTTAGACAGGCAGTTCCGATCTCACTATGCAGCAGACTCACCAGGACTTGTTGCACCCCTGGCCGTCCCCCGCCAGTCATTTGATTCAGTAGACTGGAAGGGGGCACCCACAATTTGAAGATCACTGTTTTGACAATTACTAGAGAGCAGACTTACAGAAAGTTTAGAGCAGCTGCCTCTCTCCGTGATTCCTGTCATTTTACTGCCCGGAGTAGGCCTTGAGAGTTCACACAGACTAGCAGGAAGCTTCTAAATTGGGCCTGTGTGACGCTGAACTCACTGGGCTTTAAGCCAGGCCTAGGTCCTGGCCCAGCCCTTCAAGCTACCACCCTTGGAGCATCAGGCTTTGGTCCCTGCTGGGTCTGCCTGTCCCACCTCATAAGGAGCTGGATCTGCTGAAGTAGCTCAGCTACCTGGAGCAGTGCTTCCCCCTTCAGCCATACCTAATGGGTGCAGAAAAAGCATTTCTTAAAACTTGCTTGGCTCACAAAATTCTGATTTTGCTGTAGTATAAACTGGATCTAAAGGACAAAGATAAAGGCCTTTGAAAATGTTGACATGCAGAAAGTTGTTAAAGGAATGACTGGAGATGGGAGGGGAAAGGCATGGCCTAACTGGGTAGAAACATGATCGTGAAGTGGTGACGAGCCACACCCATGTTTTACTTTGTGCCGATGCAATTCAGGGCTGCTGGCCTTTCTGTGGTCACATGACAGACACGGGCCCAGAGAACCTTACCTCCTTCCATGAGTTGGAGACCACTTTGACAGCTATCAATTTTTCCCCAAGAAATATGCACATGTGCACAGGTAAGATTTTGTAAGTCACTTGAAGAGGGTTTAGGGAGTACCCTCTCTTAGCCCTGACAGAGCCGGATTGTCTCCGTACACACTGCCAAGACAGAAAAGACAGGAATTTACAGGCATAAATTTAATGCACATTTTCAAGGTAATGTCTTAGCAAAAGCACTGGATCTTTTCTGAGATGAAGAGTGCTTTCATTCTAAGCCAGATCAAATACCCCTAGACCTAACCAAACACATTATCTAGTGGTTTCTTTTGAGTAGAAACTTTACACACTCTCCTAATCCTTTCAAAGGATTTGCACAGATCTCAATACTGTCAGCAGTGAGTTAAGTCTCACACAACAGACCACGCAGTCATCGCTAAGTGGTCAGGCCACTGGTACACCTCACCCTTTCAATGCCAATGCCCGCTGAGACTTTATCGCCTTCTAAAGGGAAGAGCTGGGGAAATAACTAGACGTGAAGCCCTTGATAAGAAAAACAGTTTATTTTAGAAAAGCTCTAATGTTCTGCCCCAACCTAAAGGTAAGGGGCTACAGGGTTGAGCCAGGTTTCTGACACGCTGAGTTCCACTTCATCAGTTGTGCATTTTGAAGGGGAAGGCAGAGCAGCTCCTGGAGTGTAGAAAATGGAGACTCCCAAGACTCATGCTTTAACTTTACTCACAAGTTAAGTCTCTTGCCTCTGTCATGATTTCCGAAACCACAATGTTTTAAGAAATGCTTGGATAGCAGCAAATGGGGCTCAAAGCCCACATACGTCATTTCATTTAGTATCCAGGTACTAAATGCCAACTCTTCTGTTCCAGGCCTGGAGTTTTTCCACTATAATCCTGGATCAGCAGAATCCTCCTTCTTCCTCTAGGACTTGGGGTGGCGAGCCTGCAGTCAGTGGGTGCCGGCAGCCATGCACTTCCTTCGCACGTGAGCAGGAAGCCTGATTACAGATTCAGCTACTCTTGGGTCAGCAGAGGGCACTTGAGGTGGCTCTCTGGAGCCGGGACCTGAGGCACAGTCAGGCGAAGTTCCAGCATTCTGGTGAGATGCCCAAGGCAGGGCCACGGCCCAGTCCTAGCTCTGGGCCAGCACAGTCCCCCGGTTTGGCTGCACCAGCTCACAAGCTCTTAGCTGTGGTTCTGGCATGTGGGGCTCAGCTAGAAACAGGCTGAACAAAGTTGCTAATTCTTCAGAGAAGTCCTGGAATGAACAGATGACAAAAAAAGGCAAAGAACTCTGAATGGATCATCCTTTTTAGTAAAAATCAATCCCAAATATAAAGCCCTTGCTAACCAGTTAGTAGACAATTTAGCTGTTTTATTTTTTTTCAACTGTCTTCTACACTAGATATGAAGTTGAAACTGAGCCAGTTTCATTTCATCTTAAGTGCAAGTTATTCTCATTTTATGGACCAGTTATTCCCATTTTATGTACTTTATGCAAAATCACAGTAAGATTTTACTCAGCTAACAATTAAAAATCCAGGTTAATTCTGATTCTTAAAAAAATGCATTCACTGTGCCATACTGCTTTCTAAGTAACCTGTCTTCCCACACTTCCCTTCCGCCACTGACAGTCCTTTGAAAATGGAAAGGGGACCCACCAGAAAAGCCCGAACCCTTCCTAGTGGTCCTGAAAACACTTTAAGGAAGATCCTAAGAATGCTGATAAAAGGGACATAAGACATCTGTTCTTCAGGAAAGAGACAAGGATTCCTTACCCCTGGCCACTGGGCCTCATGGAGGCGGCCTAGGCAGGCCTCTATCTCCGTCCGTCCCATCAAACCTTTCTCTACCAGCTCCTGGAGCAAGAACAGCAGCAGGTCCCACTGCAACACACAGAGGACGAGGAGGTCAGGGTGGGTAGGAGCACAGCAACCCTGACTGATAGAGGGCAGAGCTGCTGAGGAAGGGAGACCTCCAAAATCACTGGTGCCAGAAAGACAGAAATCAAGGAGAAGCTCAGAATGTTTAGGGTGAGGGAAGCCTATCCCCAACCATAACCTTTCTGGCTCACCTCCCTTGGCCGAGTGTCCGCTAGAAGCCCCACGTTCCTTGGGCTCAGCAGCAGCTGCAGCGGAACCAGCACCTGAAAACCATCTTTCCACAGGGAAAGCAGCATGTGCAGGAGCCTTCGAGCCTGCCCTCGCTCCAGCTGGTGCTGTGCTGGGGGTCCGAGGACAGGAATTTTGTCGGCTACTACGGGAAGAGAGGAAAGCCAAGCTTTAAGAAATAGGAAAAGAGCCAAGAGGGCGCCATGTTTCTAATCTTGTCTGTACCCAACCCTGAGATGTGTGGATCTAGGCAAAAGTGATTTGATAGAAAGGAATCATACCAAGGAAGGAAGCTAATTCCACAGAGCACTTTGCCAGATGCTGCTCGGCAGGCGGGCATAGGAACTGTGGAGAGAAAGGCAGGAGACCCTGGACATTAGCAGCATCCCCAAAGCAGCAGCCATAATGCAATGCAGCTCTGGTTATTGGCACTGGATAAGGACACACACAGCATCCTGCCACATCTCACCTGGCGGCACTGCAGCATTTGGCCCAATTGGCCTAGGAGTTGCTCCAGATGCTCGGGGGAAACTCCCTCTTCAGGGTCCCGGGGCCCAGCAGCCAGAGAAAGCACGTCCTGGGGGAGAGCGGGGCAGGAGCAGAGTGAGACTGTCCAAAGCTGGAGCCTAGGAAGCCACAGGGAATGTGGCCAGGGTTGGGGGTAGGGATCAGCCAGTGGAGAGTCAGCAGGGAAAGGAAGATGGCCCCTGGGGGTGAAGTGACTGGGCCAAGGCGCCCTTAGACTCGGGGCTAGGACAGCACAGCTGGGAGAAACAACCAAGTGGACAACAGAGGAAGCAGATAAGCTTAGGGATGTGCTGCCAGAGAGCTTGAGAGATATCCTTTGGGGGCAAGCTGTGCATAGCCGATTCCCAGAAAGCAGGTGTCCTAATATTTTCTATGCCTCATGCTTCTCCATCTTTGGAGAGTTGAGATTTCAGTACAGAAATTCTTTTCTTATTGAAAATCACTAGCTAATTAATGGCCACTTAGCCATTTCTTCTCTCCTAGATTCTTCCTCTCCAATTTCTCCAGTTCTTTTAGTCCCTGGGCTAAATCTCCTCTTACACCTCTATCCTAGACCATCGCCAAACGAACAGTACAGGCCTTGCAGGTCATACAGTGTCTGTCCCAACTACTCAACTCTGCCTCTGGCACACCAGGAGCCCTGGACAACTTCTAAACTCAGAAGCGTGGCTGTGTGGCAGGTCCCGATTTAACACTTTCCTTACAAAACACACTGAAGGCTGAATTTGGGGCTGTTTGCTGACTGCTGCTCTGTCGTTCTTACTGCCTGTAATGAAACAAGTATCAACTCCCACATAGTAACTTCTGAAATCATATCTACATACTCATCCCACCTGGACAGCCATTAACCACCCACTTCCATCACCTCCTCTTCAAACATTCTGCATCTACCCTTTTCCTCTTTTGGGGTCAGAGCTCAATTAGGAAAAGCACCCGGTTCAGCTCTGCCCTGCAGCCCCCATTCCACAACGAAACAGGAGCTAGGTGCAAGACACGCAAAACTGCTACACGACGCTAGTGGACATGAGAAAGGAGAGCAGGGACAGGGAGCAGGGGAGCTGAGAGGAGTAGGGGAGTTGTGTACTTTTATCTCGGAGATGAGGTGGGAGGGGAGGGGAGCATGGTGCTCACAGGCACGGGAGCAGCCCCTCCGCTCCCCCCGGGCAGCTGGTTCAGGACCCTGGGCTCGAAGTATGCGACTCATTGCTGCTTTCACCTCTCTCCTGATCAGGGCTACAGGGGACAGGGAAAGAGAATCACCACACTGGCCCCACATGGACTCACCATGCCAACCCATGCCCATCACTGTTTCCAACTGGCTCTAAGGCCTGTGTCTTCCAAAAGTCCACCTTTGAAAAACAGATCAGCCGCTCCCTCTGCTGCCCCTCACCTGTGATATTCGCTGACAACCAAGCACAGGCTTTCTCTGTTGCAAGTCCCACAGCAATGTTCTCTGCACTCCTTAGAACCTATGACATGGAAGGACTAGTCATGGGTGATTTGGGGACTCACCCACCAACCACTGGTAGGCTTATACCTGTATGCACACGTGACCCCACTGTGTACCTCCCACCTCCAACCCCCCAGCCGTCTGGCTCCAGGCCTCCCGCTCCATACCGCTGTGGGTGTCTCCTCAGGAAGCAGTGCCTGCACTGCCCCAGGGCTCTTCTTCTGGCAGAACCTGAGGAGACAGATGTCGCTATGTCTAGATATTTCAGCCCGGTCTTGCCTGAGTGGAGGGCTCTGCCTCAGGCAGCACGGTCCGCCAGCAGGCCGACGTGCTGGGAGGAGCAGGATACCCAACCAATGGCTCTACATTGCAGACTTCCCATTCAACTTTGGGTCCCCCAAACCCTAAAACCAAAGCTATGAGCCTATAGAATAAAAAGAGGGTGGAGAGTAGATATGGAATAAAGGCTATGAGTGTGAAAAACAAGAGCAGAAAAACAGGAGCTAAGAGAAGATGACTGGGTCCAAACAGAAGGGTGTCTCTTACTCCCGCCCCTGGGTCAACGCCTGGGCCCCATGGGGGCATAGCTGAGAACACAGGATCTCCAAAAGCTGGGCTGGATCACCCGCTTCCTGTCCCTGTGTCATCAGCTGCTCCTGAAGAAGCGACTCTGCCTGGCGCACCAAATCTGCCACCAACGTGGCCCTACAGTGGGGACAAGAAGGTTTGAAGGTAATTGAAAGGACTGAATGGAAAGGGGGTGCAAATTTAAGGAAATTTAGTCAGCACTTCCTTCAAATGTTAGCGATTTTAGTCTTCCTGTCACTCCCCGCCAAGTCTGACAACAAGGTGTTAAAACTTAAATGGAAAAAAATGGGAATGACAAGGTCCCTCAGTGTCTCCATTGTAAACCCCTCAACCCACACTTACTTGATATGTTTAACACAGTTAGAGCCAATTCGCTCTGCCACGAACTCCACAGTCCTGCGCAGGGAGGATGGCTGGTTATGGAAAAAGGCCTGGGCAAGCTGTGCCTGTGGAGAGAGGGGAGTAGGGCAGTGAAGAGATCCCTTTCTGTCCCCCCACTGGGCTGCCTCCTTGCCCCTTACCTGCAGCCCCTGGGTAGCCCGGGGAGGCTGCATGCCCAGGCTGGTGGTGGTGGTGGGGGTGATTTTCCTCACGAAGCCCCCACTCCGCCCACTGCTGCCTGATACCCATGAAGCAAGTAGTTTCCGGAGTTCTCCTGCATCAGGGAAACCCAAATGCTTATTTCCAGAACTTTCCCCACCCTCCAATAATCTGAAGTAAAGAGCCTAAGAACAGAACAATGTATTAGCATGTTAGGCTCCTGTGGTGCCTTTAGGGTTTTCATGAAGGGACAGGTTGAGGACCCTCACCGATATAGGGACAGCAGGTATACAGCAGGGGCTGGTCCACCACGGGCATGCCATCCTGTGGGAAGAAGAGACACCAGAGTTAAGTAGGCTAGGCTTCCTTCCCAGTGTGCCCAGAAATGGGACAGTTGGGTAGAATTCTGTTGGTTCAGTCTCCATCCTGATTTGTCTCCTATTGGGCCTTCCTGGACCATCTCCCTCCTTTATTCTTCGGGTTCCCATCGCTTACCAAGCCATGCTCTGAGGCTACTGTGTCCACTTCAAATGCATCCAACTGGCCCTCTTCCAGAAAGAACAAGTCCTCAGGGACTGTGGGGATCTGGCAAGAGATGAGAGCAGGTCAACCTTCAGAGGCTCATCACAACTCCGACCTGGTGGTTCCTCGACCTAGGCACCAGATTCAAAGGAACTGTCCTCTCAAACTATGGTGACTGCCCTTCACTTCCTCCTCTGCCCCCATCAGCCCACGCTCCCCACTCCCCAGCTCCAGCCACAGTGGCCGCCCGCCTTCCACAACATGACCCCCATCGCCAACCTGGAAAAGCCAGCCCAGGACAGCAAGCAGCAGCAGCTTGTTCAGGAAACACATCTCCCTTTCATTTTCCTTTGACAAGACCAAACTCCTAAAAGGTAAATGGAGGATGTGAACTGAATTAGCACAGAGAAATGGAAAGAAAGAAAAAAAAGCAATCATTGGGAAGGTAGTTCTGAAAAACAGACCTAAAGGGGTCACACAGGCGACCCAGAATTCCTCATCCCCCTCCCTCTCAACTGCGCCACACAACAAGAACAGAAAAAGGTCAATGAAAATGTCTTCTTTGTGAGCCAAAACCTGCCCTCCACCGAGGGTTGGTTATGGCCACAGTAAGCGCAGTGTTCGACCCTCTTCGCAAACAGCAAGCTCAGAAGTGGTTTCCCCATAGCCTCCTCTCACACCCCGCCTGCCCTTCGTCTACTCACCGATGTAGGTGCAGCAGCAGAGTGAAGATGCTGCGGTAATAGTCCAGCAGGGGAACGATGTGGTCTGCGAGGGACAGGAACTCCACCAGCCAGGGCACCGTGAGCACCGCTCGGCGGGCCTGGAGTCCCTGCTGCAGCAGCGCCCGCACATCCAGGGCTGGGGGCACCTGACGGGACGGCGCTCAGTGAGTGGGCAGCTCCAGGGCTGGGTGTGCCCTTTAACCCAGTGCCCAGCTCTTGCTCCCAAGCCCGTCCTTACCAGAGCCCCTCGTTACCTGGTTCCTCAGGGCCAGAATGGAGTCCTGGAGCTCACGAGTCGGGGGTGGTTCAGGCCCCCGGTACGGTAGGAAAGACACAAAGCCCAGGAACTTGGCCAGAAGCCTCAGACTGAGCAGCACCACAGCAAACTGCCTCCGTTCGCCCTGCAGCCGATCAAGAAATGTATAGGAGCCTAAGCGTAAGGCTTCTAGAATAACTCCAAATCTGTGAGACTTTTGAAAACATCCCTTCCCTCCTGGGGAATCTTTGTTCTGTTTCCTAACCTGCCAGTCCACGTCTGCCTCCCCATCCTCATCACTCGGCTCAGGCTGAGGCAGTGTGACACCATTGAGCTCCCGGATCTTCAAACTGAGGCTATCCATGAGATGCTGATTAAACTGGAAGCTAAGAAAGGGAGGGAAACAACCAAACTTCACATGATGTGGAAGAAGTGCAGGAAGAAAAGAGAAGAGATGCTCCAGACAGAAAGGTTCAGCTGGGCAGAGAGGGAAAGTCAAGGAGTAACGAGGTGGCGCATGTGGGTGGCAGGACGTGCAAGCCGGAGGCGCTCTGGTGGACTTCATTGGGCAAAGGAGAGAAAACTGCCCGTCCAGGAAGGGAAACCTCTCGGCCTCTACCCTGCTCCCCAAAAGACCTTTACCTGCTGGCACTCAGGATGAAGTCTCTGAAGAAGCCCTGACAACCTGGGAAGGTGGGAGGTGGGCAGGGCCCCCCACTGCTCTGAGGGGCCAAGAGCCGTTCCTGCAGGCGCCGCAGTCGCCCCAGTTTGTCAGCTCCAAGCATACTTAACACATCTGGGGCCTCACCCAAGACAGTGCCGCCAGCACCACCAGGACTCTGACACATCTGCAGCAGAGGGTAGGAGAGGAATAAAAGCCAGTAAGATTTTCTGGAAGGACTGAAAAATGAATAAACATTTTCAGAATAGCAATCCTACATCAGGTGCCTGAGAGACATTTTTTTGAGGTAAGGATTATATTCTCATTTTACAGGTGAAGAAACTAAAACAGCAAAGTGAAGCATTTGCCTGGGGTAACCAAAGCTAGGATATGAAACCAGGCCTGAGTCTACACCTGCTCTTTCCAGCAGAGCACAAATCAGGGGCAAGCAAGCAACAAGAGGCTGAAGGAGAGCAGGAGTCGCAGGGCGTGAGAAGACCCAAGGAAGCGTGCCCGCGTGGGCACATGAAAGCTGCTCTGGCTCCTCGCGGTTGCCTTTGAACTACCCGCCAAGGAGCAGAACTCTGATCCAGACTCCAGCCCAGGACTGCCCTTCCCCAATATGCCAGCCATTGTTCGGCTGTATACCTATTTCTACTGTACATTAATTCTCTCTTGTTATTACCTGGAGAAGTTGTTTTTGGAAAAGCCGAACAAAATGGCTGTGGCCACAGGCTGCTGAGAGTTGACCCATCATGGCTCTGAGGAATGGAGTGTGAAGGAAGGAGGAGAGGAAATAAGAGGTGTGAGAGAACAAGCCAATCCTTGAACATTTCAGTCCCTAAGCAGACTTCACCATAGCTGGCCAGCACAAGGATAAGGGACACCTTCCTGAACACCATGATCCTTTGAGGCTAGAGATATTCTTAGCCAAACAAGAAATCACGCCACCCCTTCAAATCCTTGGTCTACACTGAGTGCCAGTGAGCTTCATGACCAATGGGTAAGGTAAATCACTGGACTGGACGTTCTTTCTGCATCCTAGATAATTAGCTAGGCAAAGTTACCAGAACTGCCCAAACTAGATAATGGAGGAAATGGAGGCTGAAAAAGTCTAGCCAGTGAAACTCAAAATCAGTCTCAAAGCGATCTGGGTTTTGAGCTTTGTAGTTTTCCAAGCATTCACCATCACAGGTCAAGTATGAGTCATTTCTAAGTACAAGGAGCTGGAGAAACCAATCCCTTCTGAGTAGAGTCAGAATTAGTAACAACTGGAGAGATTAGGAGGCTAGAAGATAACCTTTTGCCCTAGAAGGGCGGGGGAGGAAAGTGTTTCCAATCAGCCACTGAAGCCCCACTAAAGTTGCTCATCATTTGAAGTATGACAACGACCAGGGAAGCACCCACCTGATCCTACTGCCCAAGCCCTTTTCAAAATCCCAGCCAGGCTCCTCATGGCGATCTTCCCATTCTCGCAGCACCTCATAGAACACATCCCTGAGAGACACACAAGAAAATATGACCCACTGAGGCACAGCTGCCTATCAGTCATTCCCAGGAATGCAGAACAAAGGACAGGCCTAACCACGGCCCCATTCCTTATGCTCTCAATTTCCCTACATGACGATACAGCTGCAGACCTAGCACACCTCATGCTTCATGGACTTCGGAGGGGCAGTGAAGTTGATCCAGCTCTCTCGTCTGAGAATGCTGTGAGACTAAAGTCCAGAGAGAGAGAGATGGCTATGGCCAGGGGTTCAAGTCAACGGACATGAAAAAGAATAAAGCCTTTATACTGAATGGCAGGAATGATGGTGCTAACCCACTGTGTTAGTACCAAACTCCTAAATTCTAGAAAGTGAAAATGGGGCATGAGCTGCCAGTCCCAGAGAAAATGCCACCTCACTCCTTCCTCAAAAGTTTCCTTTTCTCATTACCTCTGTTTTTTGAAAGTATGAAAGGCTCGGTCACTGGAGAAATTGGCACGATTGTCAGTTTCTGGCTGAAAGGAGACAGCTTGAGCAGAGGGTGGCATCTCCAGACAGACCTAAAATATGACAGTGATGTTAGGAACTGAAACCTGTGGGGTTCATGCTCAGAAGCCTTCGCTGCCGTTTTCCTACCTAGAGTCAGCCCACAAGACAACACAGTGTGAGCTGGGCTGTCTGAATTATGAGTCTGGAAAGGGTGAGGTCAGGGTTAAGATGGGATCATTACCTTGGCAACACTGCCCTCGTAGGCAGCTCGGAGGCGGCCTTGCAGAGCTGGTGAGAAGCACAGCAGCCGCTCATTCTCAGCCAATAACTTTAAGGTCCCTTTATCCAGGTGGGAAAGAACTCTACAGGGACAAAGCAAATATGATTGAGAATGGGACCCAGACTGCAAAGAGGACACCAGCACCTGCGCACCACAGAGCATTATGTAGCGTGTAGGAGAGGTAAGGTCATGGGCCGAGAATTATTATGGTGGCAAAGGGGCAAGAAATGAGACTTCATGGAGCAGGGAGCAGGGAGCAGGACAGCCAATACTAGACATTAACCCACGGTTCAGCTATGAAGACCACAGGAAGCAGGTGGACTCTTTCAGTGGCTAAATTTATAGCCTTGACACAAATTCAAAGGTAACAGATAAGATAACGGTCTAAATTCACTGTATCTGTTAAATACAAACATGCCCCAAGTGACTAGAGAACAGACAACGAGAATAAGGCTCAAATGTCTCATCTGGGGAAACTCACTCAAACTGATGCTCCAAAACCTGTACTGCGAAGAAGACACAATCATGGACATTCTGGAACAGTGGGCTTTCCAATGAATCTAGAAAAATAGTAACAAGCTGTCAGTTAAGAATCATTCCATCTCCAGACTCCATTTCTCAAAAAGAGGCTTGCTCACTGACCTAGGGCTCCTGGACTCGGTTCAAGGTCACTATCCTGGGTGGCTACCATCTGCCTGGCAGTAAGGAGCTGAAGCACAAAGAACAGCTCCAAGAAGAGGTTTGGTACCAGGTTCTCTGGAAGAAAAAGAAACTCCAGCGTATTGGGCACCGTTCAGAAGCAAGATTCAGTTCTACATGCCTCATCAACGCTCTTTAGTCCACAGTTCTACAACTATCTAGGACAGCACCCTCTGCTCTCACTAACCTGCTATGCAAGAAGAGTAGATAAGGGCTACCAGCTGGAGGCGCTGGTGGGAAGACACTCTGGCAGGGTCAGCAGGTTCAGCAGTGAGGTTTCCTGCTGGGCTGGGGTGGGGAGACCCCAATTCTGGGGTGGGACAGGCAGGGAGAGCTGACTGCTGCAGCTGCTTTGAGCTATAAAGATAAAGAGATGTCATGAGCACTCATTCTGGCTTCCCTTCCACAGCCATACTCAGGTTCCTCCACAGAAGTCAAGACAGCCCAGAAAACAGCCCCAGGCTCCCCAGGACAAATCTAAGAGAAAAGCCCTGCAGATCCCCACGGGGAGGAAGCTGATATCCCAGGGAGCGGCAAGGCCATACCGCTCCTTCCTGAGCATCTCCCGCTCCTCTTGCAGACTTCTGCACCCAGGGGGAAGGCCATGACCCCAAGGGCTAGAGTCCAGGACTGAGGGTTGGGAACTGGGGACACAGTTGATTGGGGGTGAGGTGAAGCAGGTCTTGGGCTTGGAGAGAGACCGCTCTTCGCTCACCGGAGTTGGGTTGATCCTGCGTGAAGGCTTCGTCCTGCTGGGAGTAGTCACAGGTTTTTCTCAAATTCCTATCTTCAAGCATCTCCCTCTTCCACCACCAGAACAGCGGGGCCGCTTTACAAAACCCTCCTCACCACTGTGGTTATCTCATCCCCCGCCCCCAACATTTTAGCATCCCACGCTCTACTGACGAGCGTCCAGTCTGATTTACTGACTCCCCCTAGAAGAGCCTTCGTGCCACCCATCGCCTGGATAAAGGCTGATTCTCACCCTGCAGGGCCGGGGGAAACCGAGCCTACGGGAGGGAACTCCTCCAGGTTGCTGAGGTTTGGCGGTTCAGAGCGAGCGAGGCTGGGGCTGCCCGGGGCCCTAGGCCTCCGGCCCCCGACCCAGGACGGGCTCTCCCCGCCGACTCCCTCCTCCAGGCCCCCGGGGCCGCGGCCTCCTCGTTCTCGGGCTGGCCCCGGGCCCCGCCTCCTGCCCCCGCGACGGGCCGAAGGAGCCTCTGCGGCGCTCGGGGCCTCGGTCGGCGGGAAGAGCTGGCTTCGTGCCCCGCGGCCGCCCCGCGGCGGGGCCCCCGGCCTCCCTGGCAGGGCTGCCGAGGAGCTCGGGGCCTTGGCTGGGGTTGGCGGGCCCTGCGGGAGGACGCGGCTGCTCTGCTCCCTCAGGAAGTTGAGCAGGAACGGCACGAATTCCTTCCGCAGGGGCTGGAGTGAGCTGAGCGTGGACGCCTCCCTGGGGTCATCCTGAGGGAGAAGCGAAGAGGGGCGAGAGGCTCAGCTGGCGGCCCGGGACCGCCAGCGGTCGGGGCCGCACGGCAGCGGCCCGAGTTGGCATGCACTCGGTCCGGGCTGGCAGCCAGACCCCCTGGAGAAAGGGGACATTCGGGTCATGTCTGGGGGCGTGTCGGCGCAGTTACCTCGGAACTCTGGGTGCTGCGCGCGATCCACCGCAGGGCGGCTGCTACCGACACCTCCTCTCGCAGAAGCGACTCTAAAACCGCCGCCATCCCGGCTGGGGCGCTCTGAGGCGATTGCGCAGGCGCAGGCGCGCCGCGGGCGGCCTGGGAAAGGCGGGGCCAGCGCCGAGGAGCGACCGTTGGGCTGCGGGACGAGGGGCGGAGCCCGGGTCAAGGGCAGGGGCGGGGCCTGGGCGGGGTCAGCTGTGGTTTCGCTCCCCGAGGCAGTGGCTGTCTCAGACCTTCAGTCAGGGTCGCTGTGGGCACCGGATCAGCTGCGAGAAGCTTGGTTATCCGCGAGGTGCAGTCGCACAGCTCTCAATATCCAGCCCCGAGGGAGGCCCCGCCGGGACTCGGGAATAGGGCGGGGCCTACAGTGCGCCCTAGTGAGCGGCGGGGCGGTATAAGATGAACAGTTCTCCGCAGGCAAGCGGTACACACTTCCTTTTCTTTCAAATCAGTTTTCCAGATTCAGCCACTACCACTCTAAAGAAGTTACCATAAAATTAGCCAACCTCATTTTGACCTTGTATTTTCCAAAGGCCGAGTTTTCAATTGCCTGGCCATGGCGAAACCTACAGGTTTCCAGCCACCATTCAGGTTCAGGGTTAGGACAAATCTAGCTGGTGGGCTTTTCAAATAATCTCAGCCCATTTCCCACAAAGCGCCTCAGGCCACCCCGTCACAGAACTGCCTGTCGTTTCTTTACCCCCTTTACTAGTTGTAATGATGAGTTCACGTCAGGTTTATAGTTAAACTGCTTAGCAGTTGAGATGTTACTAGACGTTTTCATGATTGGCTTCAGGGAGTTTAGACCTGAGGCTCAGCTTTCTCGAATGCTGCCGCTCAGTGAGTAATCAACAATGGGAAACTCGGTGGAGAAAAACAGCTGGCCCGAACAAACCCCAAGGGTGAAGCAGTGCCCCTGGGATACCCTTTGAGAGTTCAAAGGGGGTAGGGCCTGGGGAGCAGGAATCTAGTGCTACGGGGTACCTTCTTGTGGAGATCCACTGAAGGAAGTTTTTAATACTTTCAATTTCATTACCTGGGGAACCATCCCATATCCTTGAACGCTGGTTTTTATCAGCAGGGATGCAGAATAGCTAATTCAGTCCAGTGTTTTTTTGATAGGTTACTTCTAAATGCAGTACTGTATTTATGTAACACTCTGCTCCCTGTTGATCTTATATCTAATGTTAACTAATACATTAGACTATTTCCCACTTTTGAAATCCAAACCATCACACAAGAACTAGAGTTTGCATGCGGAATGTTTATTACTAGATTATAAAAATAAAATACAAAATAATTTTAAAACAGAACTTAAAACACTGTACAAAGCTTTAATATGATACAAATGGTAAAATTAAATAAATAATTATACTTTTATGTACAGATGGCCTATACAAAAGCATTCCATGTTTCTGCCAATACTCCGTCCTTGGTTGCCTGAGCAAAAACGCATTAGAAGGCTGCTTGGGGGGGAAAGGGACACAATACAATACCTTTGGAGGTATTTAGAAGAGCAATATGTCATCACTCTGATTTTATGAAGAGGACAAGAAAGGGGAAAAAAATTGTGGAATTATTAAAGTAATCTATTTTAATACAGGTTTTGCTCAACGAGAGAATTCTGCTTTATGGTTCAATTTGATTTAACAGCTGCCAGTAGTTGTGACTTTCAAAATGTATATCTAATTCAAAACTAGATGTTTCCCCCTCCCTCTTTTTTCTAAAAAGCTGTTAACTCGTAAGCAGTTCAGTGAATTGGGCACTGTCTTTTAGGAAAGGAGTCAAGAGGGGGATTAGGAACTGTGTATGAGGGAGAAGCGAGGGCGACTCAAACCTGGATCCTCTAATTTGTTACCTTCTTTCTTCAGTTCACCCAGTTCAATTTCAGAGTCCCAAGTGGCACTGTGTTCTATTTTTTTTATCTTGCTATCTCTGTATTTCTGAATGCTTTTTACCTCAGTGAACTAAATTTAAAAAGAAAATAATTTTGAAAAGGTCTCAAGGGCTTTCCCTTCCCTGGGTAGCATTGTAAAAATAAATCACATTCAAGCTCTGGTAGCCTTGCTTGCCCTTATGGGTGAGTGAAGTGCATCTAGACTCCAGGTATGGTGAAATGCTGCACATGAATCTTTAAGAACTTAAACTATACAAATATGAGTGGTATATATAAAAACTTGGTTTACTCAGCATTTTTTAACTGGGGAAGTGAATACGTTTCAGATGAATATAATATGAATCAATATTAAATTACTGAAAAAAGAGGTAAAATTCCTACCATCCTTGGTGTGTACAATTATGCCATCATCAAATTTTATGGCTCTAAAGATCACTTCATCTAATCCTAATCTCTAGGCCAAGGAACCCAGAATCCCTGTCTGAGAGATATGTCAGCATCACCAGTGCTACATACCACACCCATACTCCAATGAAAGAGGAAGCTCCTGTTTCACGGGGTGATGAAGGAAAAGGCTTTGCTTCTTTTCCATGTCTCCTCAACACTAAGGATCCAGCAAAGTCAAAGGAAATATCAAATTATCATTGAATATATCCTCTTATTCAGTGAGTTGGTGTTATCTCTTAAGGTGATCTTGATCTTGTTACATACTTTAATTTTCTGAACCAAACCTACTCAAGGGGAATAATTAAGCTTATATATTTTTAAAGTTGGAACAGATAATCATAACTAAATTAGAAAACATATCTCATCATTCTGTGTCCAACCAGGGATTTCTCCGATTATGGAATGAATCTATCCCTTATGTCCTGAAATTATCTAAGAACTACAGAAATTCCCCATATTCCCTTGTCATTCTCCCTAGCAATGTTGGCAGGAGATTCTGCAGGCTCCTGAGACTATTACGTTTCTTGGTTAAATTTCTCATAATTCCAGAGGGCAAAGCAAAATACTGAGACTATGCAGTAGTATGTTTCCATACTACACCTGCATCCTGAGATACACACCAGAGTTCTCCTGGATGAGAACAGGAAAGCAGGATGGCCATGGACTACATCTACCCATATCAGCTAAGGACTGTTGTTCACATCTCTTAAGTAAGGTCTAAAACTGCACCCGTGGTTTCTGAACTTGGGTACAGGAACACAGGAGGCCTACCACAGTGATTACATGTCTTAATTCTACACTTTCTGCATTTAAACATGTTAAGTGACTATTTTACAAATAAACTGTCTACAGAACTAAACTCAAGGAAGTTAAACATGCACTTGTCAGCCATTCTATCTCCTCCGTGATAAAAATACTAAAATAGCTCTCCTTTAACGTAAAGTCCCAACACATCTATGGTAAGTGCACAGAAACAGAAATGGGCAGATTTTAACAAAGTGAATGCAAACAACTTAATTCTAAAGTACATGAAGATGACAAAAAGAATGCTTCCTAATATATGACATATTTTAATAGATAAAAAGAAATGAAAAATGTTTTTTAAATGTGAAAACTGATCTCCAAGACTAAATCTAGACTTATCTACAAATATATTTCAAATAGCCAAAGTAAGATGCATCTTCCCCAAACCACTGAACTCTGAATTCTAGATCCTTTTTCTCCTATCACCAAATTCCTAATGGTAGATTAGGAATGTAGTTCTTAGAATGAAGAATTCTCTGCTCTCAGGGAAAAAGCATCTGTTTTTAATTCAAAGCTATTGGGTATAGAAAAACTAATTATAGTTTTAACTATCTGTATCTGGGTTTATAAAACATGCACCAATGTACATTTTTTTCCTCGTAGACTGAATGCAACCACAGAAACATTGGCATAAAAATCTATGACCTGGAACGAATCTCTGATAATTAGGGAAGAACCCCAAGTTCCCAGAGTGGCTAGGAGGTAAACAAAAAGAGATACAGCACAACGAGTCCACTGAATTAGTAAGCAGCTGAGATTTGTTTAGTATCTTAAAGCAAATAATGTGGATAATGACAACAGTGGATCTTCATTACCATTTTGCTACTTATTTAGGACTTGATTCACTTGGCAACTTTTACAAATAATATTCACTTGACAGCACACAACTTAAAAAACAGTAAATGTGACTGTGCCACTGTCAGCAAAGCCAGCTTGCACACCAAACTGAGAATGAGAATACCTGCCCAAGACTGACCATTCAAAGATGTATGTAATCTGTGCTTTAACCTGATATGACCTAATTCTCCTTCCTTGTTCACTCTACCTTAAGGTTCATTCTACCCTTAAGAGTTACATGCCTTTAAGCTGTGCAAAAGATTACTATGGGGAATTTTAATATTTCAACTCATCTGTCCACCTTGGAGACTGGACAGCCCTAATTCAAGAAGAATGTTACTAAAAAGGACTGAGTTGTTGCTAATTCTATATTCTGCTCCACTCAAGTAATTCCAGAGACTAGATAAGAGAGGAGAAAGGCAAGTGTGACTAGGTAACTAGCCATTTGTTCTGATAGGGAAAACCAGGAGCACTTGATTTTCAAAAGACAATTTTAACTTTGTTCCCTAGTACTTTTAGTACAGTTTGACTTGAATTAATGGTCACGGTCCTTCATCTTAGGAAGAATACACAAGATGGTTTAAAATTACTTGGATGATCTAGGTTGTCACCGAAATCTGAAATATGCCATCATTTAAAAAACAAAAATAAAACACAAACTAAAAACACCAATGAACTGTTTTTTTCCTCTGTATCATACTTTAAAGTAAAACAAAAAATTATTTGTGCCAAAAATGATTTGCTGCGGGATGCCCACTTTTTTTAGTTTGAGATGTCGAACATCCAAAAGCATAAACTATGCTTTCACAACCATAAAGTAAATCTCTATATAAGACAGTACTTATAATCGGACCTACTGATAGGTAAGATATAATTAATAATTAGTCGGTCTTCTTTTGAAAGTATCAGAGCACAAGTTTGGTAAACTTTCCTCTGCATGCAAAATCAAATATTCATACACAGGGAGGCCATTTCTCTTTTGACTCCTGATGAGTTTGTCAGTACCATTAGAAAAGGGGTCACAGTAGAAAAGCTGAGAGAAAACCAGAAAGAACTAAGAAAGAGAAAATATTCAGTTGCCAAGACTGCCAGTTTTAACTGCTAGCAGAGAAATGCCAATAAGAAATAAAACACACACACCAAAATTGTAGCCTTCTCAATTTTCCCAGTGGTTACTATGAGCACATTTCTGATAGAGGCGTCAGGACGTAAAGCTAGTTACTTTTAGCAGAATTTTGCTAATCAACAGAAAAAAATGAAGACAACTGCTAATTGTAGATTACTTCCCAATCATACCCCAAAAAAGCAAGGCAAAGAGAGGGAAGTAGAATGGTAATTTTAAGAGGTTGGAAAAAGAATCAATTTATGTCAGATCCATGATTATCATCCTAGTTTATCCGCTCTAACCCTAAGGATAGAATTATGTGAATAAAATGACAAATCTTGAATTACAGTATTACAAGTATGTCCTGGTAGTTTTTCCCCTATTAAAATCTTAAAATGACAAGTAACCTATCTTGGCTGTTAAAGACTGCCAACCCTTGCATTACACATAAGGAAGGCTGGAAGAATCTGAGGTGTCACATGCCAAGAATATGTTTTCAGAAAACAAAGACAGGCAACGTCCAAGTGTATGTGAGGCACACAATAAAGAGGAATTTCACCATCTTTGATCTTGAAATTACAAATGGAGAATGACAAAGAATGAGTTTATATAAGCATATGTCTCTCTATATATTTATAAATATTTATATAATTTACCATGAAGACATGCAGGTAGTGTTATAGCAACTATTATACAATATAGTACAGAAGGATAAGTCTTCCAATATTACAGTTGCTTTAGTTAAACAGCAAATACGTCTTATCTACTGCATTCCTCTGTAGTGCTTGAAACCAGAGAGAAATTAAGATTCCACACTGCTACATTTCTTATGGGAGACGTATGTGTCTCAGTAGTGTTTTGAATTTTGTTTTTCTTTTTCTTTTTTAAAAAAAGCTCAACACAGATAAAGAGTAAGATAGTTCAGTGCAGCTTTAGGGCAGCTTTGATGCAGCATTAGAATATGTTCACTTGGTAAGGAAATATAATTTTCTTTCTTCCCCCAACCCCCCAAATTCAACCATATTAGGTTTGGCAGCAAGTACAAGGTCAAAGAGAAAGCACAGATGTTAGCTAGAAGGCAAATTTCAACAGCAAGCAGACCAATTTACCTGACCTTAATAAGATCTTTACAACACAGAACACAGTATTAAAGGCGCTCATTTTAAAAGTCTAGTGTGATTCTGCCCAATTCCTGTTAGCAGAAGAGTGAGATAAGAACAAATATCTTCCTTCCAGCTTTATAAAATGAGATAACCTGGAAATCAGGTCAAGAAGGTCAAGTAATCAAACTAAAGCACAGGGGAAGAAAGGTAATAAAACATTAGAAGATACTAAGCCTAAATTTATTTCCCCAAATACTCATTCCTTAATGGCTGAATGTATAAAATACAAAGTATAAGGACTGCATGCCTGAACAACACAATTTATTTCTGTTTTTCTTTCTAAAATATCTAAAAGCATAAAGTCATATTCCACAGCATTGTACTTCCCTGGTATCATCTTGGAGGTTGAAATTAGAAATAGTTGGTACCTAGAAGACTTAAGGAATCAACTGGTCAGTTTTTTTTTTGTTTTGTTTTGTTTTTTCCCACAAAGGAAAAAACTAACGGGGCACAGAATTCTTCTCTCCAGAAGGGTATCACCCCATACTCTGTCCCTCTCTCCCTAAAGCACTGAAGGCTGCAATGTGGCTCTAATTAAACTTCTCTTTCCTTTAACTTTTGTCAGTTGTTTTTCACAAAAGACATACTGAGTTTAGACCTCTTGCGCCAGAGAAAAATTAATCAGATTTCTAAAAAGGTAATTGGATTTAAAGTTCTCAACATGTGCTGCTAAAAGCATATTAGAATGTATTGCTTAAATAAGAGATTGGACCAGGTAAGAAAGACTAAATTTAAAAACTGTAAAATTCAAGTAATGAGGCAAAGTAAAGGTGTGAACTCTCAATACACCAGATAGGCACACAAACCAAACATGGATGCACACATGTTCCCCAGGAACAGACTTCTTAAAAATTCTAATATCGGAGCAGAGCAATGCTGACTCTCCAAGATTGGGAAGTTCTAAATGAAAATATTAAAGCAAGAAGTTTCACTTTTGCTATATAATCCTTGAGTAGAATTTTTAAAAAGGTCAACACCCTTAAAATTTCATCCTATCTCCTACCTTCTTTTGTTTCAAAGGCAGCTAAAAATGAGCATTTGTTTAATGAGTATCTTCCCCTTGGATTTTGTTGGATTGATCCTTCCTATGCAAAGGCATTGACTCCTGGTCTGCTTGCTGCCTGCCTTAGGTAATTCCTTATCATATATTTATGTCTTCTTATAAATAATTTATCATGTAACTTTCTTTTGCAAGAGAACATCAACACTGATTTTTTAAAATAGACAGTACAGGGACACACATGCATCAGGTGGAGGAGGAAGATCTCACACCTTTCACAGAGATGCAGCCCGGCTCCTATCTGCTGAGTTTACTGGCTGACTTACTCTTCCCTGGGGGGGCTTTAGTGCTGGCCGAGTGGTGGTAGAGGTTGCCAGATCCTTTCAGGCCATTCTTGCTGGGTTTGCAGTGCTCCTGCTGGCAGGATCTCCTGGAGGAGGAAGATCCTGAGTGACTGGGAGGTGACTTGCTTCTCCCCAGATGTGGGGATGAACTCCTCTGGTCATGGTGGGGCCGTCCAGCCCTGGATGGTGAAGAACTAGATGTACGAGGCAGGGAAGAGCTTCGAGGAGAGGCACTGGGACTCCTGCGTGGGACCACCGGACTCTTGGGTGGTGTTTTTGGATTGTGAGGGGATCCTGGACTCTTGCACTGAGTAGTGCTCCAGGATTTCTGAGATCCATTTTGAAGAATTTGGGCCAGGCGGGAGAAAAGATCTGAGTCAGAATTGCTACTCCCTAGGACCTTATATCTGCGGAGCCTTAAAAGAACAGAAAAAAGTTATTTTCATTTTAATTCAAGTGTGCCTAAAAGTCACAGTGTCTCAAATCATAATGTATATGATGCATCAAAATCAGGAACACTTACAGGATTCAGTCTTTCAAATACTAGTTGTATGACCGTGGACCAATTATTTAATCTCTCCTAGCTTTTAATGGGAATAGTATCTATCCTACAGGGTCACTGAGCAACAAAGGGCAGTAAACCAAGTAAAGTACTTAGCTGAATGCTTGTCATTCAGACGCACTAAAATACTGTTAGTAGTACCCTTCCTCCTAAGGCTTATTTGCTCTTGAAACTTCAGGACTAACTTAATCAATGTCTCTAGCATATTAGCACATGAGAGAAAATAAACTGTTTTATTTAAGGCTCCTGGGACAGGAATTCTGCATACAAAGATGCAAACATTAAATTCTATAATGTAAATAATCAATGTGAACTTTACTCACCAATAGCAGAAACTAAGACAAGAGTATATTTCAACCTCATTTAATAATTTCAAAAAGAAGAGTCAGTCACTGGTTTCTCTGGACATCAGTTTCTGTCCTTGACAATCACCTGAGATTCAGGGGAGCTAGACTTGAAGACTGACTGCCCTGCTTACTGGCAACTGAGCTTGGGCTGCAGAATTTCAATCTGGTGAGCATTCCTCTGAATAATAATGTCTTCTCCACCCTAAAGTCTCTTCAGGCTTAATCTAAAATCCATTCAGTTTAAGAATTTAAACCTTAAAATGCTGACATACCACTCCTTTCTAAAAAATGTCTTTAATTTTAAATGTTTTAATTTTTATAGAAGGAACATCGCATCATAACATGTAAGTTTAAGGTGTGCACCACTGTGTATCAACAACTACGTATAATACATTGAGTTTGTCATTAACAATCCAATTCAGTCCTTTACCATATGGTTGATATGTCACTCCTTAGAGAGGGGGCAGAACTGTCAAGGTTGTATTAGCATCTTCAGGAGGCAGGGACATAAAGAGACATCATCACCATCATGGATCATCAACAAGTTACTGAGTTTGTCTCTGAATTTTCTCTCTCCCTTCTCTACCATCTATTTACTCTGACAAGTGACAATGAAATTCACTCTGATTAAGTCTTCCTTCATGGATCTCATATAAAGTTTGAAGAATGGAATAAAATAATTCCTCTGTGCCAGGATCTAAATAGGAAAGTTTCAAGGCCCAGATGAGTTCCAGGCTGGTCAGTTTGGTAATATCTGGCACAATACCACATGCTTGGCTTGATTACCAAGTGCTAGTTTTAGGGGATACTGAATAATAAATGATAATTAAGACTGTTTATTGCATTCCAAAGTGGTTCAAGTCACAGAGACACCACCTCTTAAGCATAGGTGCCAAGCAGAAGAAAAAGAGGGTGGAGGGAATGTGTGAATACTATTCATGAAATCATCTTTTTAAAACATTTCAGCTAGATAACTGCTGTTTACTCATCACTATTCCTGTAGAAGTCTAACCCCATTGGTGCTTTAAGCCCAATGTTTAATCTTGGACCTAAAATCCTAAGGCAAAGTCAATACTACACTTACTTTAGGTAAGTGTAGCAAGTTTTGTTGGGCAATGATATACACAGATAGCTCTTCAATTAATACACTTCAGAAATAATTATAACAGAGATGGAGACTTACTGTTATACTATTTAGAACAAGTTATAGTTTTCATAGAAATGTATTTTGACTTTTTGTTAACACCATCCTTTTTTTCTTTATTCGCCACTATATGGTTATGTATTATGAAAACATTTCAAGAACAAGCATACTATATGGAAATTATTAGAGCACTATCTTTATTGTGTATGATTGTATATATCATTAGATATATTAAGGCCTCCTAAAAGATTTCTGTTTAATTCATTATAACCAGATAAAAAGTAGTTATCAAAGCCCATTCATCAAATTATGGACACAGTATTCTTCACTAGAATTTAACATTCATAATGACACCTATCATAGTGGGATTCTGAATGAAAAAACTAGAAAATTACTGAGGTACCTAGTTACAGTGGACTAGGAGAGATGTAACCTTTGTTGCAAGCTAATAAGCACTGCATTAAAGCCTAGACATACACTACCTTATACTTCATCCTTCCCAAATCATGAGGCAAATGTTTTACCCATTTTCTAGATGAGGAAATCAAGGTTCACACTGCAAAAAAAGTGGGATAGCTAAGTTTAACCTGGATCAATTGGAGCCCTTTTATTACACTGTAGTATAAGGCTTGAGGATGGCAGGGATGGAAGTAGATTATCAGAGAGAGGCAATAAAGAAATGAAATAACTGACATTATAATTAAGCAGACACAAAATCATGTTATATACTTAACAGCAGGAGAGCACAGAGAATTACCTGGCTTCTACTCCAGGCCTTGTGGGTGGCTTTCCTGGTGGTGGTCGAGGTAAGAACTGAGATGAAGCTGAGCTATTGACTTGATCTGTGTTGACCCATGAAACCGGCCTTGGAATTTTGCTCTTCCTGGACTGGGAGATGATGGGAGACAGAAAGCTATCTTCAGCTGACCTGCTCAGGTGAGAGTCTACAGTCAGTCTTGAAAAGGGGGTGAAGACTTCCTCCTCAGGAAAAGGAGTGGGAACGGTTGCTAGTCTCTCCTCTAACAATTTATCAGAGGCACTTGAGAGGTCCCCAAGGAAAGACTTGAGTTGCCTTTTTTCCACCAGAAGTTTGACTAGATCTGGTTGATAAGCTTTCTTTTGTAGGAGCTTTTCTTTTGCAGAAACTGGAGAGGATGCTTCAAAAGTTGAATCTATCTCTTGTGCTAAAACCGGGATTCGACTGTGTCTAGTTACAAAGGATGACCTAACCACATCCTTCCGGGACGGGGGACAATGTTCACTCTCTGAAACACAGTGAAATAGTTCTCCATTCTTAGGGACAATTTTCTCTCTTTTGCCCTCTTGGTGCAAAAAAGTAGAGAGGTCTCCTTGATGACTTGGCAAGTCTTCACTCTTGATGTCATCACCCTTAGATATTTTACTTTTGTGCATTGCTGCCACCTGGCCTATCTGTCCTTCCACATATGAGTCAGTAACTTGAGAAATTTCTGAGGTTCCAACTGCTAGAAATTTCATCTCATGATTTTTGTCTTGATTTGGCACCACACTAAAAGTCTGTGTCTTTGTCACATCAAGAGGTTCACTAGTAGCTGAGTGATCCCTTTCCAGAGTTACTAAGTCTCCTGGGAGAGAGGCGATCTCAACACAATGCTGCCCTTTACTTAACTTCTCATCTTCCTTATCTGTCCCAAGAAGAATGCTTTTCTCTTCAGTTTCCCTAGGGAGACTCTCAAATTGTCCCATAGCTGGTCTGGTCTGGTCAGGAATGTCTTTTGGTCCCAGGTCTTGGGATCTGTTGCATTCTCTAATGTTGGGTAACATGTCACGACCAATATGATCTATCTGAAGCCCCAAGTCTGTTCTGCTTCCTCCACTAGGAGGTTCGCCTTCTGTCACAACCAAGCCAGAGAAGTTCTCCCTTGGAGAGAAGAGTTCCATAGTGGGCTCCATAGGCTGAAGATCTTTCTTCTCTGGCTGCTGACCATAGTGAAAGCTTCCTGAAGTTGATTGTGTAGATGTTACAGAAGGTCTAGGAATTGTAATCTGGAGAAAGAGGAGAAAAATAATAAAAATGTAACAATGTGGAATATAAATGAAGAAGCATGATTTTAGGTCTAATAACTGTATATTCTCAATGTGTAAGAGGAACACAGATGCTGACCAGGTCTGCCAACTTATACTTAAAACAATTCTGAATAAAAAATGGATGGCATTCAAGTTCCTACTCAAGGAAGTCTCCCTTTAGGTTCATTCCTGCCTTTTTCTTTAGCCTACTCTGTGCTCTGGAAGGCTGACTCTATGATCGCACTCTCTAGCCTCTGGCCTTCTACCAATGGGCAGCACCAAAAAGAATGAGAGTAGGAGAAGAAAAAGGTTTGGGATTAATTCTCTCTGCTTCTTCCCTTAAGGGCTGTAGCTTGGATGATAGTTACATTCTACAACTCCTGACCACAGTTCCTTTCACACAGCCCCTCTCCTACAGAAGTGACTCACACCAAGTTCTATTAACAAGTCTCTCTTCTTTCTCTTTCAGGACTCAGGATAGGAATGGCTTCCTCTATTAGCATTCCTATTGGTTCTTTACTCAGGTATTTGTAAAAAGTTCCTTTCATTAAGTTCTTTCAAGTCCTTTGAGTGTGCCAGCTATTTTCTGCCAGATTCCAGATACAGGATTATTAAGAAAGAATTACTACAAAGTGAAAAACTCTAAATCTATATGCATCTCAGTGTTTCCCATAAATTCTATCAAATGATAGGAATATTATATCTTGCTATAAACAAAGATGTTTACTAATGTTTCTTATTTTCTCTAATGTTTTAAGGTCAAGTCTGTGATAAATGAAACTCTACTGCTGCATCATTTTAATCCTTGAATAAGAATGCCCGCCCCCCGCCACTTCCACATTAAAAACAGCGTATCTTTTATTTTCAAGCACACAATAAACACCAAACTTTTCCTGTGCTACTATCCCTCCATCGAATCTTCTCAGAGAATCAGGTAACTGGAATTATGCTGCTTCTGGTGACGCTTCTGTATCAGGACTCAAGACATAGTAGCCTTAAAGGTAAAAAGAGTTTTGTATCTGACATCCTTAAAGACACAGCATATTTACTTTCAAAGGAAAGGGGAATTATTGTACCGTGGCCTTCAATCCATAAAGTAGTCATTGTGGAATGAGTCACATTGACTCAGCACAATTCTCCTCATACATAATTTACTTAAAGTGAGATGAAGGCTTAACTATGAAGCATGCAATTTTCAATGTACTTTCCATTATTTGGAGTATTTGAAAAGTAGAAATCTATAACTTATCTTAAACAAAGAGCAAGTTCCAGGAGTTTTTTTGTTTTTGTTTTTTTTTTTGTTGAACAGAACACAGAACCAGGCAGAGAAGCCCCTGGGAAATGATGGGCATGTTTCATTGCTGTTTGTCTTCAGTCCTTCATCTTCGAAGCACTTTTTAATATTTTCTTTTAAATATTTTAGACATTTTCATAAGTGTAAATAAATATTATCATTTAACACTTCGCCCCCCTCCCATATCCCTTTAAATAGAAAAAAGTGCTAAATGTCTCTTCATAGGCTATTTGGCCATAGTTTTCCCATCTATGGCTTTAAAAACAGACTAACTTGACTTGCTGAGTCCTTTCCCTTCTTGAACCACAGCTTAAAAAATGCCCTTTCTTAAGACACCCAAAGTTACTACATCTTCACCTTTGTTAACATGTAAGCTGGGAGGTGGGAAAGAAAAGGGGAAACAAGGTAACATGTAAGGAGACAGAACCTATTAACCACACAAAATGGTAAGAAAAATAATCTTTTTTAGAAATCAGTCAAATAACCTTGTGAAGTCTATTTTGTTCTAGAAAAACTATGTAAATTGGTCTGAATTCAAAGCAAAGTGAATCTGCAGCTGGCATTAAAGATTTAGCTTAGGCCCCATTTCTAGTCCAAAGATGTCAAGATAATGAGATTGTTGCAAACCATACTGTTGCAGTTACCTGCAGTGTTTAGATCTGTTTCTCTGTGTGTCAGGAATACAGCTGAGTTTAAGAACAGAGTTTTTCCTAAGCCCAGTCCAGGTAGAGAACACCTAACTAATGTCCTAGAATAGTTCCCAAATGGAATCAGTGTCCTGAGGACCTGTCAAGTTAATTCAAGACAGGTTGTCTGGGTACAGATCTGAATTCTTACAATAAGTCCAGCTTTATAATGATCTTGGGGAAAAGCAGCAAATTCTTTTGGTTCTGGAATCAGTGTCCTGAGGACCTGTCAAGTTAATTCAAGACAAGCTGTCTGGGTACGGATCTGAATTCTTACAATAAGTCCAGCTTTATAATGATCTTGGGGAAAAGCAGCAAATTCTTTTGGTTCTGGAATCAGTGTCCTGAGGACCTGTCAAGTTAATTCAAGACAAGCTGTCTGGGTACAGATCTGAATTCTTACAATAAGTCCAGCTTTATAATGATCTTGGGGAAAAGCAGCAAATTCTTTTGGTTCCATACTCCTTCAGAAACCTCATGCTTAAAACTCTTTCATTATTCCAAAATACATTCAGGCAAATGGGAATTTTCTGGTATGTTTTTTTTTTTAATGACAATATGACCTAAACTTCATAATAATTTGCCCTTTAAAACTTTACTTTTAAGACCTAAGAATAGCAATAAGAAATGCAGCTATCGGTGTGCCCTGGTGGATTAGTGGTTAAGTCAATCACCTCTGAAGGACTCAGGTCACAAAACACTGGATTTGAGTCCTGTGTCCAGGGGGAACAACCAGTCTGAACAACGAAATGGAAATAAGTGCCAAATAATGAAAGATGACTATGCCTACTACACTCAAAGTAAAGCAACAAGTCACTTCATTACTATATGTAATTCCAAGTACATCATCCAAAATAAATTCATCAGTGCTTATAAAAATAACACTTCACTGGTATTCTGAGGTTGAAGCTAGGGAATCAATAAAATTCTGAGCTGAGATCATCTTAGACTCAGTATATAAAAAAAAAATGTATAAAAAAGGGTTGACAATCTTCTATACAGAAAACACATGTAAACTGTCAGAGAGAAGAGTTAATTTTCTTGAAAACACACGAGTAATTATGGTGAACTGTATACAACTGCCACATAGTTCCACAGCACTTTAAATTTATAAAATATTACCAAAACCTTTTTTGCTAGTTCCATTTTATAACTGTCCTGTATTTTGATTGCTATTAACACAAATTTCACAAGTGGAAAAAAACATGGCCAAAAAAAGACAAGGACAGGGCTTCAGGATTTTTAAGCACAGCATATGCACAGTATAGCAAAGCTAACTAACATGCACTAAATACGCATGAAGTCTGGAAAATGGAGGTTGAAAAAACATTATCCGATAAGATAAAAAAGAGAAAAAACAAAGATCAATAGTTGAAAACAGAGAAAGCAAGCTAATTCTACGCTAAAAATAGCTCCCTAAATCTTAATGAAGACAAAAAAGCAATTTCCATACTTGGACACTCTACAAATGAACACTCTACATTCTATTAATGAACTGCCAGTAAGTCACGTGTATTTTTTTACATCTTTAATTTCTGTATTTAAAAAAAAAAAGTCATTAAGGCATGAATTTGATCATTTCCTTTCTTCAGTTATCTAATTGCATCAGGCATATAACTTTCTATCTAATTAAAAAATAGCCTTCTTTCATATTTTCATTAAGCTTTAGTTTTTTTTTTTAAAGGAAAGGTGCATGTAGGAATGAAAGCAAGCAGAAGCAGGAAGGCAGGAGAGAAGAAGCACTTTATTAAATTCAGCTGTTCATCTTGGTTTTTCCCTGGCCCCAGGACAGGAACCCGGTTCCTTGTGATATATGTAGACTATGCTCTTGGCCAAAGGGAACTAACCAAACTGCTACTCCGCCAGGATGCATCAAGGCTTAGTATTAAGTTACTTTTTAGTGCAGAAAAAGAAGCTTCATTATTTTATAGTTACTCTACACATAGCAAGATATAATAAATGCAAACTATGATTATTATTTTTACCTTACAAATTATCCCTCTATTCAAGGATAATAATGATATTATGATAATAAAAAAGTTGGGTATTTGAACATTCATATCAAATAGCCTCTCCAAATGAAAGGTATATGGTATATAAAATATCTACATCTCATTTTGGCTTTTGGACAAAAATCTACAAGAGCTATAGATAGTAATTTATTGGTTCCTACTATTGTAGTAGTAGTAAAAATCGAACAAAAGATACAGTGCACACTCAAAGAAGAGGCTGGCCTATAATTACTTATCATGTATGTGGTTACAGAAGTTAATAGTCAGTTTTCAAGTCCTTTCATGTAATATTGGAAGACACATTAGGGAAGAATCTAGTCCCACTATACTCATCTTCCACAGCTTTTAGACTTTTACCATAACATACATAACCTTCAAATTGTGTTCCCTTACTAGACTGAAGACTCTTAAAAGCAGTCCTAGCAGATTCACCGGTGCCCTCCTTTGTGGACAGCGCTCCACTCCACTTCATTTTAAGGTAAACTGTTTAGATGAAGGCCCTCACTGCCAACCTGATAGGCTGGTGCCCAATTGTATATCTGTGAAGTGTAGCATAATCCCTAGAATTTTAGCAGACACTTAACAGAACTGAAGAAGTGCTGATCTGAATTTTATAGCACTGATATTGGTACGACTGTAAACAGAGTCAGAGGGATCATCACAGCAGATGCTGGTTAGCAAACATTACACAAAACATTGTTACTCTTTCTTTTTGTCTTGTTCTCTCTCAGCACATAGTTTTATACCCTATTTCTTCTTCTTAATGTCTGAGAAACAAGTCAGTGAGTCCTTCAGTATGTTGACAAGCTCCTTGTGGCAGGAACAGAAGACTAGATGAGGGACAAAACACCAGCCATTAGACTCTACAGATTATTTTCACTATCCTCCTTCCCTCTGCTTGTTCCTTGGAACTGCTGTTTGGATCCAAGATAGAAGTATTTTGTAAAATGTGTTCTCTCCACCACCATGCTTCTCCCCATCTCTGTCTACTCCTCACTCAGTGAGAAAGTCAGCTGTCATGTCAAGCATGCAGAGGCCCAAATGGTGAGGAACTGAAGCCTCGGGCCAGAAGTCTGTGAGGAACTGAGGCCTGCCAACAGTTAAGTGAGTGAGCTTGGAAATGGATCTTCCTATCCTAGTCAAACCTCATCACGATTTCAACCCTGGCTGACAGCTCGACAGCAGCCTCCTGAGAGACCCTGAGCCAAAACCACCACACTAAGCCACTCTTGCATTCCTAACCCTCAGAAACAGTGTGAAATAACGCTAAATATGTGGTAATTTGTTACCCAGTAACAATAACATACACGTATTATTATGATGTTTCCGAAGGTAATGGCTTTCTAAAGACCTATCTAGAACTAAGAAGTCATGTAGTAAAATTTGCTATGGTATTCAGTAAGAAACCACCCTTCCACTTGTGTATTACTGTTCATTCAAGCCCAACCTTCTCCCCATTAACAGTGATAATTCATCATCACTACAACAGGTACTGCCATTCTGGACCTGTGGTTTGACCTCTTTTGGAAGAAGTTCTAATTGTTCAATTTTTTTTCCTCTCTCACTTTTTCATTTATGCCATCTTAATTTTCCTTCTCTATTTGCTAATTAAAATGTAATTTAATATTCTTCAAAAAGACAAAGCTTGGTCTTATTTTACTCCCTGTAAATCTATGCTGTTCAGCATCTTTATTTATTTATTTTTTTCTTGTTTTTGCTTTTAATTTTCATTCCCAACTCCAGGTCTTAAGCTGGATTCATGAACTTTCATGGCCTGCACCTTAGCATCTATGACCAGCTCAATAACATCTGCTTTGCAAAAGTAAACTGAATTATACTTCAAGATGAGAATCAAGATAAATATATTTTTATCCCAAGCCCACCAAAATTAAGGAAATGGTAAGTTTAATACCTTAAATAGTAAATATATAAGAAATGATAGTGTGCCAAAGTCATCACTTTTCCCTGAGGAAAAATCCAGTTTCCAAAGAAAATTATGTACAGTGTAAAGTGCAAAATATGAATGGTTAAAAATATATCTTTGCACCTTATTTATAATGTAGATTCAAAAACTTTTAGAATTACAGATTTAAAAATCATACTATATTCAAAGATACCTTTTTTTTAAATAAAAAAAAATTTAAAGGAAAGGTACAGGCAGGAATAAAGGAGAATTAGGCAGGCAGGAAGAAAGAAACAAAAGAAGCATTTTATTTTTTTTCAGTTGTTCACATTGGTTGCTCCCCCTAGCTCTGGGTCTTGAAACTTGGGTCCCTTGGAATGTATGGGGGACTATTCCCAGGGTTTACTAAACCACTAGGCCACCAGGGGCACACTCTTTAAATTTATTTTTAACATCTATGCATCCATCCACCCACCCATCCCAGTCCCAGGCCCTCAGGTCCATGGGTTTTATGGCCTATGCCTTATACGCCTGAGTTACAGGGAGTGTTAGATAGTTCCTGTAGTAATGATATCAGTTATTCTAAAATTAGTTCATAACAACATTTTAGGGGTTGAGTCGCTGGTAGGACACTTAACTTTTTGGAAATTCCATGCTGGAAAACTAATTATGTAACTTAATCTGGACATTTCTCCCTATATTCATTTGCCAAACTTAGGCCTCTGCCGAAGAATATTGGTTGATCAATTGTTAGTCCTTTCTTAATAGCACTGTAATGGCTAACAAAGAAAAATGAGAGGAACACATTTCTTACCGCTGTAAGGGGTCCTTCTGCTTGAGCCTCCATTGGACTTGTGGGTGTTGCCACAATAAAATGACTAGCAGCTCCAGCCTGGAGTTCCAGTCTGTCTACATACTGTTCTGAAGAAGCAGTGGCAGGGCGCTCCCCAGAAAAGGCTAACACCACACCTGAGGTTTCCTTCTTTAAATGAGCATTTTCAGCCCATGGACCCAATCGGAGCTTGTCATCATGAGGTGATTCCTCCAGGACTTGAAGCACTTCAGGCTCCTCATCAGAAGGGCTGCCAGTTGTTTTATGGCCTAAAGCCTCATTTGTCCTAAAATCCCGAAGGTCCTGCTCCTTGTCCACAATCACCCATTCTTTGGAATCAATCTCCTGCTTGCAGGAGCTCAGGTTAACAGCGATAAATCCATTGCTGCCACCACCATCTGCCTGCTCTGGGGTGTTGGCAGAAGCAGGCTTGGAAGCATCTGGAAGATATTCATCATCATAATGCCAGATGTGGTCAGTACGGGACATAGTAGGTACACCAGGCTTATGAAGGAGAGCAGGAAGAAGAGATTCCTTTCCTGCACTGGAATCTTTCTGCATTTTCTCCAGGCTTAAGAAAACAGAGAGAAGTTACTTGACTGTCCCAGGTAAATATTTATTACATAACCTATAAGCTCTATACAGAAATAACAGTCACACAGATGAAAAAACTGGGAATAAAGCAAAGGAAAGTTCCACAAGTTGCTTTTTCCCACCTGCCATAATCCTGGTTTGGAAGATGGAGAGCATGAGAAGATTCTCTCTGCTCTGGAGCAAGAGAGAAGTCTACAAGGTTGACTTGTGGGATCCATTTAATCTCTGCTTTACCAAATTAATCACACTGCCTTCTACGCTGTTCTGAGGAACAGAGGAACAACTTAGCCAAGGGAATTCTGCCTCATCAGAAGCCCTACAAAAAGAAAGCAGTTACTATATTCAAGACAAATACTATCTGCATTTATCTTCAGAGATCTATGTAAACACTCAGTGCATTAAAGGCAGGGCTTCTGAGAAAGCACTGTACCTGTTTAACTATGACCAGCTCACCAAGCACACAGAGCTTCACATATGACAATGGCAGTTGTGATGGTGGTTTGGGGGGAGGCTTTAGTTCATATTTTCAGTTTTGTTGGATTAAAAGGCAGCTGACATTATACCCAAATTCCTCTGCTGGATGAGTAATAGACAATAGCATGACTGGTAGTGTTTGGCTCTACTGACTTCTGAGAACTGAGCTCATCTTCAAGTAAGCAGTTTTAGCAACAAATGTTTTCCTTTCCTTAAGTATGTAATTAGGTACCCCAAGTCCTTCAAATGTTCCCTACTCATTCTAGGTCTGGCTTGAGTTCATTTTCTTCTATTACTTCTGTTCTCAACTGTCTCATTGTCTCTTATCTCTCAGCTCGTCCCTCAATATGGAGACAATTTTAATTTCATTCTTGTTAGACTAGTTCTTTACTTAATGAAGTGTTTATCTCTACTGAAATCTTATATTTATTCCAAATCTTAGCCACAACTCAAAATATTTAAAACACTGCCCCAACGTAGTCTATCCTTTTGATCATTACATGTAGATAAAAGCTTATCCCATAATTATGAAACTGAATGATCACCATGTGAGGAAAAATACTCATATATGAAGGGCTCTTTAAAGAGGAAGCTGAACTGAACTAAATCAGAAGTGGCTGGATTGTTTTCAGACATAATAATTAACATGTTAGACAAATATATGGTTCTTATAATTTATTATTTCCTTTCCAATAGTAGCCACCAGAGATGTACAGTGAAGAGTGTAATTATTATTGAAGGTACTAAGTCTTGTCTATTTAAAATTCTAATAGAATGTATAAATATATTCCAATTTCTTTTTAAAGTTTCATTCTGTTATCAAATTTTGGTGATAATGGGCTTCATAACCATGAACTACAAAAAGTTATAACCTATTTATTTAAAGTTCTACCTACCCATCTTATTAGTGCATATTCTTCTTAAAGCACTTACTCATAGGTCTTCATTAAATTAGTTTGAACTGCCTGTCCCTTTTTTATGTTACTTTTTTCTCCTTCATATACTCAACTTCCAAACAAAAATCACATCAAAATGTTCATTTCTTAGTGGAAACTTTATAGGCCAGAGGGACTGGCATGAAAGAAAAGTGCTAAAATAAAAGGACTACCAACAAGAATACTCTAACCTGCTAGGTTATCACCTAGAATTGAAGGAGCAATAAAGAGTTTTCCAGAAAAACAAAAGTTAAAAGAATTCATGACTAAATTAGCTAAGGAATACTAAAGGGATATCTATAAAATGAATGAAACCCTATGTAGAAGGAGCCAGACACTGTATAAATTGGGGTGCAGAGGAGGACAGTAAAAATGTGAACTGTCAGATGAGCTGAAGATTATCGTTTTCAATTTGAAATAGGTTCTAAGCTAAGTAACAATGAGATATCACCTCACATCTGTGAAATGGCTATTATCCAAAAGATTAGAAGCAAAAAATTTTAGAAATAAGAGTTGTTGAGGATGTGGAGAAAAGGAAACTTATCCACTATTGGTGGGAGTGTAATTATTATGAAAAGTAGCATGGAGACTGCTCAAAAATTAAAAGCACAAATTCCATAAGATTCTGTTATACCACTTCTGGTTATCTACCTGAAAAATACTAATTTGAAGAGTTATGTGCACATTTACATTTATTGCAGCATCATTTACAACAGTCAAGAGCTAGAAGTAATCTAAGCGCCTACAGATGAGTAAATATATGTATGTATATATATACATATATATATATAAACACACACTAGACTACTACGGATATATTTTTAAAAAAGATGAAATACTGTCATGTGAAACAAAATGGGTAGAGCTAGAGGGAATTACACTAAGCTAAAAAAGTCAGGAGAAAGTCAAATATCACATCATTTCACTCATGTGTGGTATACAGAGAAACCAAACAAACAAAAATAGACTTTTAGTCTGTAGGACCAAATTCATGGTTAGAAGGAAAGAAGGAAGAGGGGACAAGCTGGATAAAAGGGGTTAATTATATGGTGAAGGATAGAACTGCATTAGTAGTGAACTTAAGGTATTATCTATGGATCTTGATTTGCTGATTTACAGTCATGCACACCTTAAACCTATATAATGTTATAATGCAATTTTCCTTTGATACATTTTTAATTGGGAAAAAACCCACAGATGTTCATTTAACTTGTACCTAATGTTATGAAGTTACCAGCACCCATTGCTCAGCTCCCAAAGCTTAAGGCTATGTTATAAAATTTGTATTAATATTAGAAGACAATTCACATTAAAAGTCAGAATGATAATTTAAAGCAAGGATAAAAACATAAGCCTAATTGAATCAGTTCTACAAAAATGCATGAATTTATTTGAAATGATTCTATGTAATATACAAAATAACATTAACAATAGTAGTGTTTTAATAGCTCTAAAAGAAAGAAAACTATTTTATACCAAGTCTCAAGAAACTTGTCAGTATCTGGCTTTGGCTCTAGCATCAGACGTTTTTCCAGCTCAAAGCTGTGAATGGAACGTAACTTTCGCACCAATGGAACATCTCTGTCTGGCTGAGTAATCTCTGAGCGAACTCGAATTGGTGACCCAAGGCTTGGGGCATTTAGAATACCATTTGCTTGACCATGGCTGTTCTCTTCTTCAGTGGCAGCCTACGGAAAATATTTTAAAAATATATTAATAATTTCCACTCATTACTATATGTGGGAGAAAATGCTGACTTTTAAAAAATAATATAAACAAATAACTGGGATGAGTTGTCAAAAGATTATTTTGGCTACTTCACTCATATCTATTAACCCTTTATTCAATAAGCTTTCTGAATTTTTACTAAATTTCAGTATTATTTTAGATTTTTAAAAACTTTTAGTACAAAGTAAACAATCTTAAAAGGTTTGGGGATTTATTTATTTATTTATTTTTGGCCTTATGTCTGTCTGGAAGCTAGCAGGACTGCATTTCACTGAAGTAAAACTAAAACCTGGAAAGGACATTTTTGAGACATATGTGGTCTTCTAAGAGGTAGAAGTCACCATGCCTGAATACCCTTTTGTCTACTTCTTATTCAAAATTGATGATACTTTGCTACAGCAATAGCAGAAAATCAGCAAGCCCATAAAAAGATATCACTTCCTAAGCAAAAAGTACACACTTTACAAATTCCAAGTTTTATCTTGTTCCTGTTGGCATCCATCTCTTCCCAGACATCCTTCTCCTGCGGACGAGGGTGTCCCAGAGATCCAGGCAATTTATCTGGTGACACACCAACAGGGATGCCATTCTCTCCATCACTAAGTTGCTCATCTGGGAATACCTCATCTGTATTTTCTCGAAGCAAATCTCCTGGGATAGGAGTAGCATTGGCAATTCTAAAAACAAGGGGTGGGAAAAAAAAAAAAATGGTAGAATTAAAAAAACAGCAGGATCAAAACTTATTGTAAGATTATCCTATATTTTGTTTCTGGATTTAAATGATGAAGTCCATATATAATTAAGAGAAAAAAATAAAAGCAAAAACCCTCAGAAAATAGGCCATATCAATTTTCTAAACAAAAATTTTTACATTTTGATCAACAGAATTTTCAAGCAGATTTTAAAATAAAATTCTAATAGAAAAATTCGTTGATAAAACAATCACCTTAAAAGTTAGAAACATTTGGTCTATTTTCCAAAATGTGTCTCTCTTTTTTCGTATTTTTTCTTCTTTACCCTTTGCTATTCTTAGAGAATAACAAAAACTATAAACAGGAAAATGTTAACTGTCAAACAGATATATAAACAGTCATGCCTTGGTGACCTAGAGGTTTAGTCCACTGGACATAGTTCACATACATTCCAAGGTCCCCAGTTCAAGACCCGAGGCCGGGGAAACAAGATGAAGAACTAAGTGAAATAAAGTTCTTTTTTTTAAGGCTATACATAGGCATTAGATAAGCTATGCTATATTTTTTTTAAACTGTAAAATGTACATTTGCTTTTTCATTTCATTAAGACTTTTAGTAAAAAGTCCTAGGAAAAGAAAAAAAAGAGAAAGGACATTCTTGCTTTCTAAAGGAAACTAGAAATTCTGCAATTATACAATTCATATAGTTTTCATGAACTGACAAGGGGAGGAATAGAAAATATGAATTGGTACTTGTTTATATATATTTTTTCAAAGTAATTTCATTTTCTAGTTACATGGCTGGTCATCTCTCCTTAGACTTCTGGTCCATGAGAGGATTTTCTGATTCTCAGTTATTACTAAGTGATCAGGACTCCACTAGCTCCAATGTTCTATAACGACTCTATACACTACTTTTTTGGTGATTTTTCTTTTTAAGATTGCTGACATAACACACAATATTTAATACACAGTATTTTCTTAGAAGTGATCTGGAATGACTGGATCTAGTATAAAACACAATCTTTAATATATTATTCTGACATATACAAATATTATAAATGACATCTCAGTGAACCACTCTTAGGGTAATGGTTATACTCTGTTGCCAGGTATCATAAATATGTCACACTATGAGAAGAAAGATTTGTTCCACCTGAGCTGATGACCTTCACCTACCATGTCTCCCTACCTGAGTCCACACTAGAAGAATAACTTCTTTATCAATTGGTAACAGACATATAAGCCAAAAAAGCAGAAATGATGGTTCTCAAGAAAAAAACCTTATAGCCTTGTAGGGAGTCCCTATAGTTTGGATACTGAGAACATATTGGAAAGTAAGTGTGACCTAAGATAGTTCAAATGGAAGGATTTATTATAAAAGTAATTGAAGTTCAGAAATAAATTGGCTACTGAAAGATTTTTCAGATATAAGTTCAATATAATTTATTTATTGATACAAAAAACTACAATGGACACTAACATATATATGCTATATGGTAATCCAAATGTTTACTGAAAGAATTCCTGGAAATGAGAATGGCAAATGCACTTCTGAATTCAAGAAGTTCAGTCTCCTAGACTCACAGTTTTTTCCATTTTAATCATTCAGTGTTCTTCCAAATCCTTTCATTACACTGGATACTATTTTGCTTCTTTCTAGCTACCCCAATTCCTTGCATTTCCTTCTTCTACTCCTCAAGAAATAAACCACATGTTCACCTATGAAACTGTTCTATTTTATCTCAGTCCTAGTTTCCCTTTTATCACTTATGCTTCACATAATACCATCCATCCATTTCTTCTCTCTGCTTTTAATCCCCACATGCTTATTACTTAATGTAATTATTACTTTCTTCCTTCTATAATTGATTCAAAACTGGAATTTGAGATACAGAAATAATTCCTTTCCAGAAAAATTCTACTATGTTCAGGAGTAAGAATGAGAATTATGTGTGAAAGTTTTAATAGCACAAGGTCTGTGTTAGTAGGCAAGGCATAAATTATGGAAGCAGATTAAGGGAAAAGGTAGGGAGTTATATGAAAGAACTGGAGAGATGTTAAGAACAGTAAAAATGGACATCCTTTTCATATTCCTTTTCTCATAATCTAAGGCAGAAATTGGCAAACTAGGGCCTGTGAACCAAATCACTGTTTCTCTAGGACTTCTTAGACTTGCAAGTCTTACTGCAAACAGGAATACTCCAAACAAACTTTTTCTTAAAGGGTGAGCTAGCACATGGTAGTAGGCTGTGGGGTATAATACTTTACAGGCAAGATTCACTGACAGATGCTAAAATTAGTAACCAGGATACACTGAAAGCAATGTATTGCATAGTTTCAATGTATCTTCCCACAAGACACATATTGCTTGCAAGGGAAAAAGTAATAACTTTATTATCTACAGTAAGAAGTCTTATTATGTTCCTCCTTATTTCATGCTATTTTCTTCTGATCTTTAGATGTGTCTCACAAATTCTAATTATAGTCTTAAGTATCATCATTTTTCCTATAATTTACATTTTCCCTTTCACCCAAGTAGTTTAACAGTAAATTATAAAATTTCCAGGTAAAAGGGCATTTGATATTTGTAGTTTTGTTAGTAATTACTAATACTATTGCAGTGTGGTAAGATGGTATAATATTTCTACTTCATAGAACTACTAATGTTTCCTTGATGCCTGATCAATCTTTACAAATGTTTCAGGGTAACTTAAGCATAAGATGCAGTCTCTAACCTCAAGATGAAGAGTTTGAAAAATAAGCACAAGATCTACATTTTTTTTTTTTAAGGACAGGTGTAGGCAGAAATGAAGGTAAAGCAGGCAAGAAGAGAGAGGAGGAAGAAACATTTTATTTTATTTCCATTTTAGTTGTTCACACTGGTTGTTTCCCTCAGACCCCAGAACTTGAACCCAGGGGTATGTAGCCTCTGTCCTTTGGAGGTGATTGACTTAACCACTACTCTACCAGAGTTGTGCAAAAATCTACCTTTTAATCATGTTGTTTAAGTCTTCTATTTATGCTTCTTTGTTCATCTGATCTGTCTTGAACTGAGTTATATATTGAAATGTCCAATTTCTCCTGTGATTTGTTGCTTCCTGAAAGTGACTCATGATTCCTGTGACTAAATATTAATGGACATTAATGTCCACTATGGACATTAAAAAGCATCCTTTTATCTTTATAGTTTTATATACTTTTTTGAATTTAATGTTCTATGTTGCCAGATATCCAGACTATTATTCTTTTCTTACTGTTTCCATTTTTTTCTGGCATATATTTGTCCATTGCTTTCTGAAATACTCTTTAAGTTGTGTCTTTTGTATATCTTAAATGCATACAGCTATGTAATGCAAGCTTAAAATCTCTTTTTAGGTGTACTCTGGTAGAGTAGTGGTTTGGTCAGCTGCCTCTGGCCAAAGTGTAGTCTACATTCATCCCAAGGACCCAGAAAGAACCACCAGGATGTACAACAGAGTAAGTGCTTCTGCCTGCCTGCTTGCCTTCATTCCTACCTGCACCTTTCCTATTAAAAAAAATTCTTTTTACTAGAGAGTTAAGCCCATGCATATTTACTGCTATGACTTATTTGTTTAGTCCCAAAGCTGATGGTATGAGTATTCTGTTACACTTGCTATTAAACCTTCCTGCAAAATATGGGTATGCTTTGTACTTTATGTCCTTTTTTTCCTGGCATTTCAGAATATTTGACTTTTTGTTTTAATGGCCATTTTTGGACATCCGCCTTTTAAAATACTCTCAGCCTTGTTTTCTTATTTCACTGTTTGCTGTAGTTTCTCAGTTTTAACTGGTATTAAAAATTTTTCGTCAAGGAGTCTGACAATATGAATGTTAACCCTTTTTTTGCCTTCTATTCCACATTGCTTTCTCACTAATCCTTTTAAATGATTTCTTTATTTTCATTCTCTTCCCACCTGCCTGCCAACTCATCTTCATTCCTACCTGCACTTCTCCTTTAAAAAAAAAGTTTTGTGTTCTCTGGGTATATGCCTAGACTAGATAATCAATGATATGCTCTCCAATTATATGATTCCACATAATCTTCTCTGATTCAATATGCCTCAGTGATCCATCTTTCAAAATAAAGTCTAAGCAATGGTGAGCCCCAATTATGCTTATATTTATGATGATTTTTCTCTATTTACTTTTTAAAACTCAACTGGTTTAAAGCAACTAGAGCAGATAACAATGGATCAGAAAAAGACAAGCCAAAATAAATGAAATAAAGTAGGAACTGTAATTAATGCATTTAGAAGAGAAACTATTTAAAACAAAAAATCTGAGATGATGGCTTTATACCATACATAGTCTGTTCCTAATATACTTTGAAAATTAAATCACCTTCTTAATAATAAATTGTATATTTATTTCTTTAAAACTTAAGTACAGTATGGTTAGATATAACTGTGGTTCCTTCTTTCCTATGCCCCATATAGTCTTCAGAAGTAAATGCCCTTTCTTATTTTAAAGAAACCCCATTATAAAGTTGATATCAATAAGTCACGTGATATTCTAAACTCCCACTTTGTGGTATGATCTCTATGTATTTTCTGTTTGCAATTCCAAAAAAAGGCATATCTAAGAAAATTCAAAGAAATCCACAGGCTTTCCCCTATACCTTAGATTTGGTTACCTGAAGGAATCTAAATTGAATAAAAGACGTTCTTCAGCATGCCCTGACTGCTCAGCTGTTAAGTCTGTAGCTCTGGCACCATTCACCTACAGCCCAAGGACCTGGGCTCAAGACCCATGACATAACCAATTGAACAACCAGCCAACCAACCAACTAAACTAACTAACTAACTAAATAAATGCTTCTTCCCCCTCTCTTATCCTGCCCATTTGCTGCCTGCTTGCCTTCATTCCTGCCTGATTTTCTTTCCTCTTAAAAAAAAAGAAAAGAAAAAGACATTTCTTCTAAAACAATGCATCCAGGAAAGATACTGCTAAATGCTCTACTCAGGACATACCCAATTGCTGCAGGAGTCAAGCGGGTGTGCAGCTGCGGGGTGGTGGAAGTAGTGGTGGTTGTCAGGGAACCATCAGTTCCTGTCTTCTCCCAGTCAAAAGGGTCACTCTCAATTACTCCAAAGGTCTTGATGCTGTTGTCAAACACGGATGTAAGAAGCTAAACCACAAAGAAAAGAATTAGAGTAAACCAAGAGTAGGTTTAGTACTTTTTTCTGTAAGAGAAAGCACCCCAGAGTCAAACTGGTTTCAGACTATAGCATTCTTTAAAAACGAATGTACAGATCAGGGAATTTGAATAAGGTTTGTATGTGAAATATATTATATTGAATTAATATTGATTTTTCTCAGCTGAAGTATTCAACTGAGTATTCAATAGCACTCAAATTTTTAGCTATGTAGGGGAATCTCTCTGCTTTTAGAAAATACAAAATGAAATATCAAATCTAAAACTTATTTCATATAGTCTGGCAAAGGAAAGAACGTGTATTATATGTATATAGTCAGTTTCAACCATCTGTGTGAAAATTTTTTGGTCAAAAAGGGGTATTTTTATATATTCAACCTAAATAAGTGATTAGTAATAATAGTTAGGATATCTAAATAAGGGATATAGAAAAGTTCATGCTTTCTTCCAATTTGTGTTTTTGAAAATTCTTTAATTATATCTTTATGTATATACATAAATTATAAATAATGTCTTATTATTTGATCTATATATAACTTCATTTTTTATCTTTAAATTCCAAAAGGCTGGCATGATTTTCAGAAAGATCTCACAATGACCTTCCTTTACTGTTTCTGCTAATATATAATGATGGCCTCATTCTCTTCTCATTTCTCTTCCTGCTAACCTCTTATCCTCAGAGATTCATCTTATACTTTTCCCCACCCCAGACCTGAAAAAAGCACTTCACTGAAAAATTTTGTGTAGGTTTGTTTTAAGATTTACAAAGATTATTCTAGCTATGAAGTGAAGAGGAGATGCCTTACAAGGGATGGGGATGAGGTGCTACAAAGAGATGAATAGTTAGGAGGTACTGTTAGTTGAACCAACATGGCAGAATAATAGGAAATGTTAGGATCTGGACATAATTTGGAAATAGAGACAAAAGAACTTGCTGATGGATTAGATGGAAACTGAGAGTAAAGAAAATATAAAGGATCATTTTGATTTCTTCTGAGCCGCTGAGTACATGGGGGTGTCATTTACTGAGATGGAAATCTAGGGAACTCAAGAACTGGGATATTGTAAGTATTAAGAGAGTTTAGGGAAGAACAGGGAATACAGATACAAATTTGAGAGTCATCAGCACATACATATTAACAGGTTATTATTTAAGGATGATAATCATCTAAGGAGAGTAGAATATCAGAGAGGTCTAAGGTCAAGGGCACTCTCACATTTAGATGGAAAAAAGGAGACATAGCAGAGGAAATTATAAAGAAATGGTCAGTAAAGTATGAAAACCCAGCATGTGATGTTCTAAATGCCAAATGATGAAACTATCCCAACATGGAGAACAGTCAAATGTTATCAACTGCAAATGTAAGGTTATTTCTGATATTTAATTCATTTCTCTCTTTCAACCAGATTCTAAGTTCCAAGAAGTTGTACACGTTTGATCTTGCTCATCACTGTATTTCCATGTTCTAACACAATGCCTTATCTATACATAATGTTACTCTGAAATATTCCAAGAATGTTTATTTGTAATATTTGCTGATTCATATGCTTCTACTTTTCATTCAAGCCCCAAAGAAAAAATAGTATAGAAAAGGACACTAAATGGATAAGAGGAATTTGGAAAGGCCCAGTTATAAAACCTGGGGATTTTAATTTTGGTAATATTTTTCTTAAGTTACTAATGTTAGATCTTAGACTTCCCCAAAATTGTCAGAGATAGGGAGGTATAGGAAACACAAAGGAGGGAAGAAGATGAATTAAGTTTCAGCATATGGGAAGTGAGGTTAACAGAACTTAGACCTCTTCCTGACTCTGGAAATCGAGGCTCTCTGAGCTTCTCGCAGAGGGAGATGCATGCTTCCTGAAAGAGAATCCCTATTCAAAAAGCTGCATCAGCCTTGCTGTGTGAGCAGTTAACTACACTGCTAATTAAGTGCCCAGGATTGGCAATCAGGCTGCAGTTTCGCCTATATGCACAAGATGGCGCTAGTGGGTAGCGCTGAGGTTTAGGACTGCCTTCTTTCTGTAATCAAGAATGGGCGGGATTTCCAGTGGGCAGATAGGCAGTGGGTGGGATTTCCATTCAGTGGACCCCAGGCTCTAGAGTGAAATGGTTATGGGAGGAGTTTGATTTGGCTAGATCCAGTATGGCTATACCCAGAACAATTTCACCACATGGGCTCCAGCTCTGCTCCCTTTTCACCCCCTCCCAAGTTTGCCCTCCTTGACTCCATGGCTTCATTTGCCCCAGGAAAATGGGTGATTTTTTTGTTTGTTTTTTTCAGTGTCTGTGGCGAGTGACCCGGAAGTGTGCCCTATCAAGTCACCGTCTGGAAGTGATCTCCTAGATGTCCTTTTATCATGAAGTTATTTTCATCTATCATAATACTGTGTATCTTTGAAAACTTATCGTATGCCATCTCAAATCAGCAGTTTATTACTATGCTCATGATACCAGAGACATTAGCAGGAAGCAGAAGGATGGAGGGCATGGAACAAAAGGCTAAAAAGCATTAAGGCACTAAAGGCACCCTAGTGGGAACAAATCATCAAGACTGAATAAAGCTCTGCAAATACTTAAAAGAACAAAACATTTCTAATATAACAATTTCCTGATTCAGGATCAGTGTGGCTTTAAAACCTATACTTCAACAGCCTGGGATAGTAGAAAAAGGATAAGTCAAAGGCTCACTTTTTTTGGTAACAAAATTCATTATATCACATTTGGTTAAGATAAATAATAAACCTGGAACACTCCAATTTAGTTACTCAAATAGATTTGAGAACAATATAGTTACCTTATAAATCATAATATGTGTATGGTTCTCAGCATTGTTTAAATTCCAAAACCACTGAGGAATAAAACATTTTCCAATCAGAACACTGATTCAGGAAACTCAAGAAGCTCACTGTGGCAGTAATTCTCAAACTGAAAAGGGGACAGGGCAAAATCCAAAAAAAATGATCATTATGACAGTTTCCTCTAGGAAGGCATGTCCTGTATCTCTCCACTAAGCATCACTGGAAATCTAGTATAAATTAAAAGTCATTGCTTTTTAAATTTAATAATACATTCTCTTTTTTTTCTTTAAGGAAAGGTGTAAGTAGGAATGAAGGCAAGCATAGGCCAACAGGCAGGAAGAGAGAGGAGGAAGAAGCACTTTATTTATTTAGTTGTTCATCTTTGGTTGTTTCCCTGGCTCTAGGTCTTGAACCAGGGATCTTGGAAATGTATGTGAACACACCCAATGAACTAAACTGACAGGCCACTAGGGTGAACCTAATAAAATATTCTGTAAAAATACAAACTGATCTAAATATAGAGTTCAGATTTCTCAAATGAGGGTAATATGTACCCCCAGAGAATGCCACATGTCAGAGAGTTCAAAGTCATCTGATAAATGTGGCACAGCTTCTTGGAGAATTTTACTCAGAGGTAAGACATTTAATGTCATTTTATAATACAATGGAAAAACGACATTAGAAAACAAAAATCACATGAACTTTTTTAAGATAAATCAAAAGAATACCCAGACCTATTGAGAAACCTGCTCATACTTGGCTGCACTAAGAATGACTGGTGAAATAGTGCGGAAAACTGCGGAAGCATAACATAATTACAATGATGAATCTTCCTTGAAGCAGAGATGAGAAGGTTGGGGGAAGGAAACTTGGAGGTTAGAAAGAAAAGGAGAGAACTTGAGGAAGACCTAGACAAAGGGAGAAAACACTGTATTACTTATTTAAGTATTGTGGATTAGATATGTCAATTTCCCTTCTAGTTGCACTTATGAATACAAAGTGGTTGTTTTTTCTCAATCCTAACGGGATATATAGTAAAGTTATATTTTTAAAAGCAAATCATTCAAAATGCCAAAAACGTATGTAATAATTAGGTACTTTGTATGGGTAATGAGATTTGGAATAATTTGCTTTTCTAATTATCTTTAATTTCCAAAGTTTATAATGACTATATTACTTTTAATAAGAAAAAATTAAGCAACAAAAAATGAAGTATCTGAAATACATAAACTGACTGCCTGAACATACTTAGGACACAAAAATGCATGGTGCTGGCTCCCACTACTTGGAATACCCTCCTTCATTATCTCAATCAGCCATCTGACACAGACATAATGCCTTAGGACATTATCCTTAGCACAAATGAAATCAATAACTTATCATATTTACCTCCATTTGAAATCCCAGCTTGCTCTTTCAAGGAAAATATAGACAAAGTCTTTACAAAAACAAGAATTGCCTGTAAAGTTATACTGAGGACACATTGAGAATTCCGATTCCTGAATTCTCAGATAAATGGGAAATTAAAGGATCAATAAAGCACTTAACCAGCAGAGCATAATGCTAATGCTGGCTTGGTTGATTCAAATAGAGATTATTTACTGGAAAAGAAATTACCTTACCTCAGTGATAAGTTGATGCAAGAGAGAGAAAGAAATGCATGTATTATAGACTTCTCTTTTAGGGGATTTTACAGCATTGGAAGAGGGGGAAAATTACATTACACCTATCCTTTAGAGAACAGAACCAGAAAAATGAAAGAAATAAAATGAAGAGAATAAGCTGAGGAAGCTATAGAGTTTTAGGTGTTTTCATGATTTCATTTCATCAAATATTAGGGAAACTCAAGAGTACCTCCCTCACTCCTGTCAGCTTCTCCAAGGAGAGTAAGGCAGTGTGAGGCATCATTTGTTCAGCAAAAAGTGGTCGATACCAATGTCTTTCCTTTTAGGGGCTCAATCAACTCACAAGATAAAACGACAAGCTTAGCACTAAGCTTCTCGATGCCTCTCAATGAAAAAGGAGAACAACATTTCCTTTTTTCCTTAACAGAAAAAAGTAACATAAAGGAAAGAGTTCTACTAAAAATTAGTATGAAAGCAATGCTGAAAAGAATGAAGAAACATGAAATAATTAGAAGCAAATGCAGTTTCACTAAAGTACATGTAAAACCATTTATGTTTACATAATACTTGGCAATTTAAAAAAATATGCTCACAAAGATCTCATGAAAGTCTTATTAACAATATGGGGTAGGTATGGTCACCATTTGACAAGGAAAAAGATTAGAAAGTTCAGAGAATGGTGTTTAGCAAAGCACTAACTGAAATAGGTACTTTAAGTGCAGGCTATGCAAAAAGAGCATGTAGCTGAAATTGATCCTTGAAAGTCCCTCACAATGCACATAAATTATAGAATACTACTGTTTCTCAGTAGGTACAACATAGCTAGTTTTCCCTCCAGCATTGGATAGACTTGTGTCTTCAGATAAATGTGAATGGTAGATTATAGAGTACCTCAAGAAATTACAATTCTTTTAAACATTAGAATTGCACTCAATGGTGACTGGACTGTTGTCAAGGAGAGAAAGACTCAGCGTAGCAGGTTCACAAGGGTGCTACTCATTGCACCATCACCCTCATCGTGGTGTATGACTGACTCAGCAAAACAGTAGGGAGAATTGCAAACATGGTGACATTTTTCTATCTCCTGAATATACAGCTGAATTTAAGTCAAGTACGCAACAATGTTTCATGACTCTATTGTAATCTATAGATAGACTGATTGAGATTACATTACTGAATGAGATAAAGGTGCAAAACCCTGGCTCTAAAGGTGACAAAACAAAGTACTACTATAAGAGTTGATCAGAAGAAATCACTCCTCTGGAAATCTGTGGAGAAACTGGCATGAGTGGGCTTTCAATTTCACAAGACAAGCAACATTATGAAACACAGGCATTCTAGGGAGAGAATGTTGGCCAGGTAGTCTCATCAGATTGTACCAAGGGGGTCAAGTAAAGCTGATTCACAAAAGTACAATGGGGAATGAAAAGAGATAATCAAAGGAAGTAGAGCAAGTATTCATCCATTTTTCTCCATCTCCACAGTTTATATCCAAGTCAAGACCACTACTGTTCCTTGTCTCCTGCCACAAGGGAAGAAATTATCCACCAGCCTCCTTTGCAGTTAAAATTGGGACACATTTGACTAGGTCCTGGCCACAGCACTATATGCCAAAGTATTTAGATTACTTCTAGGCCTGGTAATAAAACCCCTAAGCAATCATCCACAATGGCTCTACTCTTCCCCTTTCTGATGATAGTAAAGGTCATGCATTAAAGACAGCAGTGTCAAAATACGGGTGGAGCCTCGATATTCAAAATACCACAGGAGACAGGAGTTAAGACAGAAGGGTAGGAAGTGTCAGATCTCCTCCCCAAAGAAAAATGAGAAATAACCTATTTTTCAGACACGAACACCCTGGAAGGGCAGACCTGGAGGCTGCAGAGAGCGGCAGCAATCACTACCACAAGGGTAGGAGAAGGTGCTGAGGTTCAGAACTACATCATGGATTCCAGACTACTGGCCTGAGGGAAAAAAGCACTGGAGGGATTGGAGCCTCAGGAAAAACAGGTCTCCAAAGGTAGCAGAGAGCCCACCCAACAGGACTGGGACACAAAGTTGGGAGAAAGGGTCTTGGCATAGGGTGTAAGGAGGATCAGCACCCTGGTAGTCTGAGCGGGAATCCACAAAGGAATATTATGCAAAGCGCTGCATAACCAGAAGGCAGCTGGGGGAATCCCCCTACCCTCCACTAACCCCTCCCACCATATTGCTCCACAGCCATAGAATTAAAGGAAGAAGAGAGTCTCCCAGAAGAGAGGAAATTTCAAGAGCAACCCACAGTGCTCTTGGATGGAAGCAGAACTGCAGCCCAATTGCTGTCTGTGGGCCAGCAACAAAGTAGTCTTTACCATTTAGACCTGGGACACTGGGGGAAAGCGCAGTACCATCCACACAAACTCGAACCCCATAGGTTGAACTCTCAAGCTGCAATGCAAGGTCCACCCGAGAACTTCAACAAATCCAACAAGTGGTAACACCACACAGCTCAAAAAATTCCAGTGTTCAAACCAAGATCCAGGCTTATTAGGTGCAAGTCAATACCCTACACAAGGCTATCACTTCAGGGAAACCAAACCCACAGAAATATAAACAGGACACCTAACAGTATAAACACAGAGAAATACTCACAAAGTTATCGAACAATTAAAACTCCATGGGAAAAAATCTGAATTCAACAGACATGTGCAAACTATGTGAGGATAAATTTAGGGCAACAGTGATAAACATATTAATGGAAATCAAGAAAGCAAAAGAGAACAACAAAAAAGAGAAAACATGAAGCAAGATATCAAAGAAAAGAAGAACATGATAGCTGAACTAAAGAACTCAACCAAGGGACTCAAGAGTAGGATGCCTGAAGTCTCCAATAGACTCAAGAAACTAGAAGATAGAGCAGAGGAATGCACTCAAACCAGCAAAGAAATAAAGGAATTAAAGAAATGAAGACAGCATTATAGATCTATGAGACATCAAAAGGAACAACATAATCATCACAGGGGTTCTGGGAGGAGAAGAGAGAAAAAAGGGCAGAAACTGTATTTGAAGAAATAATACCTGAGAACTTCCTTAACCTGAGGAATGAAGCAAGCCATCGGACTAAGGAAATTCAAAGAATTCCAACTAAAAGAAACCCAAACAGACCTACACTTAGACATACTGTCATCAAAATATCAAAAAAAAAAAGGATTCTTAAAGCAGCTAGAGAAAAACAAGTCATACACAAAGGTGTCCCCATAAGATTGCTAGTGGATTTCTCAATAGAAACTCTACAGGTCAGAAGGGAATGAATGATATAATATATTTAAAGTGAAAGAAGAGAATTTCCAACCTAAGATACTATATACCCTGCAAAAATGTAATTGAGACTTGAAGACATGATAAAAAGTTTTTCCAATAAGCAAAATTGAAAGGAATTCACCACCACAAAACCAGCTCTACAAAAAATACTACAAGAAGCTCTATAAAGTGTATAGAAACACCACTTAAAAACAGTAAGACAGCAAAATATGAAAAGTGGGGAGGAAGAGAGAAGAATAAAAATGTTGATGGTTAGAAAGAGTGCAAAAATAATCTGCTTTCAAATAAAAATAGGAAATAAATGTAGAACTCTTAATGCTAACTTCAGGGCGGGAGAGAGCGAGGGAAGCAGGAATAGCTATACTTAAATTGGATAAAAAGAGACGTCCAACCAAAAAGCATAGTGTAAGACAGAGATGGACATTATACAATGATAAAAGGGTCAACACAGCAAGAAGACATCAAGCTTATTAACATATATGCACCAAATGATGGAGCATCAAAATATATTAAGCAAGTACTATTAGAACTGATGGGAGACATCAACAGCAACACAATAATAGTTTCAACACCTCATTCATTATAACAATGAAGAGATCAACTAGGCAGAAAATTAAATGGGAAACAGCAGCTTTAAATGACCGTTTGGAATAGTTAGGTTTAATAGATACATACCAAATACTTCATTCAATTACTACAGATTTCATTTTCTTCTCAAGTATGCATGAAACTAACTCAAGGATAGATTACATGTTGGGACACAAAACATGTCTCAACAAACTTACAAGGACTGAAATCATACCCAGCATCTCATCTGATTACAAAGGCTTAAAACTAGAAATAAACCAAAGAAAGCAAGCTAGAAGACCCTTAATTAATTAAGAGACTAAACAATATGCTTCTGAATGACTTTTGGGTAAAAGAGGAAATCAAAGAGGAACATAAAAAATGGAGAACAATGAGAATGAAGACACAAGCTACCAGAATCTGTGGTAAAGCAATTACTAAGAGGTTAAGGTCATTGCAATCCATTTCCACTTCAAGAGACAAGAAAATTCACAATTTAACCCTGCATTTATGGCAATTAGAGAAAGAAGAACAATTAAAGGCAAAAATCAGAAGACAGGAAATAATAAAATAATTGAAAATAAGCAAAACAGAAAACAAAAAGATAATCTACAAGATCAATGAAACCAAAAGTTGGTTCTTTGAAAAAAAATAAACAAAATTGACAAACCAGTGGCTAGACTCATAGATAAAAGACAAAAAACTTATAACTAGAATCAGAAATGAAAGGGGGAGAAGATAAAGTAGAAATACAAAACATCCTAAGAGAATACTATGAACAGCTCTATGCCAATAAAGTGGACAACTTCAAGGACATGAACAGATTTTTAGAAAAATACAGTCTACGAAGACTGAATCTGGAATAACTGGAATACCTGAACAGAACAATCACAAAGAAATTGAAGAGGTAAGCAAAATACTCCCTAAAAATAAAATCCCAGGAGCAGATGGCTTTTCTAATGAGTTTTATGAAAACTTCAGAGAAGAATTAATACCTATTTTTCTCAAACTCTTTCAAAATACTCAAGAACAGGGAATACTTCTAAACTTTGTATGAAGCTAACATCACAATGACCAAAAGCTGATAATCACCAAGAAAGAAAATTACAAACCAATATCTCTAATGAACATAGATGCACAAATTCTCAACAAAATACTAGCAAACCAAATCCAACAATGTATCAAAAGGATCATCCAGCATGACCATGAGTTTTTCACAGAAATACACATATGTAAATCTATTAATGTAATACGCCATATCACAAGAGCAAGGAGTAAAAACCACATGACCATATCAATAGATGCAGAGCAAGTTTTTGATAAGATGCAACAGCAATGATAAAAACCCTGAATAAAATGGGGACAGAAGGTACATACCTCAACATAATAAAGACCATATATGATAACCTCACAGCCAATATCACAGTCAATGTCAAACGAGGTAAGGCTGTCCAATCTCATCACTGCTCTTTAATATTGTACTGGAGGTCTTAGCCAGAGCAATTAGGCAAGAAAAAATACAAAAGGAATCCAAATTGGAAAGAAGGAAGTGAAACTGTCATTATTTGATCTTACTGCATTTAGAATAAAATACAAACTCTTTTTAACAATGCTTGTAAGAACCTGCATCATCTTGTCTCTTCCTTTCTTTCTAATTCCATCTCAAACCACTGTATATCATTTACTAAACTGTAATCACACTTGTCTTCTTTCCATTCCTTTCTCAAATCAGAGACCATGCACATGTTTTTCCTTTTGCTTATAAAAATTATTCCCCTTATTTTTGTACTTCATGTGCAAAGTGACAGTCCCATCATTTAGGGCTTGGATTAACTGGTAGCTTTAGAAAAAAGTCTTTTCTGACCTACTATTTCATGGGAGAGGTTCCCTTGTTATTCTTTAGCTCAGTCTCATTTTGATATTTGTTTAAATAGGTCAATTCCTAAACCTGGAAAGTATATAAATAAGATTAACAAAGTTGGTTGGCTTTGGATTTCCTTTCTATCTTACTCTGTGGTTTTAGCAGTGTAACAGTTGATGCACTGGTTGATATATACATTTTTGTTTCAGGCTCACCAACATTTGTATTATTTTTGGATTTCATTAGTTTTCTCAGCTTGCCAAACAATATTTAACCTAACTGGAATACTCTAATAAAGGCACTTGCTGTGTTCTTACTTCAGGGTCATGTAATCCTATTAATCACTGACAATTTCTGAGAATTCCTTCTTTCACTGCATTTTATTAACCAGTCATGTTAGTCTCTTCAGTGCCTGTTGTGTTCGTGGTTGACTCTCCAAGGAGAGCAGGATGGTAACTAGAAAGAACCTGGGCCTTTTTGAGTGAGTTTGAATGGGTTCAGATACAACTTCTAGCACTACTACTTTCTCAGGCAACAGGTCTAAAGCAAGTTTCTATAAGAGGATAACTGTGACACTGCTGTGTGTCACTATAGTGGACAATATGTGTAAAGGCGGTAAGGGTTCTTTATCCAATCTGATGCTGCTATTTAAGTTTCTCATTAACTACTAACAGTTTTACTTATAGATGGAGGCCTGTTATAGAATAATTCAAGGTTGGTAAGATTTTCCTAGATACCCCTTAAAGAGATTCTCCTCCTCCAAAACATTTTTTTAAAGGATTTATGTAAATTATAAGGTGGCCACAGCAGCATTCAATTTTCCTAATTTATTTTATTGAACAAATTGTATCATAAAATTATATAGGTTTAAATCATTATCTGGATATAAAACATTAAAGCTTACCAACATTTAATTCCTTTCTTCACCATATAACTGATCACTTTTACCCAATCTGCTTGCTCCCCTCCCCTTCCATTAATTTGACTGTATAGACTACAGGTTTTTGTTTGATTCAGTTCATTTGTCTGCTTGGTTTCTCTACACGTAACACCTGAGTCAAATTATATGATACCTATCTTTCAACTTGTGGCTGATTAGCTAAGCATAACTTTTAGGTCCATTCATGTTGCCACAAATGAAAGGATTTCATCTTTTTGTTTATTTTTACAGCTGAGTATTATTCCACTGAGTATATATACCACATCTTTATACAGTCATCTGTTGATGGGCACTTAGGTGGTTTCCAATTCTTGCCTATTGTAAATAATTCTGCAATAAATGTACAAGTGTGTATTTCTTCAAATTAGTAATTTTTGGTTAAATACCCAGTAGTGTGATACAGAATCACATGGCATTGGTATTTTCAATTTTAGGAGGACTCTCCATATTGCTTTCCATAATGGTTGCACCAATCTACACTCTCACCAACAGCATATAAGAATTCCCTCTTCTCCGCCAGCACTTATTTCCAAACTTTTAAATAATAGTCATTCTCACAGGTGCAAAGTGATATCTAATTTTGACTTGCATTTTTCTAATAACATGAGAGGAGAAACATCTTTTCACATGCCTGTTGGCCCTCTGTAAGACCTCTTTTCAGAAGAGTCTATTAAGATCTGCTCATTTTTAAACTGGACTGTTTCTCTGTTAAGATTTATGAGTTTTTTAAAATATATTTTAGATATTAACCCTTTGTCAGTTGAATGAAGTGTAAATATTTTTTCCCATTCAGTAGGAAGTCCTTTTGTTTTGTTTTGATGAGGTTTTCACTGTGCAGAAGCTTTTTAGTTGATGTCGTCCCATCTGTTTTATATTTTATTTTCCTTCACGTTAGTTGAATTCCCAAAGACAGCTCCTAGCTCAGTGTAAAGAAATATTTTGTCTTCATCTCTGTATTCTAGAGTTTCAAATATTACGTTCAAGTCTTTAATAAATTTTGAATATTTGTGCATGGTGTTATGTAGTGATCTTAAACGTTTAAACCCTTTGCATGTGGCTGTTTAGTTTTCCCAGTATTACTTATTGCTCCATTGTGTGTTCCTTGATTCCTTTGTTCTAAAGTTATCCATATATGTCTTGGTTTATTTATGGCCTCTCAATTCTGTTACATTGATCAGTGTGTCTGTTTTAATTCCAATAAAATGCTGATTTTACTATTCCTTTGTACTATAGTTTGAAGTCAGAGAATGTGATATCTCCATTTTTTTTTTTTTTCCCTTTTTTCTCAGGATTGTTTTTGGTATTCAGGGTCTTTTATAGTTCAAAGTAAATTTCATTTTTTTTTTTTGTTTTTTATGTGAAGAATGTCATTGAATTTTTTTTTATGGAATTGCATTAAATCTTAGACAGTGCAGGCATTTTAACAATGCTAATTCTTCCAATCCATGAGTATGGAACATCTTTCTTTCTTTGTGTCTTCTCTTTAATAATGTCTTACAAGAGTTTTCAGAGCACAGGTAGGTCTTTCATTTATTTGGTCAAATTTATTCCAAGGTATTTCACTCTTTTTGATGTATTTTAAATGGGATTGTTTTCCTGAGTTCTTGTTCTGCTAGTTTATTTGAATATAGAAATACAACAGATTTTTATATATTAATTTTGTGACCTGCCACTTTACCATATTCATTTTATTATTTCTAGCAGCTTTACTGTAGTTTTTGGTGTCTCTCTATTATTCTGTCATTTGCAAAAAGTGATAGTTTCACTTCTTCCTTTCCCAATTTCCCTTTTATGTCCTTTTCTTGTCTAATTGCACTGGCCAGGACTTCCAACACAATATTAAATAGTGGAAAATTCAGTTTTTCCCCATTGAGTAGGATACTGGCTGTGGATGTGTCAAATGTAGCCTAATTAGATTGAGGTACGTTCACTATGTTGAGATATGTACCCAATTTTTGGAGGGTTTTTAAGATAAAGGGGTGCTGAATCTTTTCAAATGCTTTTTCTGCATCTATTAAGCTCATCATATGATTTTTGTCCTTTCTTTTGTTGATGCAATATATCACATTTATTGATTTGTGTTGTTGAACCATCCTTGTATCTCTGGAATAAATCCCTCTTGATCATGGTGTATGATTCTTTTAATGTGCTGTTGAACTCAGGGATTTTGTTGGTTTTTTTTTTTTTTAATAGCCATCTACATTTCTGAAAATGTTGGCCCAGCACATTTTTAAACTTTCCATTTGAAATGAAGATTCATAGGAAATTACACAAATAATACAAAGTCCCTTATACTTGATCTATCCCAATGATAACATCTTAAATAACTTAGAGAGTTCAATATCATAACAAGGAAATTATATTAGTATAATCCACAGAGCTTATCAAATTTTACTAGTTTATGCACTTGTGTATGTGTTCCATGCAATTTTATCACTTGAGGAGATTTATGGTTCAGTATACTATTTAAGTTGCTATATATAGTCTTTCAGAATATAATAATAATAGTAATAGTAATAGTAATAATAATAATAATAAAATAATAATCAATATTTATAGTAAGATAACTGCTTCATCCTTCCTAAAATTCTGATAATTTTACCTTCAGTTTAACTGAGAAAAAATATCATTTCTGTATTATGCACTGATTTTTCTTATATATTGAGTAAATCCTGGACAAATTAAGATAATTCAATTTAGTTAACATAGAAAATTTAGGTGCCAGGATTAAGAGAGAGAGAGAGAGAGAGAGAGAGAGAGAGAGAGAGAGAGAGAGAGAGACAGAGAGACAGAGAGAGAGAGTATTGTACCTCCAGAATTTAAAAGATAAATTTATACATAAATATTAAGTACTGGCAAACTTGGATGTAATTTTCCAAAATACTGCAATACTTTCTAAAAGCCATTAGTGTCAGTCTTTATTCTAACTGATTCATGTGGAGAACAAGACAGCTCTTGTCTCAAGGTCTATACCTGTTACCAGCATGAGCAGCAGCGGTCTACTAGAGAAGGTGCTGGCCATGTGCAACTTGTTAAAGAAATAATGTTCTTTGGCTAGAAACCCTAGATTTTTTAAAGATTTATAAAATAAAGACATTCAAAGAAAGGTGGCTCTGTAAAACAGAACCACTTAACAATCTGTTTATAAAATATATTCACTTTGGTCTTGGCTCAGAACACACAAAACTGGAGACATGTTGTTATATGATCTTTGATGTAGTTAGGGAAGGAATCACACTAAATACTGGAGGTTTTGTTGTTGTGTTTGCTTGTTGAATATTTGTTGTGATTTTTAAACTATACTGGTTGCAAAATGAGGAATTTTAAATTTGAAAGAACAGTAAACTCAAATTCAGTTATGAATTTCAACCAGTAAAATGATTCATGTGGACAGCATTAGTTCACAAAAACATTCAGATTCAAAGTACTTTTTCTGCAGCAGCGATCTGGAGGAAAGTAAGAGAGAGAAAATTGAAAGTTCAGACCTCTTTAGAGCTTGATATCACAACTTGCACTAGGCAGCAGCACACACCAGTCACTCACACCCACATCTTTTCCCCAATTATCCTTCTCCCATTCACCTGCCCTCTGTGCCCATTCAGTGCTTATGAAAAATTAGAAAGCAAGGAAAACCAGCTTATACTCTGTGAAAATGATATGCCTGCTTTCTTCCAAAAATAGAAAAATTACTACACTTAATTTTGTTAGTGCGAGAAACAGAGAAACCCCAAAGAAAATGTCCAGATGAAACTTGAGAACAGTAATTTTGTTAATTTAAATTAATTACAGGGCTAAGTTTCAAACTTTAGCTGGTTAACATGACAGTCTTCTTTATAGACTGCAGGCATAACTATGGAGAGACTGTGATCAAAATTATTTTGCTGTGCTAAACTTTTATATTTCAATGCAAAGCTGATCAATCAAAAATTATTAGCACCCAAGATGGAAAAGCTGGAATATTTTCCAGCTCCTCCTGAATCTAATTTTACAGGTACAACTGGCTTTTTTTTTTTTTTTTTTCCAAATAATGTGACCTTTCTGGATTTCAGAAAATACACATAAAATATAAATATGAGAATACATTCCAAAGTGACTTAATTACAGTATCTTTTATTGATTTTTAGACAGTATTTTACAGCACAAAGTCATATAGAGGGAAAGACAAGCTTTCCCATTAAGGTCTTTGGAGATCCAAGGTTGTATTGTTGCCTCTTATTTTATATTCTATATGTGTCATATAAAAGCTACAATTTCACAGAGAAATAATTATTATGTGCAAATATGTTCACTGTGCCATGTATAGTCTTAGTCTATTGACTGCAATACAGACAGTGCTTTAGAATATAAAACTTCCATTAACAGGCAATAAAGTCTAAGTGTTGTCCTTTATAAATAAAAATGGTACATTAATAATGTTTTTAGTAATCATTATGTGGCTTTATTTATGTTTTTATTGGTGGCAGTTATTTTGCATTACGTTCTGACCAAGTTCTCCCTGAGAAGAACAGAATCTTCTATAATATAGCTGGTTGGCATTAGGAATGTAATTTGTGGTAAAACTAGTCAACCCTTAAAAGGCCTCATTAATTGATACTCTAAGGAAATGATTCACTGAACACAGACTAAATGGAGCCAATAATCCTCACTGATGAGTGTCCCATAGCATATTAACATGATATGGTGCCCTCAAGTCCTTGACAGATACATTAGCTAGTTGGATATTTCCTCTGGTCAACTAATTAGCTATTAACAGTTACATAATTTGAATTATCAGCAGTTCTATATACAAGATGAATCACAGCAGGACAGTAAAATCTGTTACATGATAAACAAACCTAAAACTCTAAAGAAGTACATTCATTCAGAAGGGAACACACACACACACACGCACACATGTATATACTGTCATCATTGGTTAAGGTCACCACATTTTCTCAGATATTATCCTAGGGACCTTCCAAATTCATTTACAATACCTTCAAAGTTAGAATGAATAAAAATAAAATCTAATAAGCTAGAGAGAAGAAACAACTCACAAATATGATTACCTGGTAGTCCGGTTTAGTAAGATAATCCAAAGCGGAGATGTGGTCCAGAAAGATGCTAAATTCTGGAGGGAGATGTTTCAACATAAGTCTGTGGTCATATCTCTCCTTAATAGAGCCTACTTGCTCCTGGGAAGTAAAGAGAAAAGGAACCGAAGTCAATTTTTCTTGGCAGCTACACATTGAGTCTCTCAGTAACAGGCTCAAGGATATGTACTGGGGAATGAAATAGTGAGTAATTAAGTATAAAGCAAGAACTGAAGTCTTACTAATAGCTTAATAAGCACAGCTTAAATAGGGATGTGGGGGTGTGTGCTCTAATGCAAAACCAAAAGGGTAACACAGTTCTGCATCAGTGAATTGATCTCCCAAAGAGACTTGATCTTAAATCCTGTTTACTTTTCTTTATCAACACATATGTTTACAGTTTTTAATCAAACAATGTAACTTGTCAATTAAAAACTGAAAGTTCAATTGACTTAGAGAGAACTAGTAAAAATAAAAGGAGGGCTAGAAATTAAATCAGAAATCATAACTGTATTTAAATTAGTATCCATTCTCCATGCAGACAGAAAAATTTATAAAATGAATTAGATCTCTAATATCAGCTCATAGAAACAGAAATATACATATTGAAATATAGTAAAAGTGACGGTTAATTTTAATTACTATTCACAAGTATATCCCCAATAAAAATGCCTACCCAGGAGAAATTTTTCTTTGCCCTGCCAAAATAAAGTTGACATTCATATTTCCAAATTACCTTGTCCTTTATTTTTCTCCAAGGCAGCTGACCAACCACAAATTCCACCAACATGTAAAATAAGGACCAAAGGTCATCATGTCTTCCCATTTCCTTCATAAGAAAATAAGAAAAACATACTCCAATTACATGTTACCTCTCCTTGTGAGTGCTTTACACTGTCTAAGGCCTAACCATTGTGTTTCATCTTATTAGGCTTAAAGTTTTTAAATGGCATGTCCCATGAAAGTATCTATACAGCTACAAAAATATCTATGTGTGTGTATACACACACACACACACACACACACACACACACACACACACATATACATACATTCATATAGTAACCTATATGGAAAAAGATATACTGAAAAACTTCTGATACAAAGAACACCCCAAAACTCAAAAATGCTGAACTTAGAGCCCACAAATTAATAAATGTGTTCTTTAAGAAGTAAAGGAAGATGGTTGCTAAGAGATAGGAGAAAGTGGGGGAATTCGTGTTTAGTCTATGTAATTTTAGTACTGCAAGGTGAAAAAGTTCTAAATATCTGTTGCAAATGTACTGAATCATATAATTAAAATGATTAAAGATAACAAATTTAATATTATACTTTACCACAATAAAAAAAAAGTAAAGGTAATCTTAAGAACAAAAACCAAACAATCAAAAAAAAAAAAAAGGGTTGGAAACAAGAGAAACCAAGTTGACACTGAAGCTTTTAGCTCTGGCCGTTTGGGGGTTATCTGTTGCAGGTTTTATCAACCAGGAAGAGGACAGTAAAGCACTGAGTCTACCTAAGACAGGAGCTGTAAGTGAGACATTCCCCACCTCCCACCTCTACCACATAACTAAGAAGCTCAAAAGGATATCTTTAATACAATACTTGCTATTATGTTATATTGTAATAACTTTTTCTGTGAAATTTAACCACTATCAAAGGGACAAAGCTGAGTAGTGAGCAGCATTATTCGTAATAGCCAAGAGCTGGAAACAACCTAAGTGCCTACTGACAGATGGACAGATGATTAGATAAAAAAAGATGTGGTATATATTACACAATGGAATATTATTCAACTATAAAAACTATTTATATATAAATATTACATATACATATATAATTTTTTCTGACAAATTCAATTTTGTATTTTATGCATCTGCACATATCTATTATCAGCTATACACCTTAGTGTATAAGTATTACTCATAATTTTCCCTCTGTTCCCAAGACTTGCCATAACTGTGTATTCTAATGTAAAGAAGTAAATCTGATTGAACCCACCAGCATACTTATACAGATAAGACTAGTTTAAATATCTACCCTGTTCCGATGGGCATTGATTGATGCATAACGAACTGTTCCACGAAAGCCTGCCACAGCTCGAGGCTACAACAAAATGAAGCAAGTAACAATAAATAGCAAAAGATTCAGCACACTTGAACCCATGACATAGAAGAAATATGTACATACTGTCACAAGAGAACACCACTTATGTTTCTAACCTTTTTATTAAAATATGGAAAATTAGAAAGTATCTCTAAATCACACCTTTAAAAAGCTACCGAAAACAATTTAGTTATCAGTAGGTTCAATTTTTTTTCTACCTGCATTTTAAAATAAACTAGCATTATGATCAGTATGAAAACTCTGTTCATTAGAAAACATTAAATGCTTCTATATACTTAGAATAATACCAAACATCATAATATATACATTAATATTTAAGCGCTGGCTACAAATAAGAATATTAAGGTAATAAGAATAATGAAATATCTAATCTGACAGCTCTCTAATGTCTTGGCTCTTATTCCAATTCAATTAGAAGACTGTGGTAATTCTCCTCATACATTCATAAATAAAAGTTATTAGACACTTATTACATGTCAGCTACTGGGAATAAATCCGAAAATGAAAAATAAATGATTCTAGTTCTGAGGGAGCTCAACTTAGGATCTTTTTGCTTGAAATTATATACTGTTTCCATTCTACTAATCATAAGGGATCAAGTCAGTATCCTCAAAATTGATGGATGGCACTCTAGTTCAAAAAAAAAAAACAAAACTGACTAACTTGAAAATGATCATAGCTAATAATTTTCATTAGTAGACATTTTTTCAGAATTTCAGATGATCTTCAATTAACTTGTATTACTTTTATAGTCAGAAAATACTATAATAAATTTTATTTTAAAAAAATTTAGTGCACCCTGGTAGAGTAGGGATTGAGCTCAATTGACATACATACCAAGGTGCAAGGTTCCTGTCCTGGGATGGGTAGAAACAACCAAGAAAAATCACTGAAAATAAAACAAAGTGCTTCTTCCTCCTCTCTCCTCCTGCCTGCCTGTAACTTTCCTTTCCTGTAAATTTTTTTTAATTTTAGTTACCAGAATCATTTTGGTCATATGCTACAGCATAAAATAAACATTCATATGTGCTTCTTCTATTTAGTCATTTTTTAAAATCTATGGTTAATCTATTCATATCAGTTGTCTATTTTTATTCTTTCCTGAAATTTTTTACTCCCCTTTAATTACTATTGCTTTTGTTTTAAGATTTAACTATTTAAAAAATCTGAATGACAAGTCTGAGTAATCAAACATATCTACAACCTATTTCTGTTTTTAGCTGCCTTTCATTAACAATCATAGTTAGCAGATCTCAATATTTTCCTAATATGTCAAGATTAATAAGAATATCTAATATTCTCAATTTGGTTGATGGAACTCTAAAGTCAGAGATTCTCTTTCTAGAAGAAAAATGTCTAAGAGGATATATGAAAGCCTACAAGCAACGCTTTTCAGCAACTAACATTTCAAGGTTGTACTCATATTTATCACCTGACAAGAACCTCCACTAACACAAAAATGTTTTTGTAGTATGCAATTTTTCCCAGCAATTTTGATTCCAATAACTGTCAGGAGGAAAATCCATCCTGTTATCACAATCTGCAGCCTAATGTACAGTTAATTTGGCACCTAGGCTTCTCCCTGAAAGATTCTAGGCAAGGTAAGCCCAGGAAACACTTTCCAGTTAACAGCACCCCTCTGGCTTTGACCTTCTGTCATGGAAACGTTGAGATAAAGGTAAAGAGAGATCAGCTATCTAGAGACACCTTGTTGTGACTCATCAAATAACTAATACCAGGTTAAGGAAATTTCATCACCTTATAAAACACAAGTAAACTCAGTTGGGGAAAACAGCTACATATTCAAATAATTTTAATTCCAAGTAAAGAATATCATTACCAAAGTACAATGAATTATGAAAGCCTAGGAGTAGAAAATAGTTCCATTTGGTAGAAGAAAAGGAAAAGTCCTATGGAAGAATAGAAAGCCTTAAGAATAAGGCAACATTTAACTAGGACTTCAAAGAAACTCCCCAACTGATGGCAATTTGGCAATATCTATCAAAATGATAAGTATATATATTCTCTGTGAACCAGCAATTTCACTTCTAGAAATTCATCTTACAAATTACTTGATATGTGCCAAAATTCATTCACTACACATCGTCTGAGATAGCAAAAGACTAGAAATAATGTCCATCAATAGAGACTGATTAAATCACAGTATAGCCATATAATAAAAACACTTCGCAGCTGCAAAAACAATGAAAGATCTCTTAGAAGCACAGTTAAGTAAAAAAAAGAAAAGCGCAGAATGTACATTACGCAAACTTTTATATCAAAAGGGCAAAAGAGAATATATGTGTGTTTATTGTATTTGCATAAATTAACTCTAAGAATATGATAAGGAGCTATTAATGATACAGATACCTAAAGTTGGAGGGAGGTAACAGGGAAGTACAGAAATCAGTGGATTTGGGAGACAGGGATCCAATAAGGATTTGCTTCACTGGTGACCTTTCAATTTTTTCCAAGTCAGGTTTATTGAGGTAAAATTTATACACAGTAAAATTCATACCTTAGGTATAATTCTATTAGTTTGAACAAAGATATAGTCATCTAACTACCCCTGCAATCAAGATATAATCATCCCTTCTCTCCCACTGGAAGTCTGTGATTTGTTTTTTCATTTGCTCAACAGTACCTTTCAAAGAGCAAAGTTGCTTAATTAAGATGAATTTTTAATTCTTTAATTTTTATACCATATGAATATATTATCTTTTCAAAAATATTTTTTAAAACATCTTTTAAAAAAAGAAAGTAAAATGTTAATAATCTAAGATCATATTTTATTAAAAAACATATTAGAGTGAAAGTAAAAAAAGAAATAAATTGGGCCTTAAAGAACTAATTGAATTATAATAGGAAAAAAGAAATTCATTTTAAGTAAAAATAATACAGTGAACAATGCTAAATGGGAGGAAAGTACTCTAAGTGTTATAAGAAAATAATCTGGTATTGGCTGAAGCAATGGTGAGATAAGATAATGGAAAAGTAAGATTGAATTAGATTAAAGATGGCCTTGAATGTCATATTATTTGACTAATGAAATTCATGCAAAAAATTTTAAGTATGGAAGTGACACGATTGAAGAAATACTTAGGATGTTTACTCTGGTGGAAGTATAAATGACAGACTGGAAGGAGAAGGTAGGGAGACCAGTGAGGAAACTATTTTAATAATTGAAGCAAAAGAATCACAAGACTAGTACTAGAACAGAAACAGTATGAATATGGAAGAAATGAATGTTAGAGACAGAAAGAGCTCCTAGGAAAATAAATCTATGAGAAGGAAAGGCCTCTAGTCATGAACCACCTCCCACCCCTACTGCAAACTGAAGGAGGTGGGGGTGGCAATGCATTAAGAACTATGTAATAAAAAATCCCAAATGGAAATAACAGCTGAAATTCTGTAATGGCAACAGAGAAAAAATAATAATAAACTAAAAGATTTTCTTAAGCAGGTCCCTATAGCCCTAGCTACTGGAAGTTTCAACTAAATGGTAAGAAGGGGCTAAAACAGAATACCCCGTTTCTGAGTATTAATCTATTGTATATCCTACTCTGATGACAAGAGCCAAGGACAATGGAGGACAGCCTATTAGGCAAAGGAGAAGCTCTAATTCAAACTTTAGTCCTTCCCCTAATCAAAGAAGTTATCCATCACTCCCTAAGCCTCTACCTTAATCCTAATCTAGAAATGACATTCTGTCCTTATTCTCTAGAATGTAGTTAGGGAAGGTCTTAATACAAAAGATAAGTTTATCTGTATGCAGTACTCTCAAAGAAATCTATCTCCTAGACTGTGGGGACCCCGTCATCTCCCCTGAAATCCCAGGTCCCCGTTCCACGCCTCAGCTCAGGATGTAAATGTGGACCTGTCTCAGCTAGTTCAGAATTTATCATAAAATAAATTATCCATATATATGTTATTAAATTTGGGCTTTTCTCTTATTACTCATGCCTAATGTTAATTTGTTCACTTGTCCAACCTGTGAAGAACTTCAGAGAAATGGACAGAAATTTCCTTTGACCCCCACATAAGAAAGGAAGCAGCAGAGAAAACAGCATTTCAAGAGCTTAGACACAAAGGACTAATGTGAGATGCCAGCTGAGGAGCTGAGGAAACTAGGGCATGCTTTAAAACAGGAGGGAAAAGAATTCACATGTAGATTCCGATCATTAAGTAAAAAGAAGTTGAATTCTGAAATTATACAGATGGAAGTCTTGTAAATATTATGTAGCACTTAGCACTTTCTATCTCCCACCAATCACTGAATGCAACTAATATATCTAAAAAATGATAGTTAGCATTGTCAACCCCAACCACATAAACAACTCACTACGGTAACACTCTCATTTCTTTTATAATGCTTTCTGACTGATGGCTCTATACCCTACCTAAATCTGGTAAATAAATACACAAATATATCAAATATTTTGAGACATTTTCTTTGTGGTAATAAAATAGTTTTGTATCCTGATTGTGGTGGTGGTTTTATGAATCTATACATGTGATAAAATTTCATACGCCATCACCATGAACCCCCAAAACTTCCTGTGAAAAATAGTGACATCTAATTAAGATACTTACTTGAGTTAATAACAGTATATCAATATTAATTTCCTAGTTTTGAGAATTTTTACTATGCTTATGTAAGATATCATTGGGGGAGTCTAGGTGAAGGACACATAGTAACTATACTATTTTACAACAGCTCCCCAGAATCTGCTCCATACTCCAAAATAAGTACTCTTTGGTCTATAGAAGAGAGAAGTAAAACTGGTGAAAAATTAAAAAACAACTAAAGCCTCTGGAAAGGGACCTAGTACAAGACAATAAATGAAGAAACCTCTATTGAAGAAAATTTTTGAAAATTCCGTAAGAAAGGCTAGAGTCTGTGGCCATTTGAACCTCCTTCCCCGTTTCCCCGAGCAACAAAAATGGCTCTAATTCAGACTGCTGTAGCCAAAAATACCGGGTCCCTTTTTCTCCAGACCCCAGAGGGCTTTTCAGCTGTTGGGAGCAGGACTTCAGCATTTCTCATCTTTCCCAGCTGCTTGCTGCTGAGAAGGCTAAAAAGTGGGCAAGCGCAGGTTGAAACCTGGAAGAAGCACCTTTCTTGTACCCAGTCCCCACTTGTGGAATGGAGGCTCTACCTTAGTTATGGTGTGTGACAACACTGAGGCCCCAACAGCCTTTCTCCCAGCTCATGCGGCAGTGGTTCTATGATAGTAGTGTCAAGCCCAGAAAATCTCAGGCTACTACACTCATCTCAGCCTATGGTTCTGCCCCAAAGTGAGGAAGCTTGCTATTGCCCACACCCCTGAACTCCAGAGGCAAGATTCAGAGATTTTGCTTGGGGGCAGAAGAAAGTCCTTCAAAAAAAAGATACTGTATTTTGTCATGTATAACATGCTCCCATGTTTTTGGCCAAAACTTTCAGGAAAAAAGTCTTTTGACTTAACTTTTTAATTCCAAGTTTTATTTGTTTATATTTAGGTATTTTGTATTATAAAGGAATTTTAGCATTTTAACATATTATGGTACAAGAAATTTTATATAACAAACATTACAAAACAAAAGAACAGATATAAGGAACAATAAGCTTTTCTTCCTGTTGTCCCACAATCTGATAACAGTCTCTGGGGGAAGAGGTTCAAAGTGTCTCTTGGCAGCTCTGTTGTCATGCTCTTCAGTATATTTAATAACTGTTAGCTTAAAGCTCACATTGTTTGTATTTTTGTAAAAATATTGGCTAGACTGCTAGCTCCACCTAAATTGTACAAAGAGAAATGTCTCGCAGTTCACCCTATGGTAATAAAGTCAGCATCACCTATCTTATCAAGTCAGAGTCACTTACTCTGTGGACAACATTATGCCACTCTTCATTTCATTTTGCAAAATCATTGGTCAAAATTGCTTTTGCTGCAAGTTCGTTTTAAGTTCAAGAAAACCAATTATTGTATTCTAGGGTATTATTTTGCATACGGATATGGTTACTTTCTAGAGTGACACTTTCAACTTACAAGCATAAACAAAAGAACTACAACATTTATATAGATACGGAATTACTACTACATATACTATGTATGATGTGCATCCTTATTTTTCCCTCACATATTGGGGGGGAAAAGTACACATGATACATGACGAAATATGGTTTCTCTTTATCTCTTCCAAAGGAATTTATTTCCTTTGTAATCTGATGCTTAAACCTAAAAGCTCTCTCAAAAAGGTAGTGGTAAAGGGAATTTGGAAGAGTCCTGAAACTAATGAAGATACAGCCAAAACTACAGACTGGCCAGGAGAAAACTAGGACTAAGACATGTGGGAGAAGCCCTCTTGGGGTGAAAATAAATACCAAACAGACCACAGATATTATTCCACTTCAGAAGCCACAATTTGATTAATTTATCAAGGAATTTATCCACCAATTATTTAAACAATAAAGCATCAGCCAGCACTTAGTGGAGCACGACAGACAAGGAAAGTGAGAGAGCGCTATCCTTAGTATTATCACTTCAGGGTCTGTGAGCAGACCCAAAGCGACATCTCCCTGAGGAGCAATAACAAACGTGTGTTTAGTGTATTTCACTAAAATAATCCAGTCACTAAACAAAAAATAACAATCTCTGGAAAGGGAGAACCGCTACAACACATTTTCTGTAATGTCCAGTTTCCAATAAAAAAAAAATGAGGCATATAAAGAAACAGGAGAGGATGACTCACACACACGAGAAAAAAGGCAGACAACAGAAATTGCCTGTGAGAGTGACTAGATGTCAGATTCAACAGGAGCACATTCTAAATGAGCCATTACAAATATGTTCACAGATCTAAAGGAGAACTTGATTAAATAAGTTAGGAAAGTATGATGATAATGTTATATCAAATAGAGACTATCAAAAGATAAAAATTTTTAAAGAACTAAATGGAAATTTTGAATATGAGAAGCACAATAACTGAAACAGAAGAACTGTATGACACAGAAAGAGCCTCTGGCTGCAATAAAAGATATCTGATCCTAAAGAGTTAACATATGCTCTTAATACTAGATCACTCCAAGTCTAAATCTATATATTTTAAAGTCACAGCTTTGAATAATAAAATGTCATTCTATAATTTAATCATAAAATTTAAATGTCTTTTCTTGGGTGACATCTATTCCAATACATAATTATCATTTCTTTTAAAAAAGTGATGTTAACTGTCAAATATTTAATAATATTATGAAAAATCTTACTGGTCTGACGTCACCACAGGAATTGGTAAATTGTCGTGCCAAGCCAAAATCTAGCATGTAACATTTCCTACATGTACTAGGAAAGCGACCCATGGCGAAATTCGACTAGAAAAGTAAAGAAGGAAAACAAATATATATATTTTTATAACATACTTACATATACTTAGTGTCTTATAATTCTCCTATTCTATATAATACACTCATTACCAATATACTATTCTAGTCAATGATGTTTACTAGATATTAATATGTAATTTCATTGTGGGTTCTGTTAATGCTTGGGAACAACAAAGAACTTAGGCAATTATATAAAGCTACATACACACAATACTGACAGTTCAGAACTCAAGTTTCCTGGAATTCTAAGTTTGTCTTTGCTTAAACCCAACATCTGCTTTTTAAAATGGGAGAACGTAGGAATGAGCAAAATCAAACACATAGTTTAGAAATTTAAATGGATTTCCTCTAACAATCATAAAACTGAGTTTCACTAGGGGAAAAATTAAAATACAGTTTAAGGAAGCATTTTAAAACAGACTTTGGAAAAATAAACCTTGCAATCTTTTCTTAATTAAAAAAGGTAACATTAAATGACCACAAACTTAGATGAGTATGTGAGCAAGAGAATTTATAAAGGCAAAAGACAAATTGTTAGCTTTTATTTTAAAATGCCATTCTAATTAAGGAGATTTCTGATGAAAACGAAACTTTAATCACCATGGTTCTCAATTAATGACATTTAGTTTGGCATAGACATTAGAGCAGGAGAAATGCTACATTACATTAAGTCTTACTTGCCATTTTCATGTAAACTAATTTTGGAAATCATGTAGCAACAAATAGATATAATTTTCAACAGTACCAACCAACATAAGAAACATTTATAGTAAATTCAGAAATAATCATTTTCTCTTGTATAAAAGAACATATTTCACAGTAAGAGCAAAGACATTTCTAAGAAAAATAGAAAAAAATACTAGTCACAATGGCATTGAGGATAAAAATAAGGGCTTGCACAACTGATGGTTTCTTACAAATACATTCTGTCCCGTGAGAAATAATTCAAAGAATACAATGTTAACATTTAAGTGAAATACACACATTGTTAAAACAGTATCACAGGGGAAAAAATCCAAAGAATAACTACCAATTTAATTTAGGTGCAAGGTTAAATAATTAGCAGATGCACCTCTGCAACTCAGCAGTTAAGGTATAGGCCCAGTAGAGTCCAAGGACCCAGGTTCAAGACCCAGGGCTAGGTGAAGGCAAAAGAAAAGGTTAAATAGATAATTAGCAATGTTAATAAACATAAGAGTCAAGCATTAATTATATTTAATTTGGCTACTGGGTAACACTTTCATCCTAAGACAAGTTCTTGAATTTAAGTTGTAGCTTGTAATAATTAAAAAAAAATAGTCATTACATTTTTGCTACAGATATTAAAATATTACCTTTATTCATAGCAAATATGCATGTAGCAATGTGAAATAATAAAACAGAATACTTTAAAATATAATAAAACATGTAAGCATTTTATTTATTATAAAAAACGGATTGAAACTACCAAGCAAACTCATTTTGTGCTATAGCTAGAAAAAGCTCCTTACCGGTTTGATGTCCCTATGTAAGAATCCCACAGAATGGATGCTCTCAATAGACTCAAGAATCTGTTTACCCAGTCGAAGAGTAGTGCTAGTGGTGAATGTACCCCGGGCCTGGCTACGGCGTAGATCCGCCAGATTCCGACCCTGTGAAAAGCAAATAAACACTTCCAAATGTGGTATTATGTTGTAAGAATAAGACTGGGAAATATTTCATTTACCATTAAAAATGTTTTGACTGAAAGAGCAAAGATTTTACCTAAACCATGATCCTCTCACTCAAGTGAAGAGCTTCTCTTAAGATAATGCATGAAATGTTTCAGACAGATTTAATAATAATCAAAGATTTTGAGCATATGTTTCTGACTCATCAAGTTTCCCTTTGTTTCTGTCATAAAATATATATTTTTGATTATATAAAAAGATACAAAATATACCTAAAGCAATCATTCCTCATTACTGCCAAATATATGTTTCCGTACAAACTAAATAACATTTCTGTGTCTCAATTTCCTCATAAAATGGGGTCTATAATACCTACACTTCACAGTATTTTGTGAAAATTAGACAAAATTCATGTGAAGTGTTTTGACTACTGTCTGGCACACAGGAAGTATTCAAGAAATGCTAATTATTGTTATTATGAACAAAAATTATGTGAAACATTCATTTATAGCAGTAAATAAAAGAAATATATCTCTGCCAGATATATTATATTAATGATTGCATTTAATTCCCACAGTACCCTAAACAGATGAGGAAACTGAAGTTCAGAGATTTAAATACTGGTAATCTGTTAAAGTTGTTTTTCAAATCTGAGTCTGACTCCAAAGTGCTAATGGTGAATGTGCCCCGCAACATTCTTTTTCCACTTCCTGGTGCTGCTCTACCTGAAGGGTCCCTTGCTGCCTAGGAAACAAGCAAGTAATCTAAGGAGGAGAGTGGAGCTAGGATGTTGTAGTCTTTACCTCCCAAAGAATGGAAACTTGCTCCTGTATGACATGGGAAATTAAACATCCCAAACTCTCTATTCGAAAGAGTTTGGACTATAGGTTTGAGACTGATAGCATGAATACCAATACTTCAACTAAAGACAGTGATTCACTTTTGAAAAACAATAAACTTTCAGATTACTTAAGTACCATTTAAAATAAAACATTAAATAGTACTCAAATAATCCAGTTATTGAGAAACATGAAAGGCAGAAGCCTTTCATACTTCCTGTCTTTAAAAATGAAGCTTCTCCTCAGCATAAATTAATACTTATCTTTTTTTAATGTCAGAATGTATTTTCTATACATCCTCAGTAAATATAAAATAAGTGATAATCTATAGCAATGGGTTTTAGGATTCCATGAGAGTATCACTAATTATAGCATACCTAGAGTTTTGTTCCTCAAAAATCAGTATTTTGATTACCAAAAAAAAAAAAAAAAAACCCTAAGATAATAATAATAATGGAACTTTGTAAACTTCCATCAAAAAAGCTTTTGAAAGGAAATAAATTTTTTTAAATTTATGATGTTGATTTCACATTTTTAAATAAACAAAAACTTTAAAAGATATTTATACATAGTAATGTGGAATATTATTGAATTTTTAAAAAGCAAATTCATGTCTCTATAGGTAGGCTCCATGAATTTAACATGATCCTGAAAAAAATGCAAACTGTATTTTATTATTAAAAATTTGAAACATATTTAAAAGGAGATAAAATGATGTAATAGACCTTTATGTACCTACCCATTATCCAGAATTAATAATTATCCATTTATTACCAATCTTATGTCATCTGTTATCCATTCACCACCCCAATGCATACCCTTTCCCCACACATATACTGGATTATTTTCATGTAAATATCAATAAACATCATTTCATCTATATATATATTTAAAGTACATAAGAACAAAAATATGAAAATACAAATTCAAAGGAGTTACTGGCAATTTTGTAATCACAAACTTGATATATTTTCTCCCCAAAAAAGTATGCCCTAAACCCATCTACTTAATGGATGGGTTGCTGAAAAGAATTGAAAACAATGATCAACCCAATTACAATAGGCACCTATAATAGCCATATAGTTTTTTGTTAAAGGAAAGGCACAGGCAGGAATGAAGGTGAGCAGAGGCAGGCAGGACGAGAGAGGAGGAAAAAGCACTTTATTTTATTTAGTTATTCACCCTGGTTGTTCACCCTGGTCCCAGGATTTGAACCTGGGTCGTTGGCATGTCTGTGGATTGTGCTCTTAGTCGAAGGCAGTTGACCAAACCACAACTCCACCAGAGTGTACCCTATAGTATCTAAATTATGGTCTCTAAATACCATTTTCCATTAAGAAGAAGCACAACTTAATGGAGAAATGGTGAGTCAAGCTCTGGAGAATGAAATACCAAAATAAATCTCATACATGGTGTGTGCCATAGAGTAAGAGCACTAACAAAGACTGCAGCAGTCCAGTACTGCCAAAATGAATCAGGATCGACCTTGAAAGGACCTGCTAGCCAGAGATGGGACAGTTTTAACTTTAAAAAGATAAAAAACTGTAATGATGGCAATGTATAAAATATGCCAAATCCATGAGTTCATAACTATTTTTTTTTTTAAATAGAGGAAGCAAGCTCATTAGTCTCCTTTGAAAAATATTAGGGAAACAATTTATTCCAAAAGTAGTAAAAAAGAAAGACTGAGGATTATCTGTATCTTTCATTCAGAATATACCTCAAGGTGACCCAACAGTTGACGGAGTGCTTTTTAAAGAATTCCAACTAGTAAGTGGATAAAAAATGATAGAATTAGAATAGGACATTTGCAATCCCACTGAAATAACGAACCTATGCAATGATTTCTAACGGGTTGATAAAGCCTATAAGAAAAACCATTAGGAAGTGTAAAATGGATGAATCCGTGAACCTTCCTTTTGGTTGGTATTTTCATCTTTGCTGTTGTTGTGTTTTTCTTTCACTCTTCTTTTGTTGTTGCTGATTAAGCTTAACACCACCAGAAGAGAGAGAACCAAATCCTACTGATGTGATGTGGGAAGCACAAAACTCACCTCTGAAATATTCTGGCCAAATAAAACAAATTTGAAATCTGTTCTAATCATTAAGTTACTGAAAATGTAGGGTTTTGAAAGAATATGTTTAACAACACGATAGAGACAATAAAAGCTAGAATATGGGAGCTTGTACATGACAAATGATTCCATTTTGTTAATGATAATACAAAAACAAGAAGAAAGTTGTAAAAAAAGAAAAGAGAAAAAGAGGGTACTATAGATTCAAAGAGGCTTTGGAGATCAATCCACCAAATGTGTGAGCTCTGTCTGGAACCAGATTCAAGAAAATCAAATATAAACAATAAGAGAAAGAAATACAATCAAGGAAATCTGAAAACTGACTTGATAAGTTTATGCCATTTTGAGGAATTTTTATTGTATATTGTGGTTAAGAGGGAATAAAAAGTTACTGATTTTTAGAAATGTATATGCATATATATCTTTATATATACACTTATTTATTTATTTGCAGGTAAAATAAGCTTAGATTTACTTTAAAATAACATGGGAAAAGAAAAAAGGGAGAGAATACACCTGGAGCAAAACTGGTCACATATTGATAATTACTAATGGTAGGTGATGAATATGTGTGCTCATTATACTATTCTCTCTATTCATGTATGTCTAATGTTTTCAATGATTATAAAAAGTTAAAAATATGTATCAGGCAATCTAATATTTACACTAGTCATGATTCAAAATATTCTTTTGCCCTTCTCTATGTGATAATTTTGGCTAACTAACAATAATCAAAGTTTCAGTGCTGACAGGATATTATATAAGACCTGGTCAAGGTCTTGCCAATAAGACTGAGAAAAGAAATGTGTATAACTGCTTGAACCCTGCAAGATATTAAGACCCACTTTAACTCAATATCTAGAATTTCTATAACAGATAGGATTATTCCTTTTAAACTCTAAGGCATATATTATATAACTGAATCACCAAGAGAAAGAGCAGAGTTAACTTAAGAACAATGAATTCAGAGGTTTTAAAAGAAAGTTGGATGGCAACAAAAAGCTTAATCTAGGAATAGAAATTTTATCAAAACATGAGGAAAACCTAGCAATTTTCAATGTAGCAAATAAAAGCGAGTACTCTCTAGAAGTTATCCTACCATTAGCCTTGTCCCAAATCAGGTAAACTCTAATTACAGGGGTAGAGGTTAATGGTGGAATAATTTTTTTATTACAGGAAAAATAGAGCATCCAAGTTCAACAAAAAGGTTTTGAATGAGTTCTTAGCTCACCAAGGCCACAAAGTTCATCATTACATGATATATACTAGTCTCCTCAGTTTTCCCAGCCTAAAAGCCTATATCCATTTCTAGAAAGTAAGATTTAGCAAAGAGTAAATAAAATAGAGTATGTGCTGAGACTGAAAGAGACCCTGACAACTAAAAATCCCATCATCAATATTTTCCAGTCAATAGTAACCTAAAGGTAAAACTGAAGGTTTCTCTAACTGTGTCAAAAATATTGTTGGCCTTAGGCTTCCACCAAGCCCTAACACCCAGTCAGTTCCAAGAAAACCACAAAACATCCTTGATTTTCAGTCTCTTCATTTGCACAATGGGGATAAGACCTATCTTACTCTTTTCATGGAGATATGGTAAGGATCAATTAAGATATATAACAAAACCAGAAGAAAATGATATACAAAAATTGTATTATTACTGGCCAAAGTGAAAGAAAGCAGAATCCATATTAATGACTTCAAGGGGAATAAATGGAATAGCTAGGAAAGTGGGAAGAGCTGCTTCAAGAAATAAAGAGAGATTATTATCTTTAAATGTAAATAAAATGCTGAAGAAAACAAGAAAAGCCTTCTAAATAGAAAGGAGGCACTGAAGCCAGGAAATATGTCTCTGAAATCAATGCTATATAGATGAGTTAAAAGAAAATGAAGGAACCAAATACCCAGAACAAATTTTACAAAAAATGAAAGGAAACCTCAAGAACTCTTTTAGGCAGCAATGTGAACCATGGTTTTTACATTTTGAGAATGACTGTAATTCAAAGTTGTGTGTGTGTGTGTGCATATGCGCACACATGTACATGCCTGTGTGTTTTCAGGGGCAGTGGTAGTGTCTGAGACAATGAGATGGTTCCCCTCTTCTTCCTGTTGCAGTTATTACTTCAATATTCTCTTTTTTTAATTTGTTTCCTCTGCTGTTCCAATCGAACTCTACTCTCCATCTAAAGAATAGGGAATAGAGCTATGTTCATGGATGTAAAGAAAAAGAGAAATACATTTCTACTCTATCTCAACAAATCCTTAAGTTTTCAAGCAGTCAGGGTTGGTACTAGAGAGCATAAATGGAAAACTAGAGAATCTAAGGTAAATATGGGTGTGTAAGGGGAATAAACAAACCTAATGGCAAGACAAAATTCATATTATATCCAGCAATTCATGTGGGGATTGAAAAGTCTGCAATAATGACAATGAATGAACATAAATATGACCAATTAAAAGAGTTGATAAAGATAAATCTTCCATCTTAAAAAAAAAATAATAACAACCGGTATCAAGTATGTTTAAAGTTCCATCTGCATAATATAAGAAAACATTCTGAGTTGATACATAGAATAGTGTTATTGTAATTCATATCTACTATAACTAAGTTCTCTGAGCAAAATTTTGATTTATTTTTAAAGTAACCTACCTGCAACTGCATGACCACATAGTTGAATCGATCATTCCTCCCACAGCCAATAAATCTACAAACATGGTCTTTCCCTGGATAAAAGAAAGAAAGAAAATAGTAGGAAAGGTTATACTATGGTTTCTCTTCTAAAAAGCAATAATTTTTGGAAAACATTTTGTGATTGACTATAATAGACCTGTATGAATGACAGAGACGTATCTTAAAGACAGAAAACTTTATTATTCAAAATTTCTATCCATTTCCCCCCAGATTTTGCAGTGCTCCTTGCTTTTTTTCTGAAATGAACAAAGTAATGAAGAAATGAATGATAATTTGTTTAGGAAGGAAAGAACTGGGAGGTCATTTCAGATCAACCTACCCAGATAGGAAACACCTAAAAGCACAGGAAAAACAATAAATAAGAACACTGTTAGGAATAGAAATCCTAAATTTTCTATGTAATCTGCCTTTCAATATTTCATGATTTCGCTGAGTCATTTAATCTTTCTAGGTCTCACTGATTTGGATTAGCTCAGCGGTTTTCAACCTGAGATCCATGTGTTCCAAGGAGATGTGGCTAGGGTACAGAGAGAAGAAGGCAGAACAGGTAGAAATCTAGGGTCCTGTCCCTCAACAAAAGTAAAGAAAGATCTAGAAAGAGGATCAAGCCTTGTAGGAACCTGAGCCAGAAGAGAGTTCTGTTTAGAGCACAGTGAATGAAAGGAGGAAGAGCAGAATGAGACAGTGCTGGAGAAGAAGTCGGGCACCAGTTTTTGAAAGGGCTTGGACTCCATGATAAGGAATCTGAGCCACATGTATTGGTCAATGTTTTCTAACCCTGATTGCTTATCAAAATCACCTGGGAAATGTTAAAAGATTCCTAAAATCTATACCATTTCAGAATTTCTAGGGGAAGGATACAGGACATGAGCTTTTCAGCACTTTCTTTAATGCTCCAAAAGTAAACTGTCCATGGATGGATCTTTGAAAACTTATGCTGAAATAATTTGCAATAAGAAAAAAAAAACACATTTAGAATACAGCATCTTAGAATATCACTACAGTGACAATGAAGAGAATCAATCACAGAGATCAATTCTGGCAGCAGAAAGGACACTCTGGGGATAGTTAAAATATCCCAAGATAAAGAACAGAGAATAGGCATGCCTTGGTGGAGTGGTGGTTAGGTCAGTCACCTCCAGAGGAACACAGTGCACATTCATCACAAGGACCCAGGACCTGAATCCGGGTTTGCATCCTGAGTCCAGGAGGAACAATCAATGAGAACAACTAAATAAAAAGTGCTTCTTCCTCCTCTCTTTGCCTGCTTTCATTCCTGCCTGTACCCTTCCTTTAGAAAAAAGAGAGACTAGAGAATATAGGTTTGGATTTTAAATATTATAACAGATAAAAATAAGATAAAACCAAGAGATATTACAGATGTAGTTTTTGATTAAAAATTGGTATAATAAAACCAAAAGCGATACCAAAATAATATAGTACGTTGCATAGATTTTAAGATATTAGAATGTTGAGTTTGAAGATAACCAGATGAATTCAGTAGGTAATTATAATTTCAGGCCTGGAGCAGAAACAAAAAGGTTGAGCTGCAGAAATATACCGGAAAACCCTTAGTTCATGGAAGGGAGATGGAAACACAAGCAATTAGATAATGGAAGGAAGATTCAAGTGCCAAAGTGAAAGAATAAAAACAAGGAAAAAAAATCTAAGAACAATATTCTAGAAAATCTTAACACTTAAAGCATAAACAAAAATAAAGAGTTCACAAAAGAACTAGAATAGCCTAAGAGATCAGAGGAAAATATAAAAGGGATATCATACTTTCAGGCGGAAGTGGCCCATGATAAATCCTACAGAAAAATTGAGAAGTGCTCATTAATATAAAAAAGTAGGCACACCCTGGTTGTGGGTTCAAGTACTGAGTTGTGGGTTCAAGTACCGAGACCTGCGGGAGCAAACAAGATAAACAACTACATTAAATAAATAAATGCTTCTTTCTCCTCTCTCTTCCTGCCTGCCTGCCTACCTGCCTTTGCTGGTCTTTATTCCTGCCTGCACCTTTCCTTTACAAAAAAAAAAATATATACATACATATATATGTATATATATATATATGCACACACATATGTAATTAGTAAGTCACTAGTGAGTAGAAGAGGGTAAAAGCCAGTCTATAATAAACCAAAGCGTAAATGGAACGAGACAATGAGAACAATCTTTAAAAAGTTTGTAAAGTGAAGAAGAGTGAAAGACTTAAGATAAGAGCAAAAGATTTGGAAGACTGATGAGAAATACATTGTAACATTCAAAAATATTTTATCCACTGATGGACTTAAAATATAAATACAATCCAGGCTTTTATCAGTTAATAATTTCACTTCTCTTTTGCTGCTGGCTTATTACAATGCTTCCTCATTCTATGTGATTCCACTGAAAAGGGTTTTAACTAGCAACAGGTACAGTGGAAACAATTCACAATGTGAATGGAAAATACAAGTCCCTTACATTACATGTATGTCACATGTTTACAAACATGTATCATCTAGCAAACTGTGGCAAAAGTGAAAGTATGAAATGATGGCTAATTAACAACTTGCTATTTTCCTCCTTCTCACAGAAATAATAAAAATATCTTTTAAAAAGCATTTTCCTCTTATCCATTTGTCAATATTCTCCCTTCCTATCATTAACATTTAAATGCAATACTTCTATTACAAAGACATTTCAACCATCTACAAATTTAAGTCCTTTCAAATGTTCCTTTAAAATATTTTTATGGTAAGTTACACCAAAATACTATTTATCTCTTAATACTAAAACTACTCTACTTTTAAAAAGGAAAAAAATTAAAAATAAATCAAATGTAGAAACATTATTGGGTAACCAAATGCAATATCAACAGTAATTTTTTTTAGGATTTACCAATAATATATCTTCACTGCTTTATATAATAAGCTCTTATATCTCATACTTCAAGATATAGTATACAACTACTCATATTTTAGATATAGACTGAATAATGAAACTACTTAATAAAAACTAATTCAACAAATATACACACATTTTTAGAAGCATGAGGAAACGTCAAATTAATTGGAACAGTAAATCTTTACCACCACTAGGAACAATTATTACCTTTTGTACTAATTAGTACTAACTGATGCACAACTCAATGAGTACAGAGACCATATCTATCTTGTCTTAGTATCTGGCAAATGTGAAACACTCAATATCTGGAAATGAAAAGTTAATATAGATAGTAGTTAATAAAACATAAATAATATACAAGCATACTGTGCCAAGCATTATATTTTACTTGCATTTAGTTCTTACAATTTAGCAGCATAAAATATTTTTTAGGTGTGGAAATGAAGTCTTAGTGAGGCTAAGTACTCTGTCTAAGACCCTGGAACTAGAAAATGATGAAGCAATTTGATTCCAGAGCCTTTGCTATTAATTGTTAGATCAGAAATAATTGAAACAGATTTCAAAGACAATTAACACCTTATTAATAAGTATTAAAACCAAAAGGGAAATAAAGACAAACAAAAAAACAAAAAACACAGACAAGATCCACTACGTGCCAAGTACTAAACTAGGTACCAGCAATCGGAGATAAATTAAGATCCATGCCTTCAAGTTCACAGTCCAGTTATGTAAGCAAAAAACTTCAATATAGTATAAAGAGTCCCATATTACAGACAAATTGCTATGAACACTATACAGACATTTTGAAAATTTTATTTATGAGGCTCTACATTAAAGTTAAATGACTAGTTTTTAAATGTTTAAGATGAGAAGAGCATTCTACAAGAAAAACAGCTATAGAGTCTAAAAGATCCAGGCACATAAGGATAATAAAGTTGATAGATTGTAGGGTTAGGTAAGTGTTAGCCACCATAATTTACCATAGAGTTGAAACTGGACCAGTTGGAATATCCAGATAGAGATACAGAAGTGGGGGATAGAGGAAGAGGGGAGGGGAGTAAGTTCAGGCTGTCATGGATGGTGAGGGATACAGGGGACATTTTCAGACTGTTGTTGGATTTCAAGCAGGCACAAGGGTGTGGGAAGAGATTAAACACTGCTAAACCAGGACAATCTTGTCAAATCTGGCTGTTGGGTAATCCTATTTAACCACAGAAATAAACACAGAGTACAAAAAAAAAAAAAAAAAAAAAAAAAAAAAAAAAAAAAAAAAAAAAAAAAAAAAAAAAAAAAAAAAAAAAAAAAAAAAAAAAAAAAAAAAAAAAAAAAAAAAAAAAAAAAAAAAAAAAAAAAAAAAAAAAAAAAAAAAAGAGAAAAATTTGCCCCAAATTATGAATCAAAATAAAACCCTAGAGAAAAATCATAGTGCAAGTGAATTAAGTAAAGTACCTGTAGAAGATTTCAAAGTACAGGCTTAATGAAGCTCACTGAAATCAGGAGAGAATAGATACTTATAACCAATTTTAAATTGAAAGTAAGTTAATCTCAATGTCATTCTAACAGTGGACATTTTTGCCACCACCATGCCCCCCATTTTATATTTTTGGTGTCTTGCTGCTTCTAAGTAGGATTTCATTCATTTTCTAGAAATCCCTTTAGCGTTTCTTGCAATACTGATTTGTTGTGATGACTTTCTTTACACTATCACCAACAGTGCATAAGATTTTCTTTTCTCCACCTTGTCCACAACACTTGTTTCCCATTCTTATGGGTATGAGATAATATCTCATTATTGCTTACAATCTATTTTAAATTAAAAGGTTAATCTCAAACTCATTCTAACAGTCCCTATTTTTATTCTCCTCCCTACACAATTTTCATGTCTTGCTAATTCTACATGGGATTTCATTCATTGTATAGAAATCCCTTTAGTATTTGTAAAGTAGTAATTTAATCCTGATAGATTACTTTAACTTTTGTTTTTCTGGAAAGCTCTTTTATCACTCCTTCAGTTTTAAGTGATAACCTAGCAGGGTAGAGTATTCTGCTTTCAGCACTTTATATTGTGCCATTACCTTCTGGCCTGTAAAATCACTGCTGAAAAATCTGCAGTCCCATGGGGAAATTCCTTGTATATGACTTGATTCATTTTTCTTTAGTTGCTTTTAAGATTCTCTCTTTATCCTTGACTTTGTCATTTAATTACAATGTATCTTGGTATGGGTCTATTTGGATTTATTTGTTTGGAACTCTGAGCTTCTTGGATCTGGATGTCTATTCCCTGGCCCATTTCAGGAAAGTTCTCTTCTATTAAGATTTCTTCCTTTTCATCATTATCTTCTCCATCTAGGACCTCCATGATGTGAATGTTGTTCATCTTGATGTCCTCCCATAAGTCTCTTAGATATCTTTGTATCTTTTCATTCTTTTTCCTCTTTGCTAGTTTGCTTGGGTGCTTTCCAGTGTCCTATCTTCTAGCTCACTGATTGAGTTGGAAGTTTCTTTCTGTCTATTGTTGAACCCCTTGTTTGTGTTTTGTAATTCAGCTATTGTGTTCTTTAGCTTTATAAATTCTATTTGGAACTTGCTTCCCTTTCCAATGTTTTCTATCACTTTTTCGTGTAGAGATGTTGCTCACCCAATCCTCACTTCTTTTTCCAAGCCCCAAGGTTGCTGCAGGTGGGTCAGCATGAGGGAAGGGATTATCTGTCTTTCAGATTACTGGAGTATCATAGGATCATAAGGGTATGATCCTCCCTAAGAGAGCTGCTGCAGCATAGTTGAAACTCCACAACTGAACGTTACAGGAAAAGCGCTGCCTGTACCAGGATTGCAGGTTCTTGGTACCTGCTGATAGCCTAGGCAAATGTTGTCATAGTAACCACAAAAAACAAAAAAACAAAAAACAGAACCAGCAGAACAAACTGTGCCATGGACAGAAGCACCCCAGATAGTGGAGGGGTAAGTACTTCAACCCCTGACCCAAGTCCAGTACAGTGTCCTGGAGTGCTAACCCTAGCTCTAATATGGTGTCACCAGTGCCAGCACCACCACATAGACAAAAGAGACTCTGGGAGGACATCCAGCAACATCTGCTCACTGGAAGACTATTCCAGTTTCTTATTCCTTCCACTGAAGTTTCTGGTTCAATAAATGAAATTTTTTTTTTAATTAGATCTATGCAGACTTCATCTATAGGCTCTCCCTACTCTCTGTCCTATGTTCTCTGCTCCCTGGAGTCCTACTGTTCTCCCAAGAAAAGGCCCTCTGCTTTGCTTATCAGGATGCAGGTGCTCCCCTCTGGGGTACAGTTCCTAGATGCTGAAGTACCCAGTGTGGAATAAGCCCTTTGTTTCTTGGGAAGAGGCTCTGTGTCACTGGTTTCTTCCCAAGCCTGGGTCGTGGAACCTGTGCTATGATTCTGGAGAGACTGTGTCTCAGATTTTCCTTTCCTTTTCAATATTTTCTATCACTTTTGCTTGTGGAAATGTTGTTCACCCAAACCTCAGGTTTTTTTTCCAAGGCCCAAGTATCTTGATGGGACCTTTTTGTGTATATGGAGAGGAGATGAGCTCAAAATCTTGCTAGTTCACTATATGTCTAACTTTTTTTTTTAAATATCTGCTACACTACTGAACTTAATAGTTCTAAATCTTTTCTAGTGATTTTTTTTTTTTTTAGGATTTTCTGTAAAAAAATCATATTGTCTGCAAACGGAGAAAGATTTCTTTTTAATCTGGTATATTTTATTTCATATTCTTAACTTGAATATATGTGGCAAGAGCATAAAGTTTTGTCTTGTTCCTGTTCTTAAGTAGAAACAGTTCAGTCTTTCACCATATTAGCTGTGGAGTTCATCAACATCAATATTTAGAGTTCTATTCAAATGAGATCAGGAGGCGAGGGACCTGTCCATGGATGTACACATCTGCAAACTACATACTACAGAATGTCAATAAAAACAGTGTTGCAATAAAGTGAATCATAATGTTCATTTTCTAGTGAATATAGAAGTATGCTTATACTCTATGCAACCTACTAAGTGTGCAATAACGTTATGCCTAAAAAGCAACATACATACCTTAATGAAATGTAACACAGAGACATGCTGTTGGCACCAACAGATTTGCTCAATGCAGGGCTACCACAAACCTTCCATTTGTAAAGGGCAATTATCTAGTGTGCCCTGGAAGAGTAGTGGTTCGGTCCACCAGTTTCAATCATCCACAGTCCACATATATCCCAAGGACTTAGGCTTGAGTCCCAGGGCCAGAGTAAACAACCAAATGAATAACTAAATAAAATAAATATTGCTTCTTCCTCTCTTCTTGCCTGCTCACCTTCATTCCTGCCTGCACCTTTCCTTTGTTTAAAAAAAGCAACTATCTGTGAAGCACAATACAACGTGCAATAAAACAAGATATGCCAGTACTGTATTTTCTTTCAATGTTTGGCAGAATTAACCAGTGAAGTCACCTGCATCTGGACTTTCCATTACGGATAGTTTTGGGGATTTGTTTTTTTTTTAGATATTTATGATCACTATTAAGCAATCTCTTTACCTATCATAAGGCCATTTAGATTTCCCATTTTTCTTGAGTCCATTTCAATAGGAACTTTCCCATTTCATGTAAGTTATTTATTTTGTTGCCATGTAGTCTATAGTACTCCCCTTTCATTATAAACCTTTTTATTTCTGTAAGGTCACCTAATTCATTCCCCACCTTAGTAATGTGGATCTTGGGTTTTCCTTGGTTTCTCATTTGTTTTCAAAGAACCAATTTTTGTCTTTTTCATTTTTCCCATTGTTTTTCTATTCTCTATTTCATTAATTTCTACTGCAATCTTTTTTTCCTTTCTTCTGATTGCTATAGGTTTAACTTGCTCTTCTTTTTCTAGTCACAAGGTAAAAGATTAGGTTATTGATTGAAGAAATGTCTGGCTTCTTAAATTTCTTTCTAAGCACTGTGTAAGTTACATCCCATAACTTTTGATACCTTGTAATAACTAAGTTTTAATTAAAGAATATGTAGAAAATTACTTTGGACTCTTAAAAGGTAGGGCCATTAAAGCCATATACCATGCAGATCTATATTTTTCTTTGAAGGACACACGTTATTCATGGAAAGAAAAACAGCATTGATTTAGAGTTAAAACTGCTACTTAATAATGTATGGGACCTTGAGCAAGTCTCAGTTTCCTCAAATGAGAGAGTATTTATAAAGCATTTTCTAGGTTAACTACCCCTGTATTCACTCTCCCTTACTAACTACCCAAATTCTCTTTCCTCAGGGAATTTATTTCCCTAATTTCAGTGGGTATCATTAAAAGTGTTGCTTTAAAGTCTTTACCATATGGTTTACTTAATTCTGTGCATTACAATTTTCCCCTTAGGTATTGATTTGATCCATTATTTTTATGTATATTCTCTGTCTCTTTGATCTGTTCGATATTCTGTATTTCCACGAGTTCCACTTCCCTGGTGTAATTCCCTTGTGTTAGGGTACCAAGTTGCACAGTATAGGCCTGGAAGTTGGTCTGAAATAACTGTGTATCGCAGCACTGGTCAGGATTGTAGGCGCTCTAAATCCAACACCGTGTTGAGGCCTGAGAGCTGGCCTACGGGGTTAACTTGGGGTAGGGAATGCAGTCTTCCCCCAGAGTTGCAGACATGAAAAACAAGCACAAGGAGAGAGACCTAAGTGTTGTGGACCCCGTTCACAAACAGGTCACAGTCCCTAAAAGAGGCCAGCGGATAGAGAGCAGAGAACTGCTCAAAGCAAAGTACAACTGACTGTAAAAATCCCTCAGTCGTCCAAAAGAGCAGCAGTCCTAGCAGGGTGTGGCAAATAGCCCTGGGGCCTAGGAAGTCTCTGGGAAGGAGGTAACAAAGCTGTTGAGCAGCAACCCCAGGCCTGTTGAAACTGCTACTGCTATTCTTTCCTGAGAGAGCCCAGAATGGAATGCTTCTTGCTAGGAACCATTCCATTATCTATACTGAGTACCTGACCTGGCTGTCTTTCTCTTAACAGCCCACAGAAAGGCAGTTATGAGCACCAACAGTTCAGCACATTAGTTCACCTACTAATGTAGGTGGGGGTTGGAGCAGGGATCCCTCTGTAGTCTTCTTGTCCTGTCAGCCTCCAGTGTCAGCACTGTGTAGAAACAGCATCTTGGTTTAGGAGGCTATCCCTCTTTCCACCCCATGCCAAAGTTTTGGGCCCAAAGACTAAAAACCAGTTCCCAGGTGTGGGGGCACCCACTGAAGGAGAAATCAGCTCCAGGAGAGTATCACTGATTTCTCCTTGCAGCCCCTGGGTCTCTGAACAGTACTGCAGGATGCCAAGACAGATATGCTTCCCCTACCCTTTATGAAGGTGTGTGCCCGGTCTCTGTGGTGCTATGACGCTAGTCCCTGCTTCTTTTCAAAGGTCATAGTTGTTAAATAGGTATATTTTGGTTGTGCCTCTAAGGAGGAGGAGATCTCCAGATCTTAATAGTTCATCACCTTGGAAGTGGTCCGATGAATTTGTATATCTCAAATGTATATCTTATGTCTCAAATGGGCATGATTCACTCCCAGGCTCAAGACTGGGCATTAAGTGCTCAATCAGAGTAATCTAGAAATTTCTCTTTTGTCATGGAGATCAGTTTGGTGAAGACAACTAGGTATTTGAGACCTAAGACAATCAATGTATGATGTTTCTCTGGCAAGTATAACAGTTTCAAGGATGTTCTAATCAAAGTAAAACTCAATACTTTAGGGTAACTAGATATGCTGGTTTGACTGGGATGGTCCCAGCATCCCACATAGTTTGAAACTGTTTTTCAATTATGTTTGCTAAAAGTTAATTTGGGCAAACATCAAACGAACTAGCTCCAAATTACCAGGCAGGGGTGCAGGTTTCCCTGCCCTATACCTAAAGACCTGCCCCCTCCCCCCACACTTTATACCCCAGCAGCCAGCATAGCACCTGAGCCGCCATGATGTATAACGAACTCCACATGGTCCCGCTTTAAATTTTAAAAATTATAGTTCTACTTTTGTATGATAATTATAAGAAGAAATGTGATTTTGTTTTTTTAAGAGAAAGCATGTAGGTCCCTTCCAGTAGACAAGTACCTTTCAGCCATGAAGGAAACGACCATGAAAATAAAGTTCACAGTAAGGGAAAAATGACCACAAAAAGAGAGTAGATGGAGAGTCAAACATAAAAGAACGAAACTTGACCCCTACCTTGCACTGTATACAAAAATCAACTCAAAATGGATTAAAGATTTGAACATAAGACCTAAATCCATAAAATTCCTAGGGAAAAAATAGTTGGGAGGGGGTGTGATAAACCCTTTGACATCAAGTATGACTTATTTTTTAATTTTCCATCAAAATCAAAGACAATAAAAGCAAAAATAAGCAAGTGGAAGTATATGAAATTAAAAAGATTTTGTAAAGCAAAAATAAATAATCAATAACATGAAAAAAATATCTATAGAATGGGATAAATCATATATCAGACAAGAGGTTAACAATCAAACTATATTTAAAAATAACTCACTCATACAACTAAAAAGCAATAAAATAAGCACTCCAATTAAAAATGGGTAAAAATCTGAAAAAATATTTTTTCAAAGAAGATATTCAAGTGGCTAACAGAGAGTGGGGGACCAAAAAAGAAGAAAATCTAGCCACTTGTGAGAACATGGATGGACCTTGAGGACATTATACTGAGTGAAATAAGTCAGACGGCAAAGACAGGTACAGTACGATCACACGTACTTACAGAATCTTAAAAAACACAGAACTTTGGAAAAGGAGGAAAGATTGATGGTTTACTGAAGCAGGAAGTGAGGGGTAGAGGAAATGAGTAAAGATGGTCAAAAGATACAATTTCCATATATAAGATACACACATTCTAGGGATGAACACCATGTACAGCATGGTGACTATGGCTAACATATTGTATATCTGAAAGTTGCTAAGGGAGTAGTTCTTAAAAATTCTCATCACAAGAAAAAAAGTAACTGTGAGGTAAAGAATGTTAATTGAACTTATTGTAGTGAGCATTTCATACTTTCTCTCCATGCGTGTTTGTGTGTGAAATGCGAAAGCCACACACCTTAAGCTAAAACAAGAGTATGTGTTAATTATATATCAAAAAAACTGGGAGATATAAATTTAAAAATATATAAATAAAGCCATCCTACATCTAGATCTTTATTTTAAAGGAAAGGTGCAGGCAGAAATGGAGGCAGGCAGGCATACGGGAAGAAAAAAAGCATTTTGCTTTATTTTTATTTATTTTTTCACATCGGTTATTTCCTCCAGACCCAGAATGTGAATCTAGGTCCTTGTGGATTTAAGTGAATTGTGCTCCTTCAGAGGTGGTGGACCTAACCACTACTCCACCAGAGCGTGCTTCTAGATCTTTCAGTTTTGTGTGAAGGAAAAGTACATGTGCTCAGGACTACTTGAGTTAAATTCCAACTTTCCACTTGTTAATTTGTTCATCTCTAAAAAAACAGAAGTAACAATAGCATTTATCTCAAAGGATTGCTATGCAGGTAAAATCAGTTAAGGCATATCTAATACTTAATATGCCACCTGGTACACAGTAAGTGCTCAATATGTGCTCTCTATTATTATCAATAAAGCTTAGTGATTGTGAGCACTAGCTTTAGAATGAGACAAGAGCTAAGCTAAAATCCTGACCTTCTATGTACCACTTCGTAACAGTGAACAAATTATTTATTCTCATAAGCTCAATTTCCTCAACTACAAGTGAGAGAAAAGTTGTGGTAAAAATTAAATCAAATAATATTTTTTAAAACACTGAAACAATTCCTAGAACAGAAAGAATAACAAATTAACAGTTGCAGCATCATCATTATAGGATAGATAATGCTTTCCAAAGAGGTTGTTATCAATTTATACTTAAATCTATTGGGACATGAGGGAATCCTCATCTCTCTAGCCTTACTAACATGTGGTGCAACTTTTTATTTTCACCAACATGACGGCAATTAAATGGTGCCTTGCAATAATTTTCATTTCTCTAGTTACTAGTGATGCTGAGCATCTTTTCATGTTTATTGATTGTTTAAGTTTTCTTTTTGTGAACTGCCAATTTTTAACCTTTGCCCATCCCTTCTGTAGACTCCTGAGTCTGACAACTTGGCTAGGACATCACTATCTTTACATAGGGCATTTAACTGAAATCCTCTGTCTCTATTTTCTCCAAATATTTTAATGTCCTTACTGGTTCCCTTCCTTTTCATATTACTGGTGCCACTAAACTCTCATCTAAAGAGTCAACCCCACTTTATTCTATCCCTTAAGGCCAGTAGGAAAGAATTATGGTGCTCTGTTCCAACATAACACTCTCTGGATGTCATCATCCATTCACAATTGCCTGATCTAACTCCTTGATTCTGAGAACTGAGTTTCTACCGAGGTTCCCTCTTATTCCCCTCTCAATGTTCCCATGGAAATTTTTACACATTTTTCTTATAACTTGACATTCTGCAATATCATTATTCTTCCTTTCTGTGCTAGGCTAACTTGACTGTAAGACCCCCAAGAACAAAGACTGGGATTTATTTAGATCCCTAGGACCTAGCACAGTGGATCAAATTTATCAGGTGCCTAAGAAAGAAGGAAAGTGATTCTGGAATTCAAGATTCATTCATTATTCATCAAATCTCATTCCTCATTATGAGTTATATACCAATGAAATATCTCTTTTTAAATCTCCATCTCAAATGTTCTACTTTTGATTGTTTCAATTACTTCCCTAAATCTCAGATCAAATACAACTCTTAAAGTCTAAATATCCCTGGAGGACATAATATCAACTCAGTCATACTTAGGATCAGATTTTTACATATTACCAAGTTAGTCACCTAGCAAGATACGAGGGGAAAAAAATAAGACAATCAGAAAGAGTTACCTGGAGGTAACAGCAAAAAGTCTAGACATAGATGAAATCAGAAAAAGAAGTCAGCAAGGCAGCAATGGTCCCTATGAGTCATAGGTATTTTTACTATAAAAAAAGATAGGAATAAATCAACATATCAATGTTTGTTTTCAAAGAAGGAAAGAAGGAAGAGGTAGAGGAAATACTTTCTTTATTTTTGGTTGTTTTCCACTGGCCCAGAGTCCTTGGGCTTTACAGGGTCCATGGCCCAGTGGCCAACTTAGCATCTGAGCCACCAGGATATACCAACAAAGCAATTTAAATTTTCTGCTTATATGTCTCTAAGAATTAAAGAAATCTTATGATACAAAAGAAATCCTGAATATACAAACCAGATCTTTCCCAATTACTCAAACTATCACTATTAAGGCTTTGTATTACACTTATAGCTCTTGACTACTCTCATCCAATAGAGAATACTTGTGTCTGTCAGCAAGCATTATGCAAAAGAGAAATAATTAGAGGCATGCCCACCCCACCCCCAATAAAAAGGTAAGAAGTAGACTTAATTTAGATAGGGAGATAGAATCAACATATATTTAAGTATGGTAGCACCTTGCTAGTTATACACAGATTTTTAACTGAGATATGAAAAACAATTTTCTTTTCTAAAGCAAGTAGTGAAAAAACTCTTAACTGCCTGAAGTCTTTTTTTAAGGAATATATATACTGTAATCTAACTACATATAACTTAATGAATTTCTTTCAGATAGTCAACTACTACTGTTGCTTTAACTTCGAGAGTTGATCTCTTTTTGTGCTTAGCACCGCCATGGCTATGGTCCCAAGAAGCATCTAAAGCATACAGCAGCTTCAAATCATTGGATGCTAGATAAAGTGAAAGGGGTGCTTGAGCTTCACCCATCTACTGATCTCCAAAAGCTGAGAGAATGTCTCCCTCTCATCATTTTCCATGAAATAGGCTTAACTGTGCTCTAACTGGAGAAGAAAAGAGGATTATCATGTTGTAGTTCATTAAAATCCAAACTGATATAACCTACCCTACTGGTTTTATGGATGTCATCAGCACTGACAAGACGAGAATATTTCCATCTGATCTATAACACCAAGGATCACTTTGCTGTTTATCACACACGGTACTTGAGACGATCAAGTGTAAGTTGTGTAAATGAGAAAGATCTCTGTGGCTACCAAAGTTCTCCCTCATCTGGTGACCCATGATGCTTGCACCCTCTGCTATCCTGATCCCCTCTCGTCAAGTGAACATTATTCAGATTGATGTGGCAAAGTTACCAGTTTCATCCAAGTTTGACACTGGCAATCCGCTCGTGGTGACAGGGGGAGAATTGGTGTGATCACTGATAAAGAAACCCCACCCCAGTTCTTTTGATGTGGTGCATGTGAAAGATGCCAATGGCAACAGCTTTGACACTAGACTCTCCAACATTTTGTTATTGGCAAAGGTAACAAAGCAAGGGTTTCTCTGACCTAAGGTAAAGGTATCTGCTTCTGGACTGCTGAAGGGAAAGACATGAGACTGGGAGCCTAACAGATCAACAGGTGAAATGCTTTCTAGATGACAAAGACCCTGGATGGGTCTTGATACTTAAATAAAGGTAATACAGGTGTGCCTGGTGAAGTAGCACTTAGGTCAATAGCCTCTGAAGGATTACAGGCTACAGACCCCTGGGGATTCGAGTGCCAGGTCTGGGGGAAAAATCAGTGTGAACCACCATATAAAAATAAAATAAAACACTACTTTCTCCTCCTTTTCCTGCCTTCATTCCTGCCTGTACCTTTCCTTTGGGGGAAAAAAAAAAACAGGCTATGAAAGTCACAGATCCAGGTTTCAAACCCAGAACTGAAAAAAAAAATTAATTACAAAGTTAAGTTTAATTAAAAAATACAGCAGAAAATAAGTAGCCCAAAAGTAAGGCATGTGGTGGTGTGGTAGTCTGTATCACAGCATTAAATATAAGAGTGCCACTTTCATGCAAAAGGCAAATAATTCTACATGACTTCTGACAAGCGTTAAGTTAAATTATCAGAACATTAATGACTTTTTAATAAAAAAAACATTTAATAATAAAGTAAAAAGCTGAGCTAAAATTACCCAAATGCACTAATGGAAATGCTTTGGAATTCAAAGAGCAAATTTCAGGTCAATTATAAAACAGCAAATATTAAGATTATGTAAAGTTGGACTGCTAGACTGCTGAGGATTCAACAAAATCAGTCTTAGCTTCCTTATATCTATCATATAACTCTTCCTATTTACCTACTGCACACCAAAACAAAATCAAACAAAACATACTCATCCTAATAACAACTCAGGAAATATCTACACCATGGAAAATATAAAAATATTGGATATATACATCTTGCCCTCAAAGAACTTACAAACTTGTTGAAAGAAATGAACTTATTACAAGACTAATACATACAGTATAAGATCAAATGATAACATATGAGAATAAAGGATAGGATTACAGAGAAATCAATACATTCCTTGGGTTAGAGTGCATCAAAAAGTTTGGCCCTTGAATGAGTTAACTTGATAATGACATAAAAAGAATGGGTACCCTCTAAACCAAGTCCCTAGGAAAAATAATTTAGCCAAGGAGTCAGGAAAAAAACGTTCCTTCCTATCAGTTTTCATGAGGATGTCCATCCAACAATCCCTTAGGTTCTAAGTTTTGTTTACCAGAGTCAAAGGTAGAAGGAAGTTTCCAATCTCTTCAGTCTGAAAAGCCATAACAGCAAATTAAACAAGACTTTCTGCCTATCACAAAGGTCAATTTTAAACTACCAGGCTTTTTTGGTTAGAATAAAAAAAAAAAAGCATAGTTTCATTATCTATTTAGAAAACCGTAGTTATCTATTATAAAAATACATGAACAAAGATTATGTAAAAATAGGAAATATTTGTAAAAAACTAGGGGAACAAAAGCCAAGAGGTCCAACATCTGCATAACATTCTAGAAAATAGATTGAAACGACAAAAGAAAACTTCCCAAGAAACACATTCAGGTCACAAGTTAAAAAAAAAAATACAGCCTGGTACACTAGGTGAAAATATATCCATACCAATATATATTCAACATAAAACTGCAGAACACTAGAGAAAAAGAAAAACATACAAATTGCCAAAGGAACAATTATAATGGAACTATACTTCTCAACTGCTACTATGAAAGTGTGAAGACAAATGTCTGAAGTAAAATAATTTTCAATCCAGAATTCTATAACCAGTTTTTCACTTAAATATCAAGGTTGGATGAAAACACTTTCAGACATGCAAGACAGGTCTCAGAAATCTCTCTGCATATACCCTTTACTCAGGAAACTAGGAATGTTTCACTACAATGAGAATAAACAAAGAGAAAGGGGTTCAACAAGGAATACAACATAAAAGAGAAACAAGAGAAATCCTCAAGAAGATATTGAGGGATGAACCAAGGATGATAGTTGTGAATAGAGAGTAATCAGGGCAAACTGGAGCAGACTAGAAAAGAGGCTACTGGAGAGATTTTCCCTAAGAAGAAGAAATTAAGAGTTGTGTGTATCAGTACTGCATTCTTTTTCTAATTACTGAATAGTATAAAATTGTATAGATGTATGAAGGTGGATTTTCCTTGAACACTTTGTAGTACATATTTTAGGCAATTAATAATAAAACTGCTTATCCATAACAAATTTAAAATGTGTTTTACTACGTAAAGTTGCATTAAAGAAAACTGTACGGATAAATTTACTATTAATTATACTCCTTACAAAGAGAAAACACAGATGCAAATTCAGACACAAAATTTTAAAGAAACTAAATATGCATATTATAGTAATGAGTACCTGGCTCACACAATTATATTTACACTATGGGAAATTTTGCATTTAAAGACAGACAACTATTGTTGTTATTCATTTGTTGTAAAATATTCTCAAAATTTTTTTGAAAATGAAAATGTGATACCAGATGAATATAAATTTTAAAATGATATAAATATTCACATATGTCTTACATGAACTAAATTTCACTAGGGTAAATCTCTAGGTGTAGGGCTGCTGGATTATATAACAAATCTATATTTAAGATGTGGGGTAAGTACATGTTTGTTTTCCAGAGAAACTATTATTTTGCATCCCCAACAGCAATACAAGAGGGTTCCTGTAGCCCCACATACTTATCAGCACTTGATATCATCACTTTAATTAAAGCCATTCTAATCGTATACAGTAGAACTCATCTAAGTTTTAATTTGCAATTCATTAATGGTTAGTTATGCTAAACATCTTTTTCATGGGCTGATCTGCCATTCTCTTTTCTCTTTGCCAAAATCTGCTGAACATTTTAAATTGGATTCTTTTTTTACTACTGAGTTTTCTGAGTTTTTTACACATGCTAAAAGTAATTCCTTTGTAGGTATGTGATTTGCAAATATTTTCTCCCAGTTTATAATCTTTTTCATGCTCTTGATAGTGTTTTCAAAAGCAGTTTTTAATTTGATTATGTCCAATTGATCCATTTCTTAAGAATCATGCTTTTAGCATCATGCCAAAGAACTTGCCTACATACAGGTCACTAAGAATTTCCATGTTTTCTTCTAAAAGTTTTATAGACTTATATTTCAAATTTAGATGTGTGGTAAATTTTATATTTTTATAATAATTGTATAATATATGTGGTTTAGGTTAAAATTTATTATTTTTATTATATGTGGATATTCAACTGTTCATAAAACTATTCTTTGTCCACTGAATAGCCTTTGCAATTTTGTAAAAATATTGGTCATATTTGTGTGAGTCTACTTCTGGAATCTTTATTCCATTGATCTAAATTGTCTATTTCTTTGTCAAAATAGTATAATCTTGATTATGATATAGCTGTACTAAATTTTTTAAATAATGTAGTCTCTCTTTTCCTTTTTTAAAAATGTTTTGGCTACCCTAGGTTTTTTGTCTTCCTACGGAAATTTTAGAACTAAGTTTCTCTATAACTACAAATAGTGAGTTGGGATTTTTTATTGGGAAGCTAAATCTATCAGTCAGTTTGAGGAGAATCAACATCTTTACTACATTGACTCTTTCAATTCATGAATATAATGTAGTTCCATTTATTTAAATCTTCTTTGATATAGAGTTTTATAGTTTTAAACACTGATCTAATACATATTTTATTATATTTATACCTAAGTATTTTATCTGGGGGGGATCTATTATAAATGGTCATTTTTAAATTCAGTTTTCAATTATTACTAGTATATAGAAATAGGATTGCTTTTTGTGGGTTGACCCTAAATCACTTGCTAAACTCATTTATTCTAGGAATTCTGTGTGTGTGAATTCCTTGGGATTTTCTACATACAGCATCATGTCATCTATAAACAGGGACAATTTTATGTCTTCCTTTGCAATTGATATGCTATTATTTCTTCAAATATTTTTGCTGCACCACACACATCTTCTTCTCATTCTGGGTCTCTGATGACACAAATGTTAGACACTGTGATATGGTCTCATAGGTCCCTGAGGCTCTGCTTGACTCATTTGTCATGTCCACTATGCTATGGAGTCCACCCCGTGAGTTTTTCATTTCCATTACCGTATTTCTCAGTTACAAAATTTTCATTTAGCTTTCCTTTATATCTTCTATTTCCTTATTGGGAATTTCTATCTTCCTGTCCTTTCTTGAAGCATAGTCATATTAGCTGTTCTAATGTATTTTTGAGATTATTTTAACACCTGTGAGATCTTGGCACAGGCATCTGTTTCCGTCTTTTCTAACATAAATTCAGACAGATAGGTTCTTTTTAAGCTGAGTAATTCTAGATTGTATTCTGGATATTTTGGATATTAAGTTATCAGACTGTGGGTCTTTTTTAAGTCCTACTGGTAATGTTAGTGTTTTTGCTTTAGCCAGCAATTAACTCAGTTGGCTTCACACTTCAAGTTCTGACCAGTCTTCTGTAGATTTTATTTCTAATTTCAATTCAGTATGCAGTGTCTGCAGTCATACTGAATATGCTCCATACTGCCCATGCAATGTCCAGTTTGGAATTTGGGATGGTCAATCCCATAATTCAGTTCTTGTTTATGTATGCTGCTTAGGCTCAGACTCATATGTAAATATCTTGAAAGTAAGCTCAGGGGTCTTTTAAAAGCAACTTTAAATGGTTAGTTTCCCAAGCTCCTCACTCTCCCACAAACCTTATGTTCCCTGGAGCTACCTTGTTCTAGCTTTCTAACAGAGAGTTGGGGTTCCATTAACCTATCCTATTACGTACTTCCCATGACTGAGCCCCTAATAGGGCCAAGCAACAGAAGAGCAGTGGGAGAAGAAAAGCAATGGGATTTTACCCAGTCTCTTAAGACCACAGCTCTTCCAGTCTAAGAAAGTTCCATTCCCTCTGAGGTTCAGGCTCCTGCTTGACCCCACTGAGCACACTGTAGCCTCAAGGAATGACTGCTTAAGGCTTGGGGTACAGAACGAAAAATGAAAGAAGAAAAGAGGAAGATGTAGGATTGCCACATTTTCTCTAGCATTAAAAGACCCCTTTGGTGTGCCTTGAGTCAAAGTCAAAGGGCTTTTTCCTAGTGATTTTTCTGTCTATGTTAACGATCACTTTTAAGTTTCAGGATATATTAAGTTCAGGCTGGGGCATACTGGAAGGGAAAAAAAATGGCAAACTCACCGCTGGTTCAGTGGTACTTTGAATTCTGGTCTTCTTCCCCAATCTGCCTTTTACTATTTACTTTTCAGAGTCCTCAAATAGCCATTCCAAGCATTCTGTCCCGGTTTTATAGCTGCATGCAGTGGGAGAGACAGGGTGAAGTGTGCTTACTCCATCTTATCTGGAACCAGAACCTGGACTACTGTTTTTCATAACAAACTGTGTAGAACTGATTATTCTAACTATCTGTATAGATTTGATTATAAGAAATTAAAAATTAATAAATCCTATACTCAGCTGATTGAGAAAAAGGGAACAAACAAGCTAGTGGGATAATTGTTTCAGCATATTTGTTTTTTAGATACTATATGCTTAGGAAAGAAAGCAAAGTACTTAATTATTCTTGCTTTATTTCTTTAAATATTATTTTAACTGTGGATTTTTATAAAATGCTGAAACTGTTATTTTTAAAAAGGAAGAAAAACGGAGTATTCAAAGTATGAGAGAAAGGAAGTACATTGCAGGTAAGAAGCAGTAAACTAACACAAAGTTTAGGATGACTGACATACAGAATATGTTCAACAGTAACAAGAAAAGAGGCTAAAAAAGCAGGCAAAAGTCAATTCAAGGTTTTGTATGGCGTGCTAAGGTAGGGCTCTCACCTGAGAAAAGGAAGGCTCTGAAGTGTTTTTAACAAGGCTAGGGAGTGTCATTATCCAAACAATGTATTTGAAGGAAAACGTAAAAGGACCTCTCCTTTCCTGATCCCTCTAATTCCAATATCCAAATTCCCAGTGGTCTTTTGAGTTCAATATGAATCTAGAGTTGCTTTGTGTATATAGAGCATGGGGAAAAATATGTATATGTAAAGATTAAAAATATACCTATATTTTCTTTCAAGGAAATTAATTCTGCTCCTTAAAATAATCTAGCCATACTCTATTTCCTACATGTCAGTTTTCTAAACCCAAAGGGAATAATGAATAGACAAATCCCCAAGGAGTCAGATATTATTAAATTTTCCAAGTAGGGAAATATAAAAAAATGAACACACTGAACAGACAGGCACAGTACTGAGAGATTTCCTCACACCCTCTGTTGAGCAGATGAACCTTACATAGGGCAATCAAAAATTATCTTAGGTGTACCCTAGTAGCTCAGGCATTAAGTCAGCAGCTCCCACACAGTCTACATAAAGCCCAAGAATTGGGGTTCATGACCTGGGGCTGAGGGGGAAAGAACCAACATGAACAACTAAAATGAATGAATAAATGCAAAACAAAAAAGTTACCTTAGGGGGAAAATAATGTACAGGATGAAACAAACAAAATGGTAGATAACACGTTTTTAAAAGGTTAAAGCATATAGTGAGGGATCTATCTCTAACGCTGGGTCTCTGGGGTCTACACTACTATGCTCTTCCACATAAGTTCTCAGATTTTCTAACATAACTTTAATGCAACAGATGAACAATAACAGGAGCAAGCAACTTTGGAATAACTTTCAAAAAAAGTCTTCTAAACTAGATAGACCACTGGTCTAATCCAGAAACTACACATTTCTTACATTCTTATGACTGGGTAAAGAAAGCAGTCATACTTTGCAGCAGTAGGTGATGACTTCAAGGAGGAAAGGCAGAAGAGATGCAGCTGCTATCCTGTAACAGTAACAGTAACCCTTCTTCCCAACTCTCGGTTTGAGCTCTGCAGCCTACAAGGCAAAAATAAAATCTAGGACCAATATTTCGGAGTGAAAAAAAGTCCCCAGAAGTAAAAACAAAGTCACTTCCTCTTTAGAAGTTAAAACAAAAAAGTCATTTTCCCCTGCATTTATTTACAAGGGGCAAGACAAATTAATTATCAACTAGTTTAAGAGAGAATAACATTATTTGGTTATCACAACTATGAACTGTTAGAGACGAGAGACAAAAAGGCAAATCAGGGGGTACCAAAGTGACGGGGGAATGGTGGGGGAAATGGGATGAAGGGAATTAACTGTAAATGAAGGGGGAAAGAAAGGGGGGAATATTAGTAAATCTACTATGCTACATGCAAATGCAAAAATACCACTATGTGTAACACAAAACAAGTCATTGTCAAAATGCAATATCCCTTCAATAATAATAAAAAATAAAATATTTGGTTATCAAATGATGAAATTTTTTCTATTTCTTGATACGAAAAAGGCCTTTGCTTGCTTTTAAAGTAACTAAAGGAGAAAAGTTTTTGATAATTAAATAATCCTTTAACTACCTTCTTATCTAAGGTAATAAAGAGGAAAACTTCAGTTTTAAGTAGCACAAGAGATAAGATGAAGCTTAAGGAACTAAAGCATAAGTAGCTAAAATGAGCAAAGACTGGACAACTGACTAGTCACTCATTGATTTTAGTAGTGATTTTTAAATATAACAAACTTCATTAGATGTAATACACATGAATATCTGGTAAGAAATCCAGTCTACAGGATTTTTTTTTAAAGTAAGCATTTTTTTTTTTTTTTTTTATGCTTAGGTATATATTTATATACCAAAAATGGAAGAAAGTAAACAAAAGGCAAAAACTTAAAGATCCTAGGAAGACTTCTTTTGATGGAAAGATACAATAAGTATAAATTGCAGAAACTTTATATAAATCATCTTCTGGAAGATCCAAGTGTCTATCTTTTACTGCAATGAAGAATTGTATTTCTATGTAATATGGTTTTGAGAGTCTAAGTCCCACTCATTCAAAGGTGAATGTGCCAACCAGTATTTATAGGCATTCTTTAACAAATTATCCCAAAACCTCTGTATTTCCTTTTCTTACAAAAAAATTCCAATGGAGTTTATGAAGAAACTAACAACCAAAAATAGAAGAGTTATGTTTTCCTATTCTCCACATCCCTATCTACAAATGTATACTATCATCAAATACAATGCTACACTGTGCAGTCATTTTGCCACTGAGCATAATATAAATGCCAAGTTTAAATGTACAGAGTCCCTGACTTATGGTGGCTTAACTTACAAATTTTTTACTTTACAATGGTGTAAAAGTAATACACATTCTATAGAAACCACATTGTGATACTCTTACGATGCTGAGCAGCAGCTCCCAAGCAGAATTCTAACATCATAATTTTCAACTTATGGTATGTATATAAGGAGTAACCCCATTATAAGTTGAGGAAGTTCTGTACATAATTGCTGCCTTCTAAGAGGCTTGCAATTTAAAAGAGAATACAAATGCATTTTTTTAAATAAACAATGTAATCAAACTGAAAAGTGCACATATCTAGGAACAAGTACAAATCTAGTACTTACTAAAACCTATTGAGGGAAGTTTGTTGGGTCCATAACAATTATTGATCTAGTGTTCACATTGTTTTAAATTGCTTCCTAATACATAGAAACAGTACTCCTTGGAGAACTCCAGGAACCCTTTCCTAAGTCTAACAATGTCCAAGAAAAGTTCAAGGAAAGCCTGAAATACACTGCTGTACCAGAAAGCAAGAAGGATATCAAAGAACATTGCAGTGAAGTCAAAAGGACACAGCAGCCAACTTGAAAGGGCTTCCATTAGTCAAAAATATGAATGACTGAAATGAACAACAACAACAAAAAATGTATAAAAATCCATGAGTTACTAGTGATACTCAAGGTACACACAGTGGAGTAGTGGTTAAGTCAATCACCTCCAAAAGAGCATAGGCCACATACAACAAAATAAAAATAAAATGATCTCTCTCTTCTTGCCTGCCTACCAACTTGCCTTCATTCCTGCCTGCATCATTCCTTTTTTAAAAAAGGTGCTACTCAAAATAAGCAAATAGGTAAAAAGTAACTTACTGGCCCATGAGGCTGCAACTTACTTTCTGAAAATTGGTATATAAAATGGAAGAAAAATAAGTACTTTATTTTTCCTATACCTGTAATTCAGGGGAAACAAACAGCTGATAAAATAAAGTTCTATATTATTGAATAATTCTAGTTAAGAAATTTAGAAGGAATAATTAGAAAAATCAACATTTTGCAACCTACAGTAGAAACAAGGCACTCTAGCCAAAAACAATACAAATGTCATCAATATTCTAGACCTAACTATCAATTCACAGGAAGTATGGAGGAGAGAGGAACACTTTAAAAGAGATCATAAGGATGTGACCAGCCAAATTCAGAATCTGTACTATTCTATCAAAGTAAAAACCTCATTCCTTCAACAAATAAATGGTAAGGCCAAAACAAAACAAAACTGAGGGAAAGGGGGTTTTTAACTCTTACAAATTAATAAAGACTTAAAAGATATATCAACCAAATGCAATATGCCTACCATCTGTGTGAATCCTGATTTGAACAAGGCAACTAAAAGTATATTTCTTAAACAATGTGAGAAATTAAACACTTATTAGCTGTTACATGGAACTGAGAAACAGTCACTGTGTTGTATGTTTAATATTATTGTGTTTATATGATTTAAAAGGAGTTTCAGGTGTGCCCTGGTGGAGCTATGGTTACCACCTCCAGTCAAGCACAGTCCACATACATCCCAAGGACCTGGGTTCGCATCCTAGGGTCAGGGAAACATGCAAGATGTACAAATAAAATAAAACAAAATGCTTTCTTTATCCTTTCTCTTCCTTCCTGCTTGCCTGATCACCATTCCTGCTTGCACCTTCTTCAGTCTCTTCAAGAAAATTGTGAACTTTAATTAACAATGTATCAATATCAGTTCAACAATTATAATAAATGTATCACACTAATGCAAGATGTTAATAAAAAGGAAGATTCCTAGAGGAATGTAACGTGGGAACTCTATACTTTCTGTTCAGTTTTTCTGTAACCTAAAATGGCTCTAAAAAGTAAAGTCTACTAATTCAAAAAAAGAAAAATGAGAACATGGGTTTCTCTCTAATGAGGTTCTCCAATCCATTCCTTTTTTCTTTTTCTTTTTCTAAGGGAGGAAGCAAGGAAAGAACAGAATAGGAAGACAATTATCCCCTTTACACTGTTTTAAAGAAAATAAATTGACGAACAAAAGTTTGAAGACAGTAGTCACAAATGGAGAGAAAAAACACAGATGTTTATACAGAGATGTATCTCTTAAAAGTGATGCTAATAAAAGGAAAAGCTTAATAAGTTTTATGGTTCTACTTACCGGTGGTAACTGAATATAGTTACTACCTAAGAGGTCTAGTAACAGATGGTTTAGTTTAGAAGTGACTAAACCATTCGGACACATTAATAAAACTAAGGAGAAGTCAAGGAACTAGCTTAATTCAATAGGGAGTTGCAGGATACATCTACAATAGAGATTTACAGTGCTTAAAAACAGAGTAATCTGATGTAGTACAGCCTGAGAAAGGTTATTCGGAAGAAAAAGTAGGTATAACGATAAGGGTTTTACACACAGGGGCTGACAAAAAGACATAGTAATGAGTCACATACAAGACGAGGAAATCTAAGTACAGATAAAATTGAGAGAAATGTTAGTACTGAGGATATCTGAGAAAAGACACTGAGAATTTTGAAAACAGGAATTTATTTACTATAAAGAACAAAACTTTGAGTTCAAGCTAAATTCACCACAAATTATCTAAAGAAATAAACCCTTATACTATCAAAAATTCAACATCAACTTAAAACCAAGCAGTCCTATAAGGAGTTAGCCTCTGGTTATTTACTTTTTCCTTTCATACTTGGCCATTTTATTGAAATCATTGAGTAAGAAGTCATTATGCCAAAAGGAAAAGAAGAGCAGTGCAGTTCACCCCATAAAATGCTCTCAAAGGGTGTAATTCAAAGAACCCTCAAATAAAAGAAGTTATGCGGCATAAGTATGTAGAAGGTATAAGTTAGGAAGCTAAGGAAAGAGTCAAGGGCTGCCTCATTGACATACAGACCAGAAGTAAAAAACTACTTGCTTTTGGAAAGTAAAGGGTTCTAAAGAATAGGACTGGCATGTGGTGACAGGTAGGAAAACATTTTAGGTAACAGTATGAAGACAAAGCGAACAGACAGGACAGAGTGAGCATCCAAGGGACTCCAATTCATCCACTAGAAAATACTAAACTGATCAGCAAGCTTTATCACATAAAATTCTGGATAAATCATGGCCAAACAAGCAGGAGAACTTACTAAAAGGGCTATAGAACTGTATCCTGCTTCACCTGGAAGCATCTCCTCAGGGTCAAATAGGAGAAAGACAGGTGAAAGGTCACTATCCAGATCACGTGACACTGAAAACATCCTTTATGGACTTGGCTGACAGCAAAACACACCTCCTGGGATCTGTGCAACCCAGGAAGAGGTAGCTCCAGCTGCATTTATTATGGACTCTATGTCACTGAGCTGAAAACAGCTCAAAATAAATAGGGAAAAAGAAAAAAAAAAAAACTGAGGGAAAAAAAGGGGGCCATCTTTCCCCCCATTATTGTATCTTTTCCAATTATTCCTTTTTTCTAGTATTCACTTTTTCTAATGAGTGCTGATTTATCCATGGTCTTCCTCATTTCCCATGCTTCAGGAAAACTAAGTTTGGGTTAAAAATAACTATTAAACAGATCTACAATTTTATTAGCATTGTGCTCTAATCGAATGAGCCAAATGGTAGGAAACTTGGATAATCAGAAAGCTTTATGGCAAAGAATAATTAAAATAGACTGTCAGAATACATAATACACATTTCGTGTGAATCTAACTTAATAGAACTTAACAGAATCTAATTTACCAGAATCCCAAACATCAGGAATTCACAAAGAGAGCACATTCACACTAGAGGACCATGAATCTGAAAGTCCTAGGCTATGATTACATAGCATTTTGTCCACGCTATTTCCATCAACTATAGTTATTTCCACCAATTACAGCAACTTCCTATGCTCTGTAAGTTAAATTCCTTTAGATAGAATGTTCAAATAACAAAATAAACCTTTCAGGGCTTAACAAGATCATTAAATGTGCTAATACCCCTATTTAACTTTTATTCAGATGAAATAATTATCAGTACTGTCAAAGATGTCACTAAATTGAAAATACAAAGATGAATATAAACTAGCATCGTATTCAGAATTATATATCACTGGATTGATGTCAGAAAAAAAAAAGTACCCTTGAAGTAAAAAAAGCAGGGACTCCAGAGTAAAATGAACCTCAACAATGAATGACAACAGAGTCAGAAAGTTATTCTATGAAACTGAAGTTAACAAATCAACGCAAACAAAGAGCATCATTTTCACCCATCTTGCAGTGCAATTTGAAAGCAGTTCTTCCTTAATAGGATTAAAGCATATGCAACATCTAAAGGGATAACTGGAAACAACTCAAAGGAATTTGTCAGTTTGGGGATTTTTTTTTTAAGGTAAATATTACAGTAACAGACTCATGAAAACATTTTCCAAATCACAATGCTTCAGCTAATTGACTCCCATCCTTACCATGAAAAAGGATTTCCATGTCTAATTATTCTAAGCTATCAGTAGCTTTACTATTGCTAGCAAGTAATAACATTTCCATGAGAAAAATTCTTAGCATATTTATACCAAAGTGATACAAGTATTCAATTATTAGCTAGAGAATGTAATACGGTTCAGAAAAATAACAGTTTATAATTTGTTTATTATAATCAAACAAAGCAGCTTACCTTGTAGTTTTTTTAAAACCGCAACCTCCATTTTCAGAACTTGTTTGGGTTGTTGAGCTGATTCTACTTTCAATGCGACATTTTCCCTGGTAAGCATGTCCAAGGCATCGTAAATTTCTCCAAAGCCCCCACCCCCAATCTTCCTCAACTGCACAGGAAATAAAATAAGAATATACACACAATTACCAGAAGATTCTCATTGTAAAGCAATTCATCTCTTACATTCAGAAATAATAAATAATTTTACTACACTTATTTTATGATAAAAGATCTCAATGTTGTTAAATTAACTGCACAGATCACGGACAAAGCAAATACCTGGAAATAACATCAAAACCTTTTCCTGAAGGTTTATCCACAAAAAGTAATGAAATGATTTCAGCCATAAACAATTTTAAAGTTTGGTCTATACCAAGATTAGGCGCATCACCAAAAAATACAGTATCTGAAAGCTTCACTTCCCACAAATGCCCCACAACTGCCAGATTTGTTGTTTTAATTTTAATGTGATCATCTGCAAACTTCAGACCATGAAATCTTTTTGCCAACTGAAATCATCTCTGGAACCAATCTGTTTCAGATGTGTTTGAGAGGAGGTTGGAGGTGGGTCTGGAAAGCCACCACCTAAGACGTCCACACCATTTTTCCTTCTCTGAGGTACCTACCAGCTCTCACAGAGCAGGCAGAAAGTTCCAGTTCTAAACTATTCCAGTATTCACTACATATAATCAAATAAGAGTAAATTCTAAACAAATCACTTCCATCAACACAATATTCTTCGTGATAAAATGCAGTAGTTTAGGAATATCAAAATCGTTACAGAATATTTGAAAAGCTAGAGACATCTGAACAGGAGGGGTATAAAAAACTGGGATAAGGAAGAGGTAGTTGAGTACAGCATAAAATTAGCTTTCTTCCATTAACTGAAACCAGGTCTTCTCCTTACACATTATCAAACATTGAGGATATGCTATAATGTAGGAAGTCATCACTGAAGGTACAAGATCTTAAATTCTAACCACTCCAATGGCATTGCTTAATCACTCTATCATTTTACTACTCTAAATACCTCAAACATCATTTTTATTAACACACTATACTGTTTTAACTCTTTTGTCGTCTAACTTTCCACTGTCAATGCCCCAGCTCTCTACTGTGAAACTTAGCTTCTTCAAAGAGACAGCCACTTAATTCTTCAATTTTTTGTTTCCCCTGTAGCATTTGGCAAATTAGTAACTAGATAATTCCATAATGTTAAGTAAATATTAATTGCTTTCTAGGAGTTATGAGCTACAGTTTTTTATTTTGGTTTGATGAGAGAGATACCGTAAAATATTCTAGTTAGTGATTTTAGAAAAGTTCCTGAACTTAATTTCAGTTAAATGATTTTTGGGGTCCTTCAATGGGCCCTGACTGGTACTTTGATTCTTTAGATTTTTTTCTATGAAAATAAATCCTAATATTGGCTCACCCTGGTGGAATAGTGTTTTAGTCAACTGTCTTCGGCTGAAAGAACAATCCACATACATTCCAAGGGCCTAAGTTCACTTCCCGGAATGGGGAGAATATCCAAGATGTACAAGTAAATAAAAATAAATAAAATGTTTCTCCTTTCTCTCTTCCTGCCTGCCTGCCTTCACTCCTACCTGCACCTTTCCTTAAAAAAAAGTCCTAGTATGACTTAGAAACTCACAGTACCAGAGAGAATCTTCCTAATAGGCTGCTTCATGTTTTATCTTACCAAAAAAAAAAAAAAAAAAAAATACCTTACCAAATTAAAAAAAAAAATCTAGGCTGAGACTAATTACTTTGCTCCTGATTCTATTCTAACTATACCTACTATTTGAACAATAACACAGTATTAACATAATTGAGATTTTATTGATCTTACCCTAAGACAACTGCCTATGAGGAAGGCAGTTTAGTATGATGGGGATATAAAAATTAGGGAAAGGATATAGGTAAAGCCTAGAGCAGGTTTTATTTTGGAGAGATGGTCACAATAATATTACCCATGCTTTTTGTTTTTCAATGTGACTCTTCCACTCCCCTATCAAGAGAGTTCCACTTCTCCACCCCACTTTAAACTAGATGGTTATCTTACGACCGCGTTAGCTAATAGAACACAGCAAAGCAACAGTGCATTAGTTCTGAGAATGTCCCTTTAACTAGACTTGTAGCTTCTGCTTCTTCTCTCACAAGAGTCAATCGTTATGTAAAAAGTATGATCAATATGAGAACATAACTCTATGGAGAAGTCCTAGAAAATAAGCCAGTAGGATGGGGAGGGAAGGAACTAAGGACTTCCAAGGCACCACACAAGTCACTTGAAAGAGGATCATGGCACACCCTGGCGGAGTAGCGGTTAGGTCAATCGCCACCAAAGGAGTGCA
>RJWH01001916.1:0-203899 GCA_004363575.1 Solenodon paradoxus
AATATACTGTTCTCTCTAGTGTGTGTAATCTCCCTTTCATTTCAAAAGTATGTGTCTATGTGTATAGAAAAGTTAGCAGATTTTGTCCCCACCTCACCCCAAACCCTTAGACTGAGCTGAAGCCCACTATTGTCCCTGCATTTTTGTGTCACTCACTATTGATATCTCAAAAACTCCAGACATTCATGATGATGTTACTGTGACATCTCACCAAGTCCTGGGCAGGATTAAGCTGCAGAAAAATAGGACCCACCTTGAACTACTTGTGGTTTCTAAGGAATCTATTGACTACAAAATATGGATGTTAGAAAGTAAATTTCAACCCTCAGGTAATCTTCACACAAGTACCTATGCTATTTTTGTATAACGGTGTTCAATTCAGGTCCTTCTAAATAAATCCCAGACATGATATACTGAAATAAAATATGAGCACATCCATATTAAAGTGCTAGTGGTTATAAACCACACACGGTAGAAAAGAGTCATTTTACTCCAACTCCTGAGGACAGCCCATTCCCACCTGTGCTGGTGGCTGATCCTAGACCCATGAGAGCACCCAGTTAAGATCTGAGGAGTAAAACCAGCAAGCTGGACCAATAGCCAATACATAGAACTGTCAACCAAAATTGTTGTGGACAAAGATACTGTATTAGGCTTGTAATTCAGGGATGGCTTATTAATTTCCAAATGAAAAACACCACCAAAACAGGGGAAGATCTGTCTGAAGAAAATTATAAACTCTTACTGATAAATTAAAGACGAGTTCTGTATACCGTAGGTCAAGTCTAGGGAGATGCAATAATGTGAAAGTTCCATAAATTGATTTATACATTTAGCACATTGTCAAACATAATATAACAAGATTTCTAATAGAAATAAAAAAACTGACTATATAATGTTTATGATAATACACATGACTAAAACTCACCAAGACACTCTTGAAAACAAGCATGCAATTAAAAAAAAAAAAACACATAATTAGTGAAGTTAGTTAAATTTCATCAGTTATCACATTATTTAGTGATTAGAAAATGTGATGTTGGTCTAAAAAAATATGAATGGAGTAGTCATGCAGAATAATCTATGACTATACCTACACATAAATGTACACTTGATTTATGACAATGTTTATGTTAGGGAAGGATCATTTTTTAATAAACAGCAAAGAGGCACAATATTTAAATATAATGTTCAAGATAACCGTGAAGTTTGTGACACCACCTAACCCTCCCACCCACTTACTCTCCAGCATCGGAAGAAGTCAAAATAAAGAAAACATACTTCTTCTCCTTAAATCTCCTGTATGGCTAATAGTAAAGAAAATTTCTCCAGACAAGTTAAATTAAGCAAAATGAGGACTTTATTCAACACCCTTGCAATAAAGGACCTCAACTCCGTTGAAACCAAAGGCAAGGCCTGAGAGTCTTAGGTGCTGGGTGAGTTAGCAGGGCGATATTGAGACGCCTTGTGGAGAAGGAAGTTGGTTATCGGCTGTTCAAGCACATTCAATAACTTCTGATTTTCAAATGCTTCTCTCTCTGATGAAGTCATCTATGCTGGCTAATTCACACTGAGGGTAGTTGGACTCATGCTTCCTGTAACGGCTGAGAGAGAAGATTATTTTTTTTTGAAGGGTTGATATGGACGTTCTTAAGAATGACATTCCTTGGGTCCTAAACCTGGCTTAGGATTTTTATGTACATTTCAAAGGTAATCAGAGAAAAATTTTCACTGACAAGTCTTCTGAAGTAAATGTTCCAAGTAAAAGGAAAGCAGATGTCTCTGGGAAGAACTTAATCAACCTGAGGAGAATGATAAGTCCATTTTGGTTAGTAAATATATTTCATTCACCCAATCACCTTTTCTCTCAACTGCCTCCTTTAACATTATATATTAAGCTAATTATTTCACTTTAGAGCAGTTCACTCCAACCATCCATCCATCCTTCATCTATGTGTATCTATTTATCTGTCATCTAGCTAGCTATCTTTCTATCATTTATCTCTATATATGTATATGTATACTTTGCTTTATTGTACTTCCTAGATACTGTGTTATTTATAAATAGAAAATCCGTGGAAGTCCTGACTCAAATGAGTCAATCAGTGACATTTTCCAACAGTATGTGCTCATCATGTTTCTGTGTCACATTTAATTGCTGTACATACATTTTATATATAATACTATGACACATTCAATAAACTGCAGTACAGTGTAAAAATAACTTTCATATACAGTTGGAAACCAAGTAGTTGATATAACTTTATTGCAATACTCACTTTATTGAAATGGTCTGGAACTAAACCCACAATATCTCCGAGGTTACATTTTAAATATATATTCATATATCCAGCTACATATTCTTAATTTTCTAAATCTATTAAACTATTTTTAAATCTATTTCTTAATTTTGCTGATGAATATCATAGAAAAAGGAAAAATATTCTATAGTGATATGGTTAATTTATATTATATAAGTGATTTTTTAATTATTTCCATTAAGAAAATAACCTACTTTGCTTCAATTGCACATTTTTATCTTGGACTAAATTAGCCAGCACTTTCACTATCACATGCTATTTCTTATAAGTGGAGTAACATCTATCCTCATGAACAAACTTATAGAAGAAATAAGATTTTTACCATTTAGATTTTGCTCATGAATAAAATGCCTTTAGGGGAAAATAGAAATGACTTTTTTTCTCCCCATTTCCTTACCCAAAGAAACAGCTCAACTGACATAAGTGAATTTTTTGAAAAGAGACACATTTTGTTTGGAGACAAGTATGAAATATTCCAACCTTAAAGGTGGACTGTTTAGAAAATGAACAGAGAAAAACATCGATGTTAATGGGAGAGCAGTTACAGGCTCATCTAAGTTGCTAACATAAATTGCATTGCCATAAAATTGTACCATCTTTTCCTACACAGAATCAAGAGCATTTTATCATAACAAAAGACTATTCTTTTCAAACTCAGTGGGAAATAGGCAATCGTGAAATTCTTATTAGAATGCACGGTGATAAAGAATACAGCACATCTGTCTTGTAAATGAACAAGTTAAAATAAACTTTCTTATAAATAAAATGACCTTCAAAATAGTAATATCATAACCACAACAAATATCTAGTGTTTATCTACCATACAAACCTATGATATATATACACATATTCATCATGTGTTGCTGATTACATGATTTGATATAGATTACATACAAAGATGTTTAATACCTATTTATATAAGTTTGAATACATAAGTATATGTAAAGCAAGCATTTATACAAATTGGTGAAGTACTACTTATAAAATAAAATAGGTCTTCACTTCAGAAAAATGCGTGACCTAACAATTTTCATGATGTGTCATTACTTCCCAGGTCTTCAGAGTAATGGTGTTCCTCTCTTCTTCATGGCTCTGATAGTTGAACTTGCCACACACATCCTTCCAGTCTCCTGAATAGTCTCATCAGTAATCTCTGAATCAGACATACTTCATACAGCTCGACATGATCAACCTCCGTAAGGTAGGGAAATACGCTCAATCCATCATCATTGATGCCATGTTAGCTGTGACCCAGCTCTACAAGGCTGATCATGTTCAGAAGACGGATGTACTTGGGTTAGAGTACCAGCTGCTGAAGGTAAATCAGAGCAAGGTGAAAGTAGGCGACATAGAAAGAAGTGAACAGAATTCATGCATGGTACCACAATACCATTTCAAAACTTGGAGATACAGACATGACTGACAAAATCCTGCTATAAATACTCTTATTTTTTGTTCTTTACTTTTGATTCATTGGTATTACTGTATAGCCAAGAATAAAAATTGCAATCAGACCAGCACAATTTTCTTTATTTCATTTTATGGTTGTAATAGAATTTGTGTGTTTTGTGTATTGGCTTCTACTATTAAAACACTATAGTATGGCATTCATTCAAGTTCTATGTAGCTGAAATTAATTATCATATAATATGTCATTGAATGAACAAATTACAATTTATTTTCTTCCAAGTGTTTGCTATTGCAAAGAAGCAATGCATTTTCTTATATGTCTTTTAATTAAAAAAATGATTTTAGGGTGAATAGAGTGCAAATATTGAGTCAGCAGAAACTATTTCATTTAGTTTTTGTAAGTGGTTGACAAATTTAGACATCCACAAGCATATATGAAAATTTAAATTCCTCTAGAATGTCACCAACACAAATTATTGATGTATTTCTCATTAACCATGCATCTGTAGTGTTTTTATTATTTTGTGTTGTTCTTGTTAGACCATAACATTATCTTCAACTATTCAGTTACTGAAATATTGTAGTAAAGGAACTGCAGCACTTTCTGAAATTATTTTGTCCTGTATCAACATTACAGTCTTTTATCTCCTGTGAATTTGTAGATGTTCAACTCAAGGAAAAAACATCTAATTCTACTCTCCCCGGCTCTGGGCTTACCTTGTGACTTTCTCTGAAAATGCTGTGGGGGTTCAAGAGAAAGATTTCTCCATTTCTTAGAGGTTCTTCATAGGCTGGGTAAATGAACAAGTTAACTTTAGTCACAATCAGTAAGAGAAAAGTCCAGATTTAATGATAACAGACATATGGATAATTTACATGGCGGTATATTCTGAGGTTGCTGGGACACACACACGTCTTAAGATGAGACATGGAGATCTTAGGGGAGAGAAGAGTGTCTCGTATGTTGACGTGGAATGACTCATCCTTGCTTTTACTGTAAAAGTATAGACTCCTCTTTGTGCATTACTCTAGAGAGTAAGGACAAGAGATGATTTCTGAATTAGAAGAATGAAGGCCCAGGGGGCTGTAGATGGCTTCTTTGATTAAGAGAAGGGTTAAAGGTTTAGAAGAATATAAGCTTCAGTTTTGCCTCTGTGGCTGCCCTACAGTGTCCCAGGTTCTTCATGTCAGAGTGACGCATATACAGGAGACCAATTCTGAGAAACTTAGGGTGCCACGTAGTCTCGTCAATGGAATGTGGTAGACTTGATTTTCTGCCAGTTCTAAACCAAAGGCCTGAAGAGATATCCACCTTATCTTGAAACCATGACAATACTGCTGAAAAGAATTTACATCCCATTCTGATTTTCCCTCAACATGGGTGTGAATTCCTCTCCTCCATACAGCGAGAACCCACCTGAACTAGCTTGGTAAAGATGCAGCATTTGTAAGAAAGGTAATGATCTTCCTCTTAGCTTTCTAAGTAGCTTTGAGCAATCATTTTCCAAACAACTGAGAAAGACCTGAAAATAGGGATTGTCAGAGCAATTTCATGATCCACAACTGAACTTGGATGCCTGTGTGAACCCGGATGAGATCCAAAGTCCATTTAAAAAGCCTCCAGTTATAACATTTTTTCAGCTAAAGATATTGGTCTTGATTTTTGTAAGAGTAACTACAAAAAGCTTAGTGAGATAAATAAGAGAAAGACAAATACCAAACACTGAATCAGTTCATTCATAGGTGGTCTATTGAGACACCAAGCCAACTAAACAAATAAAAGAAAAATAATCTTTTTAGTTTATAAAACAAAATTCGTGGTTACCAGTAGGTAAGAGAACAGGGGTGGGAAAATTGGATAAAAGGAGTCAATTATAAGATGAAGGAAGAAATTGAACTGCTGGTGACGAACTAATGTCCACCTGCTGATTTGTAGTGATACGCATCTTATATCTGTGTGATGTTATAGAGCAATGTCACTTCAATAAAATAACACACTAAAATACAAATAAGTATTATCTATCATGCGATTCTTTTTGTACTGACTAAAGGTCTTGTGCTCTCAGGAAATATAAAGTATTCAGAGACCAGGCCATTTCTCAAACCGGATTTACTGACACTCATTCATAAAGCTGTCAACATGGAGGACAGGACTTCCATCTGTCACGCACCAAGAAGTGAAGAGAAGAGAACATAAGCTGGAGTCCTCGAATCAGTGGCTCAGCTCACCTCAGCCTTTATCTTCCTTCTCCTCCTCCTCTTCCTTGGATAGACCAGATCTTTGAGAATTAGAAAGTTCCCAGTAAAAGTTACAGCAAAAAGTTGTTCAGGCAAATTCTTCGTAAGCACAGAGTTACAGATTTCCTTCATTGTAGAATGAGGCAGAGATTTGTAGGCAGAGATTTGGCTGGTTTCAGGGATGGGGGCTAACCCTAAATGAGCTTTGAGCAGGAAGAGTTACAATTTAAGAAATAGGTAAGAAGTGCTAAGGAGGAAAAAACCTTCCATAAACCAGACCAGACTAAAGCTACCAAGCAGTTGTCATCTTCTGTAGGCCAGAAGCCACCACTCCTGGTCCATACTGTGTTCACCTTCTTCTTTAGTTACTGGTTCAGTTCTGCAAGGTACTATTTTTTTTTTTTTTTTAATTTTCATCTGAGTTTAGGTAGAAGTATGAAGGAAGTATTTGTCACCTATTAGAGGGATATGGTATCAATTCCTCCATATGAGTAAGTAGGAGCTTCCCCACACCAATAAACAACCTGCACGCAACTTAGAGTTCAACTCAATGTTGACACTGCCTACCTGGAGAGAGCATCCGATTCCATTGGGTTAATGGTTCAGTCATACAAGTCTGCCATCTTCCCCCTCTTTTAGATACCAATCAACCCAAGGTTGTTACTTGTACTTCTGGGAAAGGGATTTCCACAGAAGGTTCTTAAGACTACCTGCTAAGGCTTGATTAATTTGCCAGAGCAGCTCATAGAATGCAAATATTTTGCTTATGAGATTACAGGTTTTCTGTACAAGGGCCAGATTCAGGAACAGTCAAATGGGAGAGACGTGTAGGACAAGGGATGTGTGAAGGAGAAAAGCTTCAATATCCTTGCCAGGTGGACAACTGTTCCCACAACCCCAGATCTTCCCAGGAAGCTCCTTGGAACTTCAACCCGGGGATTTTGCTGGAGAAATCTTCATCTCTGAGGTAGGACTGATTAAACCCTAGGACATGGGTAATTGAACTCAATCTCCTCCAGCCTCTCTTTCCCCTCCCTGGACACTGGAGGTGGTTAGGGGATGACTGAGGACTTCTAATCCTTTAATCAGCTACTATTCCAGACTTAGGTGCTTTCTGAAGTCACTTAGTGTATCAAAATATGTACATTTTATCAATCTCAACAAAGGAAATTCCAAGGGTTTATAATATCTACATAAACTTTCTTAAATTTGTATCCAGAAGTTTTATCTATTCTCTTGGTTAGACATCCATTCTGTTTTCTTAAGAGATTGGAGGAGAGGATTGAGTATGCCTATGTGTCTGTGCAGTGCTTATTTCTAACTAAGCTGGAATTACGCTTTGCTTAAATATGTCTTTCTATAATGACAAACATATATGTGTCCAGGCTACTTATTTTAGTACAAAATGATGGAATATAAAGAAAAAAATTAGATTTTTTCCTCTCCTTGTTTCTAGAAATAAACATTTATTTTGTTCCTAATATACGTCATGTGCAATGTTGTTTACTGAGGATACAGAGGAAGAAGATCTGCACAGACATTGCAGTTACAAGTGTGAGATTGACAATATGGTACTATGAATGAATTCTTAAGGGATTTAATTGTGATAAATATTATAAGAAGTACAAGATGCTGTAAGATCACATAACCCTGAAGTTTAATTGGCAGAAAAGGTGGGAAAACTAGTGGCAGGATGTAGATATATACATACATACATGCATTTACACCTGCACACAAGCATACATATACATATATGTATATTTCAACATCTGAGCAGAGATACTTAGCAGAGTTCTAGGATAAGAACACTGCTTAAGTATTCAGTGGGAAGAACGTTTAATAAACTTGAGAATAATGTTATGGCTAGAGAAATGAGTCAGAAGGCTCAGAATTATGGTTGAGTGGAAAGCAAGTAACAGATAATGTTGGACAGCAACGTGATTTAACAGACTAAAGACTTTATGCTTAAACCTGCTATTTTTCACACCGGGGAGATTACATGAATTAATTTAAGATTTGATATAAGATTTTAAGGTTGACATGTTACTTTGAAAGAGCTTTTTGTCTCATAGGAGAGATGGACAATACCTATTATATTTATCCTCTGTGTTTAATAATGTACGTGCTTATGTGCATACATAAATACTATTTTTTTTCTAAAGGGTGATGGTACACAGCAGTTCATTTTAGCATGTTTACATTTTCTGTAGAGAATATTAATAGTCCCGATGCCCATACAGATGTGGGTGAAGGATTGGGAATTACTTACCTGAAAATAAAGATGTATTGGTCTTCACCATTAGAGGCAAATGCCAATATCACCTAGGTAGCAACTCACCTGTATATTTCAGGTGAGAGTGGTGATGAAATGTCCTTCTATCTAGACCAGATGTAGAAAAAAGCAATCCATAAGATAATTCTTTAAGTGAGTTGGTCCAATTAGGGAATGTATTTGTGAGTTTGCCAGGGCAAATGGGAAATTCTATGAATGCACCAACCCCATGCATTTCCTCTATGGGCATGGAGATGGATCACATCTCCCAATTTTGCCAGCAGACAAGGCCATTAGACTGATTTCTAGTTAAAGGAAGGTGGGTGATCAAGGATGATCGCAATGTGCTTGTCGAAGCCTTTTTGTGAGACCCTGTGTTCTGTTTGTTTGCAGTGCATCCAATAGAAGAAAGACTCCTAAATCTCTGAATCCCCAAAATCATGATGACCCACCTTACATACCTGGTTTGTGATATCAAAGAAAAATCAATCATTTATTGTAGCAGAGCACAATAAATGGTGATTATATACTGCCACAGCCTAACCTAGTCTAATACAAATGTTTTAGGTTGGACAAATAGAACAAAAAGATAAAAATGCTATTAGAATATAGTAACCTATATTTTGCATAGCTGATGGTCATCTATATCTATATTTTATTCCTCCGAATGCTCATGAAACATTTAAATTCAGGTGATGTCATAGATTAAAAATTTAGGAAGTATTGAGAGGAATGGATAAAGGAACTAGAATTGAAATAAATTTTGTAAAATAGTGAGTTAATAACTGACTTATGTTTGCATTTTATTCTAAATCATGTTTTATTTTAAATGACCATAAATTATGTTGTTTGCATATTGTCTAAAATAAGTATAAATAGAGAATTTAAGATGTTTCCTAATATATTGCCAGCCTATAAAATTGTCTTCCTTACGCAAGTTTTTCTAAGAGGATTGTGAAATATTCATTAGTTAATTAGGCATTCTCGATGACTGGGTAACATAATATTTCCTTTGCATTTTTCTGGTTTAATTAACTTTGTATTTGGAAATATTGGTTTGCTTCAATATAAAACCTAAAATAAGTGTACCTATAACTTACTGTAGAGATGAACAGGAAGATGATATTCAAATAGAACCAAAAGGATAATAAAAATACAATTGGGTTGGAAATATTTTATGCATCATATTCAATGTATTATAAAGAGGATTTGTTGCAATTTTTAATGACAACCATGAAAATATACTCTTTGACATCTGGCACATGCTGTCCTTTTATGTCCTTGTGTTATGATTGGTGTCATAAAGACTGCATTTAAATACAAAGCTTTTGTCTTGAATTTAAGAGCTACAGCAAATTTGATCACAATTGTTAATATGAAATAATTTCTTATTGCTATTAGGAAAATGTTCAATTTATTGTATGTCCATTTTGATGAAATATTGCATATGTGTTTATGTATGTGTATATGTGATATTTAGATATATACAGCTAAAACATGATGAAGTTTTCTGGGAGGGTTGATGAGCAACTGGGTCTTCTTAAGCCATGCATTCCTGCTATTTTGCAACCACTCAGAAGATGTTGAATTGATTTCATAAAGAAAATATATTATTTAATACAACAGATTTTGCCAAGTAGAAAAATTAATTGTGATGATGTTATAAAATAGCATCAATAAATATGTAATCATTAAATCTAATTTTTTCTGTATTAGCTAAAGATAGGTAATAAACACAAATACCTGATTCATAATATAAATTTATAGTCAGTCAGCTCAGTGTCACATGGTGTGTTTACAGTGCTATAAAATGTATATTGGGCAAGCTAATAAGTATTTAGAAAAACTGTCAAAAACCAAAAGTTGCATGAATTGCTCTTATTTTGTATGAAAATATGCTAAACAATACCATTATTCCAGTCTTTCTTGGGTACAGTCTATCAGTGTGAGTTTTATCTTAACACCAACATGTTTGTAGGAATCTTGATTTTCACTTTTAAAGAAAACTGAAAATATCAGTGCATATCTTAAGTTAGCTTCACCAACCATATCTAAGAAAGACATAACAGAATTATTAATAATAGAGGCCCTGGGGAGATAAAATAAAGCATGATAGTACACATACAATTATATCCTCAAGATATAATATCCTCAAGATATTGATATCCTCAATATATTCTGTCCTTGTTTTCTTTTTCAGTTTATTGTCTCTCCTATTTCAGTTGAATAACCTTTCTTTTGGCCTGCATTTCAGTTCACTGCTTTGTTCCTCCATCCCATCTATTTTGATGAATTCTTTATTTAGAATTTTTTTTCCTGCACTCATTTAGTGTCTTTTATGTTTTTGTTTGTCTGGAACAATCCTCAGTTTTAAATTTTCTTTTGGCCCTTCCATTATTAAACCATTTAGCTCCCTATTGAGACTTTGCATTTCTTTTCTAAGATGTATAAATTATTTAATTTGTTTCATGTCATTATATATATATATATCATGGAATATTTTATAACAGTGGGTTTACAGTGTTTTCAGGTCATTCTAATGTCTGTTATTTCCGTCTTTGTGTCCATCGATTTTATTTTCTTTTTGGTTGAGGTCTTCCTAGTTCTTGCTTTAGCAAATGATTGAAGATTGAACATACACTGTGGGTTTTACTTGCCGAGCATGTGACTCTTGGTTGAACTGCTCTAGCTGTTCAAGTAGGATGAGTTGAGTATGCTCACATCACTTTGTCTCACATCCATGTGTGTTACTAGGCCTGTGTTTTCTCTCCAACTTTCAGAGTCTCGCAATTTTTATTATTTTTAAAATAAATGATGGAATCTCCAGGATGATTAGAGGTCTTGGGTGGAATAAACAGTGAGACAACATCTATTTCATCTTTCCAAAAGTGAAAGTCTCCTCTCATGTTTTCACAACACCAGCAGCAGATTTTGTAGGGTCAGAGATAAGATATTGGGAGAGAAATTCTGTGACCAGCCAGTGTGGTGATAAAGAAGGAATATTTGCTTTTTTCCTGTCAGGATTAGCCTCTGGGTCTGAATTTCAAACCTTCTGAGGTCATGGCAACATGGCATCCCTCTCTGTCCAGCTATGTCAGCATTCCTGTGGGGACAGCGCTAGCTCCATCCTGGTGATACAGCATCAATTGCCTTAAAATTGAGACAATGGCTGTTTTCTTGTTATAATTTCAGTTTCCCAGTGGTCCTGCTTTGCAGAGGCTAACTTTGGGTGGGAAGTCTTGGTCAACTTCACTGTCTCTTATTTTTCTTTGTTGTATAGATATACCTTCTGTTTCTCTGTTGTTCCCTCTCAAATTCAATTCATGCTTCAATGATGAGCTAGATGCGAGAAAAAAGATCAGTCATCAGGACAAGTTGACCATTAGGCTCAGCTGCTTGATGTTCTCTTCTTAGGTCTCTGGGCCTCACTGTTTAAGCTTAGGATAGTGGGAGGAGAACGCTTCTAGAATATACTTGCAACCTCAAGTACTGCACCCCAAATTTACCACTGCCCTAAATCAGTGGGTTTCACTTAATGACTAATAATTTGAAAAATAATGAGAAAACATTCAGATTATAGATGAAAATTTAAATCAACAATTATTTCAAAATTATTAAATAATGATCTAATAACTTAGATACAGATAGAGAGTTTCAACTTAGAGCTCCTGACTCACTATCCTTTGCTCTGGTTCCCTTGCTGGCCTGGTAAAGATTGACTAGATCTGAATCTTTTTCTCATGGACTCCAAGTTCTCCATTTCTCATTCTTGTCTCTTTCCTTTTATGACTTTTATCCTGCAACAAATCATTGCACAGATATTTTTGTATCTATGTCTGTTTCCTGAATACACCACTGTACATATTTTTCATATTAAAAATATGTAAAATACATAATGTGAAGAAGAGACATAAAGAATATTGTATTCTATTGAAATGGAATAAACCATTAGGATATAATACATGTAGCTTTCTGTATCTATAAATAGTTTTGAAATAAAGAAAGCATATATGCATATACAATTTGATACTGCCAAATGCGGTGTTGATAGGAGACAATTTATCTTTTGAAAATATTCCCAAGAAAATCTATCCAATCATATGCCTGCAATAAAAAGTTTTCTGCATAATATGCAGAACATTTTATGTAATAGTAAGTATGTTATTCATGCCTTCAGTTCAACTACAAAATTTTGGCAATATTTAAGCAAGGAAAGCATAAGTTATCATTTACTTTTTTTGTATTTGAAATCATTTTTGGTAAGTGGGCAGTCCTTACCACACAATACTTGTTACTAGGACTTTTCTTTTTTAACAAAAAGTATAATGTATTTTTATGGAAACATATAGAAGGGTATAGACATATGTATGTTATATATGTCACTAATCATGGATATGTGCAGAGTGATGAAGAAAGGAATATAGGTACTAATTTCCATTTCATTTTTACATGTCTCTTTGGTGGAACACAGTAGATATATTTGTATTAATTAGTTACACTGGACACTTCAACAACACTTGTTGGATGTGAATTGCATGGATCCACTTATTTGTAGATCTTTTTTGCTTTCAATAAATACATCAGAAATTTTTTGAACGTTTGCAATCATTTGAAAAAACACACAGATGAACTGTGTGGCTAGGAAATACTCAAAAAAAGTTAAGAAAATGACATGTTGTGAATGCCTAAAATATATGTAGTTAAGTTTATTTTACTATTTGCAATCTGTAAATACATTTTTCTTTATAGTCTTATCAGTAACATTTTCTTTTCTTTAGCTTATTCAAAATACACTACACAGCACAGATGACATGAAGAATGTGTGTTAATTGATTGTTTATGATAAAGGCTGATTTTTGAGCCTGAAACACTCCCCACACCTAGATTCTTGACCTAGAGAAATTGTGAGACAAAATGTTTATTGTTTCAAGACTTAATTTTAGATTAATTGTTATGCAGCAATGACTAACTCATTTTCTTATATCCTAATTATAGGGAATACTGAATATTGGTTGCAAATAATAAAAATAGAAAATTCTTTCCCTTCCTTCAGGTTCACAGACCTCTGAATAATAGGCATACATCCCTAAATTCCTTTAGACTCCTAATTAATAATTTCTGTTTTTAGTTCTCTTTGTTTGGAATAAAATAATTTTACATATTTAGACCAGAGGGAAGACAATTTAAGTGTTATAACTTCTAGAAAATAAATTAAGCAATTTAAATAATATCAGAAGGTAACAGATGCATTTGATGGTATTTCGTCTATTTTATCATTTTTTTAAAGTAAGGTGAAATTTTTTTAGCAGTTAGAATTTACTGCAATGAAAGATACATCCTCTTGATGTAGCAAAATCTTCCACTTAAGATGGTTACCAATAGTGGGTAACACTTTTAAGGAGATAAAGTAAATTAAGAGAGAAGATAAAATGACTTAAAAGATTGTGTGCAGTCATGGATGCCAGGACTTTATTACAGAAATAACTGATAGTCGAAAGACACAACTGAGGCAAGTAATCTAGGAACCATATAATTTTTAGGAAAAATATATGATTAAAATTTGATGAGTTTAAAAGATATGTAGGTAAGTTCAAATTTGATATATTCCTAATGCTGAAAGAAAATGAGAGTGAGGCCAATTCCTGTTCCTCTCATAATAACGACAACAGACATTTGTTGTAAGAGAAGTAATGCTGCGAGTATCAAATCAGTAAAGAACATTTTTAACTATTTAGATTAATGGGAAGAAAACGAAGATTTCTTTGAAGGAAGCTAAAAAGGGAATTTGAATTCACTAAAAAGGCAATCAAATAGATGGGCAAATAAAAGCTTTGAGAAGAACTGTAAGTGTATGCTGCTTTCAAAATCATGTTGTTAGGGCTCTGGGATAAACAAGCAGGCACTCTTGTGGAAGAATTTTAGGCAGGTTTATTACACGTGGGCTCAGCAGGGGTCCTTTCCCACAAAGGTCAAGCACAGGCTTCGGTCAGGGCACATTTATGCAGGCTGGAGCAGGCCTGGCAGGAGAGGGATGTAATTAAGGGAGGGGATTTCAATCGTGGGAAGTTCTTTGTCAGCTGGCAACATTCCAGCAAGGTCAGGTCACAGGATGTTTTTTTATAGCTTTGCTTCATGGCTGCTGGAAGAGATGAGCAGGACTTTCCCCCCAACATTCCCCCCTCTTGCTTCTCAAACTGATTGATAGCTTTGATGTCTCCAAGAATTGGTAAAGGGGCACTGAATCCATCATTCTGACTACTTGCTGTTGTACGGGGCTGTAGCAAGTTTGAGGCACCTTGGACCATCTTAAATAATTAGCATTCTTGCTCATCACAGGGGGATTACGGCATTATATTCTTGTGCTTGCAGTATTTGCTTTGTTGTGACCTGCTAAACAATCGTGTTAATAGGATCGAATCAGGCTTATTATGACAGGTAGAAGACAAGAGGGGTTAAAGCTTTTGATGAGTCAGACAGACCAAAGCAAAGTATTATCGTTGGTCTTACTTCGACTGGTGATGCTAACGGATGGGGCAATGAGTGACACCCTGAAAGAATAATTCAGACCTATGACCCTGTCACTTGGGCACAGGATGGCAGCTGGGGCTACTGAACCCCCATCTACCTCCTAAATAGATTACAAGCAGTAGTAGAAATAATATCAAACAGCTATTGCACTAAGTTTGCTGGCAGACCAGGCACCCAGAGGAGAACCGTAACAACATGAACATGAACCAATTCTTCATTTTCTTCCTGTGAACTGGTCTTCATGTCTGAATGAGCTAGAAAACACATTCACCGTATTAAAAGGCACACAACGCAACTGATTGCATGCTAACCTAACAAAGATATCATTTATGGAAACAAGAATAATTAGGGCTACCACCTTTTTGAGCTTCCTATAGTCTGTGATCATCCTTTCAAATATAATTTTCTTTTGTTTTTAAAGGCTTACTCGATGATATAAATGGGAAAATGGTGGGAACTTTTAACTCTCAGTGATTTTAGAAGTAGTGAACTCTACTCTCAGTCCCAAAATATGGCACAGTTTTTTATCTACTGTCTTGACCCTTATTGGGCACTTTTAAGGTCTTTTATTTGGCCTTTCCATCTAAGGATGAAATACAGCTTGGTTAGGTACTGAGTATGCTGTGTCATACATTTTGACACTGGTAATGTGACCATTACACTCAGTGGAAAATCTGCAAGTCATAGTTGAGTAAAGAATCCAGTTTTTATCTTGTTTATATATGCTGTCTGGTGGCTTAGATGCTTCAGGTACTAGTTGTCAATGTAAACCCAGATTCTATACTGAGATATTTAACATGTTGAGATATTTCATTTTCTCACATTGACTGAGTAAATGATGTAGGTCCCTAAAAGAAAAGATAAGGTGGTTCATTATTACGTATATTTGCTAAAGAAATCCAACCCTTTTGCTCATAGAGACCCATCTTCTGTTTCAGACAATGGGTTCTATGTCTGAAAATTGGCTCAAGTACTACAACAAATGAAGAATTTTTTTCATGGGCTTATCATTAAACTGATTGGAAAGAACTTAGGAAAGAATATCAGCTTCTGTGAGGCTATCTCAATAGAATAGAATAAAAGCTGCTGAAACAGAAAGGTAAAAGAACAAAAACTAAAAAACAGAAAAGAATATTCTAAGACTGTCAGAGATGAAATCTGTAGCATATGCATACAACACTATTTACAATAGCTTCCAAAAATGGAACATTTAGGAATGGATCTAACAAAACACATTCAATATCCATGTGGATAAGACTACAAAACTCTGATGAATGAAAATGAAGATGCAAATAAATTGAAAAATATTACATGTTCACGTAAAGACAGACTCGTTATTGTGAAACTACCAGTTCTTTCCAACGTAACCAATAAATTCAGTGCAAATCTCATGAAAACTCCCACAAGTATTTTGAGAATACCAGTAAATGGTAAAGTCATTATGGGGAGATAAAAGACAAAGAATACCCAATATAATATTGAAGGAGAACAAGTTTGCAGAAGCTGTAGTAGCTAGCATCAAGACAGCATAAAGTCGCAGTAATCATGGCGGTGTAGCGCTGATACAAAAACAGACAAGTGGATCAACAGAACAGAATAGAGGTCCACCAGATACCCCACACACATAGGGCCTATTTATGACAAAAAAAATGAAAGACGGTGCACTAGGAAAGCAAAGTCTCCTCAGTAAATGGAGCTGGAAAAACTGGGCAGATGTAAGAAACAACAGCATGTGGACCTGGACCATTATCTCACACCACACACAAAAATCAGCCCAAAATGCATTATTAACAAGGTGAATATAGGATCTTAAGCTGCAAAGTTCCTAGAAAAATAGGATAGTCTCCTCTTGATATTTAGTTCGGTAATTATTTTTTTCAGAATTGAGACCAAAATCAATTAAAGTGAAAATGAATCAGTGGGACTACATCAAACTAAAAAAAGAAAAAAAAAATATGTTCAGTGAAGAAAACAAACAGCAAAATGAAAAGACAATCCATGGAATGACTGAAAATATGTGCAAATACTCAATAAAGGAGCAATAGCACAAATCTGTAAGAAGCTCACACAACAAAAAGCAGAAAAAACATTAATCCACTTAAAAACTGGTCAAAGTTTCAAAAGATTTTTCCCCATAGAGATGAAAATGATCATCAGATACTTGAAAAAAATTATCTTCTCTTAAGGTGACTGACAAAGGCCAAAAACAAAAACAAAAACAGCCCAGATATGACTCGCAGTAAGAAAATTCTGATCCCTAGACTTTTTGAACACTATATTTGAATGTGTGAGCACATTTATAAATAATGGAAATAGCAGAAAACATATGCAGGAGAGTCAAATCATTTATAAATTCAGTAATCACGAGTTCAGTTCATGATTCTCCTTGTAGAGATTATTTCAAATGGCATTTAAAAAGATTAAGCAGTCTTGGGTATCTGACACCATAAAGTCAACCATCTAAAATAATCTCAGTAAGATTAGCCTTGGGACAGAAGACTACAATTCACAGACAAAAAAGAAAGGAATATAAGAGAGCAGAAAGTAGAAAAACATTTCGTGCACTAGCAAATTTGAACAAGTTTAAGGATAAGGAAGAACTAACATGATGATGACTCAAGTTTCACGGTTTCAAAGTTAGCTTAATATTTTGCACTAACAATTCACAAATGTGCAACTTAATCTTCACAAATATATTTCATTAAATTGTTTTCATAAGAATCAGTACTTTGGGGTTATTTGGATTCGCTGCCTGGCTAATTTGCCAAGTGAAATTGCTGAGAATTTGGTCCTGCTGATTCTCATCTGTACTGGCTACCATTGCTGCAAGCATTATGGTTTACATGTTTTTCTCCTTGCTCAACTCTTTTGGTTTTTCATTCTGAAGCACTTTATAATATTCAGTTCTACTCAGGTAATTTCTTTGCATAAGCTGATATTTATGTACACCTTTCACTTTTTTTCTGCCTTTCTTGGTCATTAACATATGCATTCTTGATGTTAATTAGTAGAAAGTGTAGTCACAATTCTAAAGTGGAAGACACGCTTTCACAAAAACCTCTTATTCCATCACATTCCTTCACTGCTAGTCTTGATAGTATCACTGGGTTTTACACAAATAATTTGTTGCAGGAAAGTGTTTCATTTCTCCCTTGCATTTGCTTTAAGATTTCTACTCTAATTAACATTTATTTCATTTGTAGACATATCAAGTGCTTCTCCTTCATTTTGAAATTATGCAGCTTTTTCTATGCAAGCAGAAAGGGAATATAAATCACAAATACTTAAAAAAGACTTCAAGAAAACATGACAAGAAAAATTGAGGACACAAAGCATTTCCTGCTGAGCAGAGATTAAGTATATAGGAGAATGATGATTTTTGACAAATTAGGAACTTCTAATCACATTCTTGTTCCTTTCGTTATATTGTATTAAATGACTTTCCAGATCTTGAATACTTCTACCTCCTAATACAAATTCAAATGCTCTCTATGGATGAACCCAAATTGATTTGAGGTTATTCATCTCTGTTTCCTAGGACAAATAATTGTGAGTTAAAATTCACATTATGGAATTAATTAACATTGCAAGTCGTATTTTAGAACACTACAGTGTTTTCAGAGCAAATGAAATATGTTGTCTAACTCAGCCAATTTACTCTGTAAATTAGGGATATGCATGCAGATATATACAGGAATTCAAAAACAGGAATAATTTTTGTAAAACTTGTTTTAATAAAAATTAGAATCTGGGACAAAGCATAGTCTAAAAGGCATTTGCATAGGAAGCCACAGGAATTTACAAGCAAGAAATTCATTTTGTAATTTTATTTCTTAATAGAAAATCTTTAGGAATATCAATAAGAAGTTTATTTAAAATTAACCTAAAAAATATGGCTGAATTAAATGTGAATCTAAGTTTCAGTTGCACTGGCATTTGTCTGTTTTCTTTACTAAGAATGGAGAAAGAGAGGTCTCTGCATCATAGTTTGCCAATAACTTAATTTTCACAGGATGGTTCTTTTGTTATTCATTAACTATAACTGAAAGCAGGACTTCAAGCACAATATATTGAGAATAATACTTTCATAAATATTTAAATTAATCTTGCAAAAGTATTTGTATAATCTGTATTTGGAATGATAGCTCTATATAGGAATTTCACCATGTCTTCACCGAAAACTTTTACTCTTCTATTTCAGTCTGCTAGCATTCAGAAAAAGAGAAATTAAAATAGTTCTATCATAACCTCATAATTATATATTAAATTCAATCACTAGAATTAAAAAAAAAAACCTCATGTGTTTTTTTTTATTTTGTCATGATACCAAATAGCATGATACTATACCCGTTAAAGGGACATTCAGGTAAACAAATTAAATGGTGTTGAATCTCATAATTCACTTGTACTTTCATCAATATAGCTAAATGAAATTGGGTGTTGATATCATCTCTATGATACAGCTAAATAAATTATATGAGACCCAAATATTTAAATAGTTAGGTAAAACGAGGACCTGGGGCAATATGAGGTAGAAAAAATTTCAAACTCACCTTTTGTTAAATTTCAAATGTGGTTTTTGGGTTCCTGAAAAAGAAAAGTTTGAAAATTCACAATTTAAAGAGAGATTTGCATGAGAGGTTTTCCGAAACAATGTTTCCAAGAAAATAGCAATTTTGAAAGATTTGACCAAAGTTTCCTTATATGTAGTTTACATCATAATGTCAGCTTAAGATGACAGTGTCAAAACATGTAATATAAATTTTGAAAAGGATTTACATTTTTAGAATTATCTCATGGCTCTCTTTAAGAAATCAACCACAATTTTTTTCTTTAATTTTAGACTAACAGCAGAATCAAATACAAGATATACTATAAGAAAATAAAATGACTTTTCACAATTCAGAAATTTGCATCTATGTATATTTAGATGTATTTACATGTGTGTACATGTATATATAAAGTATATACAATTTCAAATGCAAAAACTATGTCTGATCCAGAGGTTCTGATATGTTAGACTATATTTTTGTATGAGCATGTACATTAGAATATATTTGCATGTGATTTTTTATACATACATGTACATGCAAAATATATTTATAATCCATCGCTATCAATCTACTTTTCTATATATGCAGACACAAACAGATGGAAATGTATATGATTTGCTCATATGTGGTATAATAATACATTATCCATGATATGACACCATCTATTTAGTATCTGATATATGTTTTAAATGACATTTAATTGTGTTGCACAGATGCAAAGTATAACACTTAAAATTTCTCTCTTAGAAAAAAAAAAATATCAAATTGAAAGATTCATTCTGTTTGGTGATTGAAGATATCACAATGAAAATGATAGTGGTCCTTACACATTATAATATTTAAGGAAAAATACCAGATTGCAACCCATTTATATAAATAACATTTTGCAGGAAATATTGCTTAGCTTTTTTAAAATTCATTTTCTTTTTTTCTTTTCCCAATGACTTGCCTTGAAAAATGAACAAAATATATCATTAACAAAGAAAGTAATGGTATAATATTTTTGTCCTTATGCAGAAAAAACTCACTATAACCAATGGAGCTTTTCCATTCGAAGATTATAGGATTGCGTTCAGAAACAGAGCAATTTAATGTAATATATTCCATGAATACGTAATTTCAACCAGGTCAGCCCCTTCTTTTTATTCTCTCTATGATGCCCAAATGAGCTCTATGCTTTCTATTTTACATCAAAGACAAATTACATCTTCAGGTATTCAGAAATATAAGAATATAATGAAACTCAATGTCATTTAAATAGATATCAAATTGATAATAGGGGCAATCTACCTCCCTTTAAAAAACTTTCAGAGCATATAAATAGCACAGGTTTTGTTGCTTTCTCGACTGGAAGTACTAGGTAAGACGGTGTTGAAATTACAAAAGGGTCAACCAGGTGCTTTTTCAGAATGTCTAGGGAAGAAATTATCCATCTGTTTTTTTAAAACTCCCCATTTATACGGACCAAAAGTAGATTAATCTTATAAAGTAAAAGAAACACTTTATTTTCATAAATGAGTATGTTCAAAGTGTATGATGGAATTGATAGTTACCAGGACAGAGGGGATTTGGGTTTGGATTAAATGGGTGAAGAGTATCAAGAAAGACAAATCTTCAATTATCAAGTAAATGAGTCATGGGGATATTGTGTAAAGCATGGCGTCCATAGGAAATAGTACACATGCAAATGTAGTAACATAGAAACAAACAGAAAATAGGCATTATGTGATCATTCTCATTGTTGAAAATATAAAATATTTATACAGTCTACTTGATATGAATATGCTAGTGTATGTTAATAGTATTTCAACTGAAAATAGATATTAATGAAGGCATAAGTAGGTCATAAGAAAAAAAATGTACAAATGGAAATCACCAAGATTGTAGGTTTATTTTGATAAATTTTCTCCTGGCTACTAAATACTTTAGAACTTTACATAATGCATTTATTCTATGAATGAATTCGCAAATTTTTTCTAAGAATATAGTCATTATGAAACTCAACTTTTATTTACCCTGATTTTTAGTTGCTTTTGCTAGCTATTTTTTGGAAATGAGGATTGAATTAGATTCACTATTATAATTTGTTCATTGGGTTTTTAACAAGTCCATAGATAATTGAACTCTTTTCTTGATTATTTTATCCTTTATTTTCCTAGATAATCACACATGAAAATGTGGTTCTTCAACATGAAGGTGACCTATCCTAATGATAAACAGTTGCAACACAAATTTCAGTCTTATTCTTTGCCATGACCGATTACTAAAGCCCGCTGCTTGTCATTTCACACTGCAGCTCAGTAAATGCGTTCCCTGTACATGTGGTTCAAAAGAAGTTGTTCCCCCATTGTCTCAGTGAGTTTTGTGTTCTTCGGCAGTGTCGCTGCCCGTCGGCCCTGCTGCTGTCCCGGTGTGAGTCCCGTGGTCTTGCACAGCTTTTAGGCTCATCACACTCTGACCTCTGCTTGGACAAAGAGGCAGAGACTCAGCTTCCACTCATGATGTGACTCTTAATGACCTTCAAGTTAAAAACAACTTCAATTATTTAGAACATTTCCTCTATTTTGTTAATATTCAAAATCACGACTTAATACATTCTCTTCCGTCAATTTACTCATTTAGTATTTTTTTAACAATACTGGGTGAGCCTAAGATTTACTTTGTTCTTCTTATAGCTCTCACCTTTCTTACCTACTACAAACTCCATACTTAGCCCATATTTCTTTCCGTTTGAAGCATTATGTACTTTTTGAAGATGCAACGCTTTTAAAAATGTATTTGTGCAATTGTGCCATGTTTCATGACTAAGAATTACATGCACTAAATAGACTGATTTTCAATAAATAAAATTTAAGTGGCCATCTCATAATAACACCAACATTAATAACCTATGCATTAAGTATCTTCTATGAATCAAGCACTGTGATATCTTTAGTGCATGTATTGATCAATTAAATCTTTATAATAGAGGGGAAAAAAATCAACGGTGTAAACTTTGAATTGATAACCTAGAAGGAAGCTTTGTGTCTTGCATTAAATCACGTGGCAAACCTTGCTTTACTTATTTAATATTTATGTAGAATCTGTTAAGGAAAAGACATTACTGATTTTATGAATATTAACTCATTTATTCTGCAGGACAGTTGTAAGAATTAAGTCATTATTACTCTACGTTTTTTGCAGATGAGGAAAATGAAGCACACAGGGGTCAAAGAAGTTGGACTGAGCTAACATGAGGTAGAGCATACACCCAAACCAGGACAGGGTCACAAGGAAGAGTCCTGACAGAGCAGGTATGTCCCACAACTATCACTAACTGGACTGGCATGTTCTCAAATAAATAATGTGCCAGAACTGACCTAGGAATCTGCTTGGACAAGTTTTGACAGACTGGGTTTGCCAGAATCATATTTACATGTTCTTTTAAAAACAATGGTGGCTCCTGAAAAGAGCTTGTGTTAGATGTTGCCAGTTAAATCACCTCCATCACTTAACAGATTAGAATGACAAAGCAAAGGATTTTAGATGCTTTGCATGGGGAAAAAGAAACTGAATTTATCTTGAAATTAGTGACCTCTCTCTTTATGCCTTGACACTAGAGAGAACTTGAGTAGAAAATCTACAGACTCAAGTATTACGTAGAAATAAAGAAAAAAGAAAGACTGTAGTAGTATTCTCAGAAACTGGTAAAAGAAAGTAATTCAAGGCAAAGACCTACAGGGTGGCTGGTAAGTGTCATTCACATGAAAATGTGTATCTACTTGAAAATGCTTCCTGTTCTAAATTTATTGATGCCTTTTCTCTTACCTGGAATGCCTTTATTTGGAGAACACTTTGTTTGGTATTGCCTTGTATTTTCACATTTTTATTTTCTCTCTAGCCACTTCTTATACTAAAAGGCCTGTTTTAAATTCCACTTATATGTACGGCTTACCCATATTGTCACAGTCTAATATATATTTACTTTAACTAAATTTCTATAGTAAATGATGCATATAATTTAAATGTATAAACAGCAACAGTACTTGCTTATTTAGTTATTTTCTTACACACTATATTATTTAGATAACTGCTTAAATACTAATTTTAGTAAGTCTTTTTGTCTTAAACTACCTGCATTCTTTGATAAGTGCTTACTGTATTGCTTACAATAATTTTTTCAGAAGCATATTCTTTTATTTGATAGTATGACCTATTACAGATTATATAAAGTATGATAATATCTACTCTTAAGTTTAAAAAATAATAACAACAAAATGACAGCATGCCATTTTTTGTCAATAACTTCTCAAGTCATTATTGGGCATTATTTTGGTAGGCAGGATATCAAACCCGAAATATGATCACATCCTTGTCTTTAGAACTCATCAATATGTCCTCATATAGGTTAAAAAAAATACAAAGATCGTCAAAAACTGTGAGATTCAGATTTTAACCAGGATTATCTAATCCCATATGTCAACACAAGGTGATATATTTTTCTGACTATGTTCAGAAGGAAGCAATCATCAAAGAGAGATGCATGCTGATTGCCCTGTAGACAAAATAAAAAGGATATTGAGCTAAGGAATGGGGGTGGATACAAGAACTTGAAAAATTCCAGGGCATAAAACTTTCCCAAGAATTCTAAAAGAAACACAGTTCAGTGTACATTTTGACCACACTGAGAGACTCATCAGACTTCAGATTTTTAGAATCAATATATATAAGATGAAACAATTTGTATGCAATGGTTTAACCCTTACATTTGTAGTAATTTGTTTGGCATTAATAAAACTATTATAACCACACCAAAATTTTTAAATAGTTTGTTTTATATATACAATTGTCTTATATACAATGTCATTAGGTCAAATTTTCTATGATACATAACTGGTAAAAATATGAAATTTTTATCTGTAGTTGGAGCAGGGTCAGCAGGAAGATGAATAAGAGATTTGAGAACTATCCATCCATCCATTCATCCATTCATCTATTAAATCTATTCTATCACATATCTAATTCTTCTATGTTTATCTATCCATCCATCTATCATCTGCCTATTTTTATTGTCTATCTAGCCATATATCATCTATCTGTCACATACTTATCTATACACACATATCTATTGACAAGCATATTAATATCTCAACAGCTTTAAATTTTGAAGATATAAATCTGTTTGTATTTCAACAATTTTTGTTTGACTCTGAACTTTTCCATTTTGAATGCTTTAATTTGTTACCATTTGTATTATTCCCTACATGTATAGAAAAGCAAATAATGATTCTTTTTTCACTGACCCTATTTCTCCTTTCTCTTTCTAGATTTCACCTTTCTGAAGTAGGTCATTGATATAATTTCTTATTTTCTCAGTTAAGCATGACCATGCACATAAAGCTGACTAATTCTTGTTAAAAGACTTGTCATCTCATGAATCAGTTACCAAAGCTGACCCTAACCAGGTGAAAAAGACCCAGTTTCCTTAGCCCAGTTTCTAATTTTGATCTCCAGTGTATGCCTCTCTTCTCCCTAAAAGCCATGCACTTGCTGTATCTTTTCTTCAGTCTGTCTCTCTATGCCCTTGTCTTATCTCCATCTGTGAGAATTAGCCTACATAGAATATTACAGAAGCAAAATTGTTTTAGATAGTCTAAAAGAACATTTGGAAATACATTTGATTCTTTTTCTACAGATTCTATATTCAAACAAACAATTAAACTTGACATTGCTTCTTTGTACTGTTTTACTCAATATACTCATATTTAAGCATGTTCATCTACACAGAAGAGAAAAAAATAAAATGCTGCAAGGCATACTATAATAAATATTCAAGACTATTCTTTATAATTTGCAGATGATGGAGCAGATAGTACATTGTTTTAAGTGGGAAATGGAAAAACATATTCAGTCACCAAATTTGTTCATGATGTTTGTTTAGAGTTATTGGGAACACATATTCTAGATTCAGGCTATTAACTTCAACTCTCAGTCTTTATTCTGACACACTCTTTGATCTAAAAGCTTCCATGTGTTCTCTCCACAGCTTACTTTAGTTTGAGTTACTGGGAGAATTAAAGGAGGCAATAAACAATAAGCCTTCAGAAGAGTATCAACACACAAGCATCAAAATCCATCATGGCTACTTTTTAATGGAAGATGAAAATATCAAATAGTAGTTGATATGGCTATTGTATATACACCGTGATAGATTGATAAATTAATAGATAAGAAAGATCTCAGGATCACATTTTCTGCACTAGAATGGCATATGAAATAAGTATGATGAGGCATAATACATCAATCGGTCTGAGTCTCAGAATAAGTATCACTGTGCTGTTTACCATCAATAAAGTAACACCACAAATTCCCTAGAAAGAGTGAAAATTCAAAACCCATCCAGATAAAAAAATTGCAAAAATTGCTTTTATTTTGATGCCATCTCTAGGGATAAGTTTGGAATTGAAATCCTTGTTTTTGATCATCCTGACATTATTTTTCATTGGAATGAACATGAGAAATTGCTCATCACAGACATACATTTCCTTTAAAGACTGGAATTTAAAACCCATCCCTGGAGCTTGTTTTAATACTGAGGCAGTTTCATAGCCAAGGTTTGAATTGAAGTCATCAGGGGTTTTAAATGAGAATTGTTTTCACGCTCCTTACATAATAAAATAGGATAAAAATGTATTTCTATTCTGATATTGGGACTGTGTGAAAATCAGATATTTTGAAAGAAGTAAAAATTAATAAATTGTGTATGTACATCCTTATTTCCCTTATACACTATATTTTCTTTTTAGTGTTCAAATTCATAAAATTCATAATGAAATTAGATATACACACGTTACCTATATAAACTCTTAAATTTAAAAAATTTTATTTTCTTAAGCATTTATTCTCCAATCTTATTTGTATTTCAAATTGCCTAATTTGGAGGGCTAATCAAAATATTCAAGACAAATATATCTATGATAAAACTTTTATTAATGTTCTAGCACTTAATATATAGATTATATTTTAAATAAGGATAACAATAGTGACAGAAATCAAACTCTGCTGACATGTAAATGATGCTAGAACAATGTTTACATATTCCTGTCTTGAATTTTAATTAACATTTTAATAATGCAGAATATATGTTTCTTGAATAACATCTCTCTATATACTTGCTAATATATTAAATTGATAGAATTATGATCACTATCCTTCACATTAAATTTGTAAGACTGAATTTTAAAAAAAATCAAGAATACAGAGTAAAACTAGTAGAATAAGTCTCTTGATCTTGTTTTATTCACACAGGTGTAGGTTGTAGAGCAGAAAATATGTCCAATAAGTATCTATAAGAAAAAAAGCTTTGGTACCACTGGCCAGTGAAATGGATTGAAGAGCAAAAATAATGAATTGAGCAAAGAAAATTTAAATGCATCTCAGTAAAACAAAATACGTGCTCTCTCTTGGTGCATAAAACAGTCCAAGCAAACAGTATATGCTCAACAGATAACGGATCCGTGGACAAATGATGTAATTGTTTCCTTTCTCTAATCTTTATGAAAAATACCTAAATTCCCTGAATATTGAAGGTTGTAGCTTTTTTAAATGATTTTCAATCTTGCAGTTCAAAGAAATGTTGTTTATCTTTTCACACTTAACTACACAGTGTATCACTTTATGAGGTTATGAAATACAATAAACTTTTGGTCTCAAGAAGAACTTACCCCGATCTGAAACCCTTGGTGCAATAGTTGCTGTTTTAATATTTGCTAAAGCAAATCTTCTAAGCATCTTTTACTGTAATGTATTTTTAAATACTTATTTGTATTCTTTAAACAAGCAAAGGGAATAATCTACCCACAAAAGACATACAGGAAGTCGGAGGCCAAAGGGAAATTGAATATTTTTAATAAAATATTGAGGTGTGTTATTTTACATTTTGTGTTGTGTGATCTGTAATATAAATATGCCTGCCTGGGTATTAAGAAAAGAGAATGCCCTGAAATATCCTTGGGGCCATATATAGGTTACAAAGTCAATGAAATTGCTTTGCTAACAATTTTGAGACTTCTCAGAGGTGCTGGCAGAGACAGTTACTTTCCATAAAATGAGAAAATATGCCCAAAGCAGAGAAATTGGATCTAGGAATCAGAAGTGTGCAGTATCAAAAGCTTATAGTATCCTAATCATGATTTCATCATTTCACTTAGGGAATTGTCACAGATTTATAGTAATTTATTCTTTTAACCCTGAGCTGTCTTAGGTGTAGATGTGTAGACAATATAATTCTGCTTCTCCCCAAAGATACTAAAATATATAAATATATATATATATATTTATATAAACTAGATCTTTTAAATATGGGCAATGTTGGTAAAGCTTGTCAAGTCATAATCTTTGAATAGAGAAATATACTTCGATATCCATGCTGAATGACAATATTTTTTTTTGAATCATTTCTAAAGATCTGTAAATACATGTCTGTAACTATATTTATATCAGAAAACGGATTTGAAACAGAAAATCTCTTACTCATTTTAAAGTTTGCAATCACTCATTTAATATTGATAATAATCTTTTTTTCTATCTAGATTGCCAAAAGATACCAACATTCTTTATGGAAATGAAATAGCTTCATTATCCTAAAATATCACGAGGAGAATTGGAGAGTGGTAATAACAGATTTTCATATTTTTTTGTAGTTGGTTTACTGCTTATGTTATCATGCTTGTGCTCTGTTTCAAAATTTGTGTGCATTTTGTCAATGAGTAATTGAAATTTCAGAAATACATGTATGATATTTATTACATCCCTTTTTAAAATGTGCATCTAATTGTATAATTAGACTATTATTTTCACAAGAAATAAACACTTATAGTAGGCTCTCATATCTTTGCTGTTGATGCATGTATTTTGTGTTTTTATTTGCAACTTTATAGGCTTTGCTATTTATATCATGTCAAATAATAGTGAAATTATGGAGAAAAAGTCACTTTTTAATGCACAATGAATAAGTAGATTGCTTTGAATAGGCACATACCAAATGGAGCTATAATTCACTATAAACAGTAATGCATTTGTTGTTCTTGTTAATCTGCATTATTTATGATCAATTAGAATGAATAAATTAATTAACAATATATTGATAATTAAAACTATGCTCAGAGAGAAAAGCATTAATTCAGCTTCAAACTGAATTACTTAATATTATTTCATAAAAGTTAAGTTGCTATCATCAATGAATTAATTTGTAATTTGGATGCCTGCAATATCCCGAGAAAAGAATTTCCAATGAAAAGCATCCATAATATTTTTCTGTTTTAGAGATATTGGCTACATTTATTCTTGTATTTCTAGAAGTTGACTCCACATCACTGGGATAGAGGTTTAAGATAACTACAACTACCTTAGTGAGTTTTAGTAAACTGAAGTTTAATAAATTGCTTGGACATTAAAAATAAATTAAGTTGAAGTAGAAAAAAAATTCAGCTTAGTTGTGTTTGAAAATATTAAAATCTAAGTAATTCACTGTTGATTGTTATGTATTTGAATTATTGCAGTGTGAAATCCGCAATGAAGAGAAAGCATTTAAGACTGGATACTGCCCTTCATCAGACTACTGTTTAATGAGAAAGGCAGAGCACATATCTGAAACAGTTAACACAACTTGCATGAAAAACTTGTGTTACTACGTAGCCGGCATGAATGCGTGCACCTTGGTTCTTGTCTTTGGCATGAGAAAGAATTCAGAACACCAGGCAGGATTGGTCAAGTCAAGGAAGAATTTAATAGGCAACAGGAAAGTACATTTGTGAAGGTTCTGAGTGGGCAGCTCACTTGCTCCAGGAGGTGTAGGTTGAAGAACACGGGCCGTGCTCTGGGGCAGCTTTAAATCCCCTCTTCTTGTCTCAGGGGCCCATCTGATGGACTGTTTGAAGACTGCCCTTCTCAGATACATTACACAACTGTCAACAGTTTCAAGGTCCCCTTTCTCAGAGTTCCCTTCTACATCCCTTGGCCCCTGTAGTTTCTTTCTGCCTCTTATCCACATAGCACTTTTCTGCCCACAGGACTGTTACCCTTTTGTCAGGAACTCTTAAGTGTCCTTTGTCTGTCCCACCTCTTGTCTACCTAACTGACAGTCCTAGCAATTAGAAAACAGGCATTTAAAATGTTATTTCAACTTGACACACTTAGGGACTTTGTTTTTTAAAACTTCTTTAAAGTTTGCAATTCTAGTGATCAAAAGCATTTGCTAAAATAAAAACCTGGATGGGGCCAAAGGAAAAATTCCATGCTTTTTCTAAGGTTCTTCACCGGCTGTACAAAAATCAAATTAATAGTAGACATAGTAAAAGCAAAGAGTTAAAAAATCCCCACATTGAATAACATACTTATGGAATATTGACATAGTGGTAAATTGCAAGGTAGCTGAGGCAGGTCAAAGACTTGCATCTTGTGCTGAAGCACAAGAAAGGGGATTTGGGGCATCAGGGAGATAAGAGGAGTCTTTACATGAGGAGGGCTTTCATCTTCACTCTTAAAGTGCAGATAGGAGATAATCTGTTTACAGATATCCTTCCATTAAGGCCTTCCCTGACTGCTTTGTTCTAGTGGGTAAAGGAAATAAAACTGCTTCCAGATTAGGGAAAGGGTGGGGGTCGAGGAAATAGAGACGACTTCTTTGACTAAGGGAATTGCTAAAGGGTTAGAGAAAGATTGGACTCCTCCTTCTCTTACAGGGTTGTCCTGGGCTCATAACACTCTTCAATGTGGGACAGGAGATCAATTCTGAGAAACTTGGGGTGATCCGTTTTAACTCCTTCACCTGCAAATGACATCTCAGACTTCACTACTGAACTGAATTCTTTAACTTTATTGCCCATCGAGCTTTATAGCATCATTTATTTTCTAAGAGGAGGTGAGAAGTCTATATTTTATAACCTAAAGTGTATGATGAACTGGTAAAATACCTCATCTTCTCACACCAGATGCAAGTATAAGAAACTGAAAAGGTTACAGCAAAGGAGAAAAAGAAAAAATCAGCTCTGACGAGGAAAACAATGTGAAGATGGAGAGAGAAGGGTTCACCCAAGTCTTCTTTGCCAATATTAATTCAGTGTTGAACATCTGAAGCGCTTTTGTGGAAAAAAAATAAAAGAATATTTAAAATCTCTTGAAGTCTTTATGGAATTTATATGTCTACTGTTTTCAAAACATGAATCCATATATTTGTAATGTATAATATATAGTATAATTCAAAGGTAACATATTGCTTTAGTAGAATTTTTTCTTAAATCATTAATTAGGTATATGTGTATACAAATATTTTGCCAGCTTATTCATGCATATAGAGAATCTGTATGGAAGGTATTACAAATTGTTATTGTTGATGCAATTTTGTGTGATATTTCCTTTACATTCTAGAACTGTCAAACAAAACATGGTTAGCCCTGGTGGTATTGATGAGCAAGTAATTTAATTATTTGTAATACTCTAGCTCAAAAATAATCTTTGACTTTTCTCTTGATTTTGAAAAATTAAAAAGTGACTATAAAACTTGAATCACAGCCTAGTTATTATATATTTCACCTTAAGAAGATGCTGAAAAATGTTTTCCAGTTTTAACTCAAGAAGCTAGAATAAAAGGTATAAATAATAAAGATATTTTGACTCAAAAATAGTATTCACATAGACTATCATATTGATTGTGAAATTTAAAAATTAATTGACTAGATCCTTGGATTTTAGGACTCTCTTGCAGCATGATCCAGGACAACTTTAAACAAGACCACAGAAACTAATCATAGATGTAGAGGCAGTAAATTCACCAAAGATCAGTTGAAAAGCTTTATTGATGAATTCAACCAAAAACTTTACCCAGGTTATGTTACCAAAAAGAAAAGGCTTGCCTTAGAAATCTGCACTGAAGAGTCAAGATTTGGCTTCATAACCAAAGAGCAAGTCCTATTCCAGAAAAGATCAGAACCTGAGGACTTGGACTCATGTCTAGAATAAGATTACCCTGAAGAGATTATTCAAAGTGGAGAAGACAGATCACAGCAGACATTCTTTCACTCAGTCGCATACACTCATCCAGCCATTTACAGAGAACCTTTATCCTGGAATTGATTCCAGAGAGCACCTTGCTAATGAAATTGTGATTCCAGAGTCAAGAATCCAATTTTGGATTCAAAAGCAAAGATCTGCATTGCATGCCCTGATGAAGACAGAACAGAGAGATCAGAAAAAAGATCTCTGAGATGAGAGGTCAAGATATGGTACAGAAACTACCCAAAATGGTACCAGTATCCCGAGCAACTGTCATTTCTTCAGGAACAGAATAAGATACATGAGAGATAAATTCAGTGTATTTGACACCATCAGCCTGGGCTTCACATCCTTCTTGCTCTTCCTTGGAACATATCCCTCTAAACATACATTAGACTTCTGCTGAAGCTTAGGAGGCAGCTGAGACAGATACCAAGCTCCACACAGCCCTACTGACTCAGCTTGGCTCCAGTTTTGAGTTCTCAAGGACAATGAAAATGCACTTCTTAATATTTTTCAGTCTTCATAGTAATGACTGATAGGGCAAAAATCATCGACAGATGTGTGATATTATAATTTTGAATAAAAGTAAGTTCTATAAATAAGCATATATTAAGTACAACAGCATCCATCTGTTCTTGAAGTGTGTAATATCATAGGAGAAACTACATATTTCTCAATAAAAAAGATAGCTGCAAATTCTGATTTGTTTTTCTACGGGATCGCATTCTTGTGGGTAATTGTCTATCAATGTGTGTGAGAATAGGAATGACACTGATACAATACATGTAAATGCATATATATTATAACTCTAAACATCATCAGTGTATTTTAACTGCACGTTAGAAGTGGGATTCTATCATATTTACTTAGCCCTTGAATTAAAGTGACTTATAGAAGTAGAAATTTTTAACACGATATATTTTTCACATGCTTTGGATTGATACACACTCATATATGTAAATACACACATATAGCATAAGTTTGATATATTTTGGCAAATATTTAACTGCTTTTTCAATCAAAATATACTATTGTTTTATTCCCCTAAAAAATTCCTTCAGCAAAAACATTGCATGTGTCTGCTCTGTGATTCGGGGTGCTGGTTTCTGTGATTCTATATCAGTTTTCTGCACTGATGTCACAGACATCTGCTTCGTTTGGAGACAGTCATGTTCCTTACTGTCTTCCCTCATGGGTTTGTCCCTCACTGCTAGTTGGTAGTAAAAGACAGATCCAATTTCTTTTGTAGAATCAGGAAATTCCGGATATTTGCTTTCTCAGTTTCCCCTGCATTTACTGTCTGTCGGTTTGTAATCCAGACAGACAGCTGTAAGCTGCAGGGTTGGACACTGATCTGGAGCTAGAATGGCAAAAAAGAGGAGGAAGATGCGTGTTTCCATGTTAAGAGCACAACAAAAGGTCAGGGTAATACCACCATTTTCTAGAGGCAGATTTCTAGGAGCCGTGTGACTAGGGGCGCAGGACCAGCATGAATGACTTGCATGTTTTGTCTTCAGATTCTGCCTCCATTCTAGCTTTGTGACTTTCCATTGTTTCTCTTTGTTTCCCAACAGCGTTCTCCATTCTTCCGGATGCCTTACTGAGTTAACCAAAGTCCATAACATATCAAAAAAAATGTAATTGAACTAACATTGCCTTTCAATAGTATATGAATTTTGGTTGCACAACATCATAAATAAACAACTACAAATATTCTATAATAAGTTCACCACTAAAATTCAGTTCTTTCCCTTACTATATAACAGAAGACCCCACGTTTCTCAGAACTAGTCTCTTGCATATGTCCCAGTGGGAGGCAAGCAGCAAGGACCATGGAGGACAAGTCCAGGCAAAGGAATTCTTCTAACCCTAAAGCGCTTCCCTCTATGGAGTCATCTGCCATTCTTGAGGCCACCACCCTTCTCCTGATCTGGAAATGGTCTCCTGTAATTTTATACCCTAAAAGAATTGAGTTTGGGAAGGTCTAATGCAAAAGATATTTCATCCTCCTCCACTCTGTCTAAGAAACCTATCTCTTAGCCCCTGGTGATCCTGTGCACTCTCTGCTTTCCAGGCCTCACTCAGGATGTGTCTTCCATCTCCCCCAGCTGCCTCAGAATTTACTGCCATGTATATTCTCCAATTTGGGCTTTTCTCTTTCTGATTGCATCTCATGTTAATTATCCACTTCTGTAGCCTGTCAGGAACCTCAGAGAAATGGGATAACTTTTCTTTTGACCCTCACAATAGCTTGCTTCTAAAGATACAAATTAGATCTTGTAAAGATACAAATTTTGTGTTAGGAAAAAGAAAAGACAACATTTGCCAATAAATAGGAAAAAATTATCTAATAATATCAAAATAATATCAAATTAATCTGGAATAAGAGCAAGTATTCTTTATAGACAAATATTATGGAGATGCAATAAAAAGCTAAGAAGCTGGACAGGGAGAGAAACGGGGAAAGATAATTCATCATAGAGTACAATGAAGAAGATGCATACATTTATATCCTTGGGGACATCAACTTCAGGACCAATTAGAATTCCGGGTGCATGTGACCACCAATGAGAAAGAAGCAATGCATTTCCTTCATCCAAAAAGGGGAGGGAATGCTCCTGGCTTGTCACATTTCACGGGCAGATGTGAGGCATCTGTTGTCTATACCCGAGAAAGCTAATTTAGTTAATTAAGTTCTTAGGAGAAGCAGGAAAACAAGCCTGCGGTATAAGCCTGGCCCCAGCTGAGATGTATGTTACACTACCAGAAGGAATGTGAATTTTCAGTTCTCTAAAAGGAAAGGAAACAACTGAGGATCTCATTTGAAGACAGAAAGACTGACATCAAGTAAACTAAAGGAGGAATGCACTTCAGAATTTTTGATCACTTGGCTTTGTTATCTTAAATAAAACCATCCTTTCATGGCACTGTTACTATTAGACAATTTTTATTTTACATCAGATTGTATTTATTGTATATTACACATCTTTAGCGTGTAACAATACGAATGTGTGCCTCTTAATGACACCTATGTGTAAAATATAAAATGGGCCTTGGTTGCCTGACATTTACTAGAGTATGGGGTTCCCACAAGTGCTTGTATGGTTAGGTTTTGTCTGCTGACTGTATAGCAGACCCGTGCATGTGAACCACATAATTGAGGCAAATTCAGGATACTGAAAGTGCTTAAGGTACAAGTTCAGGCTTTATTTTACACGAAATTCTTGCTTGGATGCCTTGTTAAGGTGATTTTCTTTGTATACATTAAATTAGAAACCCAGCGCTTTCCTATGCTGGGTAGATCGCGTTTAGTTCTGTGAAGACGATCCACGAACTAACGAAGTTTGAGCTACAATTCACATTAAATAAAAGTTGGAATAGAGAACTTATGAACATTAGTTTTTGTTTTGTTTTTTTAAAGGAACGGTACAGGCAGGAAGGAAGGATAGCAGGCAGGCAGGCAGGCAAGATGAGAGAGGAGGAAGAAGTATTTGTTGTATTTAGCTGTTAATCTTGGCTGTTCCACCAGCCTTGGGACAGGAACCCAGGTTCTTGGGCTGCACATGGGCTGTGGTGACCAGGGGAAGCTATTTCACCACTAAGCCAGGAGGGTGCAGAAACATTAGTTTTGGGTCAGCTTAACTGGGTCATAGAATGCCCAGATATCTAGCTGAAAGTGGCTTCCAATTGTGTTTGTGAAGGCATTTTGGGAAGAAATTAGCCTTTAAATGGCCTAAAATCCAGTCATTTCAATGAGAATGGCACTTGGTCCTCCCACTGTGAGCAAAATGCTCTGTCAACCCGGGGCCCCTTCAGAAGAAAGGGGCTGAAGAAGGGGACTTCTCTCTGTCTGAGGGTCCGTCTCCTGCCCTCCACTAGGGCTCTCAGCAGCCGTTCTGATTAGCATGTCCTCATCCCTGGGCTGGCATTTCTGACACTCCTGAGTCTCAGCTTGTAGACAGAGGTTTAATCAGAGGAACCAGTTCCTCATCATCACTTGATGCATATTGGATGTATGTATCTGTGTATGTACAGTGTGTGTATGTACGGTGTGTGTGTGTGTGTGTGTGTGTGTGTGTGTGTTTATATGAGAATCTGTCATCTCTCTATCATCATGATCATCATCATTTTCTATTTCTGACTTTGTTTCTCTATAAAACCTTGATTAACAACAGATATTTGTAATTTGTTTAAAAAACATCATTTAACATTTAAGTGTGTTGTAAAGTAACTAGCTCTAAACAAGGGAAGCTTTAGAAGGGTACGTGTTAATGTGCTTTGTTGTGATCACAGCAGAATTACTAAAACAAGAGGAAGCCACTGGAATCCAAAATGAAACTGAGTCATTTTATACTACACTACACGAGTCATAACTTTTGAGAATGAGAGATTGAATATGCGATTTTTTTCAAAATGCTTTAAAACATATATTTTAGAGAAAATAAATAAAATGTTACTTTGCTGCTTTTTAAATATGTTTCCTTTGATGTTTCTTGAGAGGCAAAATACTTATTTTTGTTCTTATTTGTTTATAATAGATGGCCTCTTCATTGTAATTCTAGTAATGAAATTTCTAAATACCTTGATGCAAAGAAAAGGAGGAAAACTGCAGTGTTGTTAAAATAATATATTCTTGTAAAATGCATTGTAAAATGACCCCGAATGTCCTTTAAAATGCTTAGACATTATGCAGCAAAAAAAGCCAGTAAGTCAGGTTTAGAAAAGATCCTTTGTTTTTAGTAACCTCTTAAACATCACATAACTATTACATAAAAAAAATTTTTAAATATTGATAATTCTCTGAAATTCATAATTTTTCACCAAAGATATATCTTAAAACATGTCTTTTATAGTGGCACAAGAATGATTATTTCTCTTTTTTTTTTTGTAGACTTTAACGAGCCCAACAATAATGCAAATATTCTTTAAACTTCTTATGAGGAATACTTGAAATAAATGAATGGAATGAAAATTTCAAAAGTTTTTTCCATCACGTGAAATCAGTAAATGCTATATTTATTTTAGATGATTTTAGTTAACCTAAATATTTGCATAAAAGCTAGGCTTCAAAATATAAATGCTACAAATTATATTAATAGGGCAATCACAACCCTAATGTAATTTTAAAAGTAATTGGTTTGCATCATGGCAGAAGTAAGTTTATCCTGGAAAATGTCATGTGGAGTCCTCTTCCAGAAAATCAACGACTGTCAGTAAGCAGTAATGATGTCATCAATACAGCCCTGAGAGTGGTAAGAAGAGAGGTTTTCATCATCACCAGCCAGTTCATGGGACTAATGGAAAGGAGAAATTTGAGGATATTTCTCACGTATTCAAAACCTCACCTCACTGGCGGGTTGCTGGGCATAAATCTACATAATTTTCATTATCATTGATTGCGTGGGTGTTAGAGATCGCTTATCTTTCTGTTGATTTTTAAAAAATTGGAACCTTTTGCCAATACCCAAATATATGATGATAATGAATTTTTTAAATCTTCGCTTGGCATGTGAAATGTGGATTCATCTGTGTTTTCAACTGAAAATGACCTTGACAAGCCATGAACTTTCCTGGGCTCAATATTCCTATTTCTCAGGTGCCAGAGCCATCCCTGCCTCTGCTGACTGTGAGGAAAGGGAAAATAACAAAGATAGGGTAGATTCTCCCAGGGCCTAAACTAGCTACTGATAATAAATGAAATACCTTATAGAAACTGAATTAACTTTACCCAGTCACTAAGTAAACTTCCAGGAAATTACTGTATCAAAATCACTATAGAAATGCAAAGAAATGCAGAAATACAAATACAAGAATAACACAAAAATTAAATTATGCATAAAATTGATTTGGAAATACCAATCACCAAATACTTTACTATAAACATATACCCAGAAAATATAGGCAAGAAGGCAGGAGTTAGTAATAATGAAAATGTATTGCCAAGTAATAATGCTTAAAGAGTGGTTAGTTTAAATGATGTTGCATATTTGGTTTAGTTTGAGTCTCCTAGTAATCACTGGAAGATGCAGTGTCCTGAAATATAGTTAGGGCAGGGAAGTGCTGTGAAACCCAGATACTCTGAAGAAATCTTCATTTTCTTGCTATCTACAGTGTGACTAGCAGGTCTTTTTTTTTCTTTTTTAAGCACTATTATTTATTTAATTGATTATTTAGAAATAATTCTAAATTCAGAGAAAGCTGAACTATAAGCTGTCTTATAATCTTTATGAAGACCTTTCTCAATTATTGACATTTAGCATTGTTTTAGTATTTCTCTCTTTCATTTTATTTTTTTCTTGCTGTTTGACAGTAAACTGCAGACATGATGTCTGATTAACCCTTAATACTTTAATGCATTATTTTTTTAAATGATGTTCTCCATATACTTACTCTATAAATATCAAAATCAGGAAAAATGTATTGATACAATGTTACCATCTTGTCATTCAAACCCATTCAGAAATTTTACCATTTGATTCAGTAATGTTTATAATGTCAAAAGCCATATATTCAATTTAGTTGCTGTATTCCCTTAATATTCTCCAGTCTGGAATTCTGTCTGTCTTTTCTTATCTCCAGAACTTTAATACTTTTGAAAAGGATAGGTATTTACTTTGTGGAAATTCTCTCAATTTAGATTTGATTAGTTTTTCTCATATTTTATGCTTAAATAACATGCAAGAACAGGGATATTTCAAGGTTGGGGCTGTCTTTTTTCATTGGATTATAGCAGAAATCACATGAGGTTAAGTCTTCTATTATCGAGGACACTACCCTGTAATATATTGTTGAGATAGTGTCTACCTGATTTCTCCATTGTGAAATTAAGGAATAATAAATGCATTAATTCAAATATTCCCTAGTTCACTGTCATGTGCCAAAAAATCCACATGGAAAATCTTATCTCTCTTTGAAATGATCACAGTAAAACAAACTTAAAAATACATGTCTTGGTGTCAAGAATTTTAAAAAGAATGTAAAATAATTTCTCCTCATATTTCATATATCCAGGTTTAGAAAAGTCATGAGCACACTGGCTCATGACTCGATCTTAAGCATAAATACAGTCATTTAAAAATCTTAATTAAAGTTCCAAAGTTAAATCTTTCATTTTGAATTTTATTGCAGTAACTATTTTGCAAATTAAAATAAACATCTATGTGTGATTCCCCATTGTTAGGCTGGCCCAGGGACAAAAGCAGCAGCGGCCAAGCCCGGGAAAGGCCAAGCCCGGGAAAAAGGTGGATGACATCAGAATAAGGGATGCGACCCCCACACCTGGATTCACAGGGCCAATCCCAATTGCCACATGGGAAGCCCGCGAAATTCCTCTGCTTAAAGAGCCGGTCCCCCTTTGTTCTGGGCGCGACTTCCAAGCCCGCAACTTCCCGGCCCTCTGCGGACTTGGGAGTTTCGCCCGGGTGTGCAAACCCCAATAAAGCCCTGGCTATTCGACATTTTTTGTCTGATTGAGCTTGTCTCCTCGCGGAGCCCAGAAAAACCTTACACCCATATGTGCCATTTCCCCATTCCTCCAATATATGTCAACACACCCTGCCCTGAAGTTAAATCTTGACCCTAGAAATTGAATAAAAATTCAGTGGACAATGAATTAAATTAAAATTTATCTGTTGTGTGTAATAGAACAAAAAAGAGCAAGGGGCTATGTATATAACTTTGTGTTCTAACTGGGTTGTGTCATTTTCAAGCTGTAATTCTTACACATATTCTTAGATGCTATTGTAAGAAATGTTAACTAAATGTGACAGGACTAGAAACTATTTTTTTCTTCTTTTAAAGGAAGATGTTATGTTTAAATGTCAAACTTGGTTTCCCAGATGAGGTCAACTTGGAAATCCAAGAATCTTTTTGATTCATGCAGAGTCATGCATTAACCACTTGAGATTTGAATAAATGGGATTTTAGATTCCTCGTTTCTCATTTAGAGATAATTGCTTTAATAACTTACTCTCCAGTTTGTCTTCAGAAAATCATCTTTCTAAATTAGTTGGCTATTGCATGTCCTCCAGTGTACACAAAGTCAAGTTTAGCATTAACTGAAGTGTATTCTCTATCACAAGAAGAAAATCCACCTGTGCTTGTATTCAGTGTCCGACTACTAAAATACATTTACTCTCAGTATCTGATTTAGTCATACAGGGAACAAAATGTACAGGATAAATGATAAATTGTCTCCTTTTACCATCCAAAGGATGTACAAACTTCCAGTAAATAGTTGGTCAACATTAAGAATATTAAAAATTATGTCTTTATCATCAACTACATATAACAGATATAGCAACATTAATAACTTATGTTGACATTGTGATATAAAACATGCTATGCATTTGTTTAGTTTTTTTCATAAAATATGAAATAGACTGAGATTATGAATTTTATTTAATAAAATATGCATTTAATCTAAAATATCCTGCAAGGGTAAAGCTCTAATTGTTGTAGTGGCAATTTCTTCTCAATATTTCAACTCATTACTGCTGCCTCAATGCTGGCAGACTGTAAGAGCAAACTAATACTGTATGTATAGAGTGCCTCACTCCTAAATGCTTTTACCAAAGTGTGCCTTTAATAACTGCATCAACATGGATGCTTCAAATCTCACAGATATATCCAGAAAATTCCTGAGGTCTTTGCTTCTCTGCTTCTAATTCTCTCTTAAATTTCTCTTCTCTCTAATTTCTGTTTTAATAAAAGGTAGCAATATAGCTTACACAATGTTTGAAGCTGGTGTAGTGATATTGGAAATACATTGAAATTAAAAATGTTTCATTCTTCAAATGAATGGATTATAGATCTTTAAAGGTGAAACACATCACTAGTCTTAATTGATTGCTCCATTTTTTATCATCTCTTCAACAAACAGAGCATAAATGACATCTATAAACAGGCAAACATATCAATTAATTCAGGAAGATGGCTGATGGAAATAGATAATTTGTGTGATTTGCAACAATTTGTCTCCCAATGCACACAAAGAATCTGATGAAAGAGTGCTAGTCATACATCGAATGAAAGGTTTTTGGGATTTTTTTTTTAATACTATAAAATAGCCAGGATATTAATCTGGGAAAAGAGGAACTGGCTACAATTTCAGTAACCCAAGCATGTTTTAAAATATTAAATGCACACACATACACACACACACACACACACACACACACACGCACACACACACACCCCAAATGATGCAATGTCCTTGACTTGTGGCATGTCACTAAAAAGACAAAAAAATTTGTTTGGGTTTTTCTGAATATTTTCTTGTTATTGGACTTACAGATGAATATAGTTCAACTTATTCATTCTGCTTTTCACTGAGGATAGATGAAAAATTCCAAAGTATCTGCAAGTCAGGTAAAAAACATTTTTATAAGGTGAAGGACTGGATTGGATGTTTGGTGGTCAATTTAATGTAGTACATACTGATGTGTGTTAGGCTGGCCCAGAGGGACAAAGCAGCGGCCATACCCGGGAAAACGGCTGCCATACCCGGGAAAAAGGTGGCTGATGTCCGACTGAGGGATTGAAGCCCACACCTGGAATCACAGGACCAATCCCTAACAGTGACGTACGAAGCCCGCGAAATTCCTTTGCTTAAAGAGCGCGCTTTCCTTTGTTCGGGCGCGACTTCCCAGGCCCAGTTCTGAGGACCGGAGAACCTCCCTCGGGCGCGCAAACCCCAATAAAGCCCTGGCTATTCGACTTTTTGTTTAATTGAGTTTCTTTCCTTGTGCAGCCCAGAAAAAACCTTCCAATGTGGATTTACAGTGATGTATACCAAAAACCTGTATAGTGCTCTGAGCAGTGATTCTTCAATACAATTTTAAAACAAGTAAAAGGAAAACTAGGAAGAATTTCTCAGAAAAACTAGTAAAAATATGAAACTGGGCTCAGAGGTGTTGAATTAGAATTTCTAGTCATCTAAGATTACATGTGCGTTTATGAGTACTTGATTGAGAAACTAAAGATGTCCATTTGTGAGTCAATGTTTGATAAACTAATGATTGTATGACAACAGAAACAGTAAAGAAAATGAATTTCTGAAGAATTAAGACCTAATTTTAGATCTGCATCTTGTAAGGGTGAGTGGTCATTTGACCCATGACTTTGCTTTACTTCAAAGTAAAATTTTCATCAGACAAGGTTTCTAAAGTGAAAACTCTTAAGGCTCATCTGGAGTAACTCTACCTTCAAGGAGAAGAGGGAATGAATGAGGAGAGCAGGATAAATGATGTCTCCATTTCATCTGGTTTTCTGAAATGCAGAAAGAAAGCAGTAGAAAGCACACTGGGATATTTTAAATCCATAGAGCATGCGAAATCTTGAACTATATCACAGTTAGGGTGCCAGAGCAGGTAAAAAGAGTGATTGGAAAATTAAGCCGTTCTAGAATCTTCCATTTCTATGTGCTATAATTATCTGGTGATAGATGGAGAGTATTTCAAGAAGAAAGAATATCTACTGTGTCAAATGACATGCGAGTGCTAGTATCAAGAAATTTAGGGTGACTAGTTCCCTAGCAGGTCTTCATAACCTTCATGGGCTTGTTCATTCAGAATGACCTGGACATGACTTTTTCTTCTGCCTTAAATACTTTTAGGCAATTATTTAATACTTAATTATACTTAATACTTAATTACTTAAATACTTTTGTGCTTTTAGGCAATTCATCTGACATTTGGAAAGTCAGTTTACTTTTTAAAAAACAGATATCTATAATTCAAATCTGTTGTGAATATTAAATAAATAGCATTCAATATGTCTGCATCATTGGAGGTGCCCTGCCTATGGCTTGATTAACATTGTGCTATTGTTATTGTTAGAGTGGGAACTCTCAAAGAGACTGGAGCCTCAACTGCGTTCTTGAATGCAGCGCGAGATTAACACAGCAGACACAGCAGACAAGAGGTTTAGCGGGAAATTTATGAAAGCAAGAGAGTCAGTACACTTCTTGAGACAATGAGAAGAGACTTGTGTTTAAGGGACTTCATCGCCCATCTTGCCCCATCAGCACGTAAGTCTGGGAAGCTTCTCCAGTCAAAGTCACCTAATTACCAATCAATATAGCCAGATTAGCAATGTTTCCTTTTGGGGGTTTATTTCTGACCTTAGACACTGCAGGAATGTAACGTGATCTGTTTGTTTGTTTGCTTTTGCTTTTTCTTGATCTGCGGTGTTCTTCTTGATCCATTGTTCCTTTGTCTGATCTCTTGCCCCAGGTCCCTAGGCTGTCCCACCTGGCATGGTCACTGTTGCAGAATTTAGCTGGTCTTAATTGCTGTAAATTTCACCAGTCAACTAGTCAGCTGGTCATTGTCAGTTGAGACTTTTTGTCATTACGATTTCAATTTCAAAGCTAGAGAAGGTCACATTTAAACACAGGCATGATGCAGCCCCCTTGATTGGCAGAATATTCATTCCAGGGAGAGTGGTGAGCCAGTGCTGAAGTACTAACTGAATCAGAACTGGAGCAGGTGTCTGTGCCACTTACTAGAGACTCACTGGGGCTGTTCTTGGCTTCTCTTTCACGCACAGGGCTGTGAGAAGGTATTGAAGACGAATATGAAAGACGCGGAGACAATGTCTTCAGTTGCTGCGTGAAGATTGAAGACAAGTTAATGGGATGTCCTGTGAAAGTATGAGAAAAAAATGTCAGCTGCTTGGAACATGATGCAATCAATAAAGCAAAGAAGAGTCATCTTGCTTTAAATATGTTTTGATGGTAAAGCTGGCAGGATGTGCAGATCTATTGGTGTCTAAATGTATGAAGAGTGATATATGCACAAAGGTGTCCTGCAGAGGACACATTCTCTACTCTGATTCCTAGTACAAGGCTGAGAATTCCTGGGAAAGGGAACCTTTTTCTAATTTGCTCAGGACTGTCCCACTGAGTCCTCAGGGAGGTGGGCTGCTTCGGTACTAAACTGTCACATTTTCCTCTAAATTGAATTTCTTCTTTCTTCTTCCTTCTTGAAGGTCAGCAGCAGTCAGGCGGGAAGAGAGAGGAGGAAGAAGCATCTCTGTTTGTTCACACTGGTGCTTCCCGGAGACCCGGACAATGCAGGGGTACATGGCCGGACTCCTTTGAGGCGACTGACCTAACCGCTGCTCCACCAGGACGTACGTCCAAAGGCTTCTTGTGAACTGGATGTCAATGTGACAAAAGAAAGCTATTAAAATCTTAGCTAATGCTTTTGACTGCAGTATTTATGAAAATTGGGCAGCAGAGAGGTAGGCAACGAGCTATGGAAGTAGAAGATGCTTAAATTTCTGTAACAATGAGGACACTAAAAATTACTCACTGGAGCTGATGATACCTAATCCCATCATATATTTTACCAATTCTTTTTCTTTTACCTCTGTCACTCAAAGCATGCTTAGATATTTAAAGCTGTATAAATAAGTTGTCTCTTCACCACAATTGTCTGAAAAAAACATACTTTCCCACATATGTCAGCCTAAAGATGGGTCCCCACTCCTGTGGTTAATTTAGAAAGACAACATTTTCAGTGAGTACAAACATTAACGAAGACCATCAAGTCATTCAGCTTGCTCGTGTTAGGGATAATAAGGGATGCTTGGCAGATATCTTTCTCTGTGTCATTAGCCAAAGGATCTCTGTGGAGAGGCAGCTTCTGTCTCTCTGAGACGCTCTCTGTGTGATCACGCCACCATCACTCCTTTTGGCGCCCATACTCTAGCTAGTGGGAATCATTTCTCTTTTGGTAAAGTAGTTGGCTTAAAATTAATACCATAGAAACTTTTGAAAAGAAACATGGTTCGATAAAAAAAAAAAGAAAATCTTGAAATGTTAACACTTTGCATGTCTAACGCCTTTCCCTATATTGTCTAAATGAAATGTATAGATTTCCCCTAAAGTTACCATCAAGTGTATTGACGTGAATATGCCTGAAAGTATTTCATTTAATAGCACATTTTAAAATGAAAACCACATTGTTATGGGCCGGGAAAAAGCAGTACACACATCCTACTTAGCCTGCTTCCATTTGCTTTCCTAATCATAAAAGCAGTCCAGTGAAAATCAGATCTAAGAGCAGCTAGACTGCTGGGAGAACTAAAATTTGATTCATAAAAAACGCCTTTCCAAAAGCTACTACTGTTTGCAAAATAAACCATGCAAACAATAACATAAAAGAGGAGACTGAATTCAAGTATAACAGCTGCACAATTATCTCCATACATTGCAAGACCAAGGGTACATCTATCTGACAGTAACTCTGCACAGAATCAGGATCTGAAGATCCAAGACTGATTCTTGCAGAAACTGGGCTGGTTTCTCAATTCTGATGACTCCTACAGCTAAATCCCACCCTCTATTTCCTGTAAGCAATCTTTCCTAAGTCTCCCCCATAAGCCACCTCCTCAGTCCTCTTATTTCCATCTTCCTTATTACAAGCCAGTACTTCCAACCTAGTTTAACTGCAGGTGTGTTATCAACTGTCTTTGGTGGTCTCTAACAGGTCTACCTCCTGCAGAAGTGTGTCAGAGACCCTCAGTGCCAAAGATTAGGACATTTGACTTGGTCACGGTGTGCAAATATGAGTTTCCTTTAGTCTCCACCTGCTTGAGGTACCATATTGGATACTATCCATTATCTACCAGGAGCAGAATGGATGAATACAATCTCATAAATTCATGAAAGAGCATATGGAACAGTAATTATGATGGTAAATTCTCACACTGAACAGCAATGGCTAAATCCACAAACATAAAAATTAGAGAAGGAAATCTGATACAGAGACTCCATACTGAATGGTGATGTTTACGTAAGGTGACCAAGGAAAAAAACATAGTCAAACATGTTAGAATTTAAAATGGTGAATACTGTTGATGGGGGAGAAAATGAAGAGTACTACTTCGGAAGTTCTATTTATGAATTACCAAAATAGCTAAAATATCAACATTTAATACATTAAGTACATTTCTGAATGCATATATCATCTCAATAAAAGCTTAGAAAATAACATACAAAGGCCCAAAATGTGAAACAATAACTTTTCCCAACAAAATCTGACCTAAAAAAGAGAATGCAGTCTCTTCAAAAAAGCAGATTCAACAAGTTGTTACTTTAACTGTCTTGAGACAGTACTCAACTTGCGAGAGCCATACAGAACAATTTAATAAATTTTCTTTCTCTGATTAAGAAAAATGTCAGCATCAGACACTTCACAGCTATGTATTTTTGCTTCACAACAAAATTAAATGGAACTAAAGTATCTATGCAAATGTAACTTATTTGATGGATACTGCTATTTCATGATTATATTTGCAGGTATTTATTGAATTAAAATAAGTCATTTAACTTAGTTGAAGGCACATTTCTCTTTTTCTTCTAAGCTATTCTTTATCATGGAGAGCTCAAATAGGAATACATATCTCGTCGAAGTCCTTTTGTATAACCATTTATCAAATGCATTATTATCATTTATGTGGAGTTCATATTCTGAAAAATGTATTGTCTAGTCAATAAAAACACAAATGTCACCTGTGTTTTCTTAAAATATCTTACGTTTCAAAACCTTTTCAGGCAAACAATGACGATTGGTTATTATAAACTGTAGGTGCTTATTTTACCAAATGTTTCACTTATAATCGACTTATTTGAAAGGCTGTATTTTTAAAATCAGCCATGTAATTAGGAGACCACCTCTACAAAATCAATGTGTTTCAAGGTGTTTTCTGTGAAACATATATCATATTTTCACCAGACTAAACCTAGCTCTGGCATATTATTAGAGGTGTCAAAACCTGGTTACTACACGGTCATTAAACATTTGTTGAATGATTTGGTAATTGATCTTATTTATGACCAATTCTAATGAGCTTTATCTGTTAACTGAACAAAATAAAACAGCAATTGGCTGTGAGGGAATCTAGAATAATTGGCAAATATGACATGGATACTATTCAGAGACCAACACAATAAGCTTTCTAAAGGAAATGGTGACAAATCAACCTAATGAATGAGACTGTATTAGCAAACATGACAATGACATTTCTCATCTTTCTCATTAACCAGCAGGAGCAGCTTTAAGAATGCAAGCTCTTTTATATCCTGCCCTAAGACAGTATCTAATATCAAAACAGTCTAAATGAACATGCAATTCCACTTTTTTATTGATCATTTAAAATATATCAATTTGTAATTGTCTTTCGCTAGTGTACTAAACATCTAAGAGGGTAATATACAGCTAAGGAATAGAGAAATCTTTCAACTGTATGAAGATGTTCACTTTGGTCTATGCTCCTTAAGATATACCTATTTACTATTTGTTACTCATGATTTAGACATGTTTATAGGAGACTCATATGAATGGCTGGTATTTATTTTTATGAATAGATTACCTTCATCTAGCACATATTGTGATCATGTGGACTAAAAACAGGATTAGGATTTAATTTCAAAAATGCTTTCTCCGAGAGCGACTGAGAGAAATATTCCATTACAGCAGTCACATCATGTCTTGTAATTGATAACTTTTACAAAAATAATGCAAGAAAATGCCTTTTAAATTACATTTAACACATTAATTGATGCCAGTTTATTAAATCTCTCAGTTATCTTCATTTTAAGATTTTATTTATTGAATAAATCACCTTTTTCCCCATAAAAATGCAAATATTTCCTAGGAGAGACGTTAATATAGGAAAAATGGTTTTGGTTCGTGGAAACTATTGTTTAGTCAAGAACACCTCAATGCTAAAACCATTTTTGATCAGGTAAATTGCATTTCTAACCATTGAGAAAAAGAAGTAAGTGACTTGTTGAGCATTTTATAATGTATTGTTTAGTTAGCCAGTTGAAAATCTGAAACTAATAATTTTTAGAATATATAGTTCAGTGACATTAACTTAGAGCAAATTATGTATCAAATATTATCAAAAAATCACAAAGAAGTTGGTAAAAGCACACAAAAACTAGAGTTAAAGAGTTAAAATAACTAGAGGAAAGTAGAGACTTCTTTAACAATATTTTAACATTTTAAATCTTTTTTAAAATTGATTTTATTGAAGGAATGATGCATTGTAACTAACTTGGTTTGAAGTGTTCATAAAACAAATTTATGTCTATATAAAGCACAATGGTTTAACAGTATTTGCTTCTTTTTCCCCTTACTCTTAATCCTCTTTACCCTATTTCCCCCCCCCCTTTCCCCATCTCTTCTGTACCCTTTGATTTGTCATTTTTTCCCCACCACTAAGAGTCTATTGTTTGGTATGCTCTCTCTCTCTCTCTCTCTCTCTCTCTCTCTCTCTCTCTCTCTCTCTCGCTCATCTAGTATTGTTTATATATGTCATTCATTTGTTTTCTATCTCTCTACACCTCATCTGAATGCTGCCATGCAATGTCTATCTCTCTCCTGTCTTATCTCACTAGGCATAATTCTAAGTCCATTGCTGCTGCTACAAATGGCACAATTTTCCCTTTTTGATGACCACATAGTAATCGATTTTATTGCACAGGGGCAGTGCATTAGTATATGACTGCATTCCTTAATGTAAATTTAGAAACACTGTATTCATTTATTTTATATCCCAAAATTGATATATAAATATTTTAATCACTATGTTGTATATTTTTCTAAGCTATCTATATGCTTTGGAAGAAAATCATATCCAAATTAGTAATTTCATTTCTATCAGTGACATTTCAAGTTTGATCTCATTATTATTTTCCACTTTAGACAACTGAGATGCTGAGATTTAAAATAAATTATTGCAGACAATAAGCTCAAATTTGAATCCAGATATCCTTAATTCTAAAGCATGAAATCAATGGAAAGCAAATTTGTTAAGCACCAATATTCCATATCTGAAATATTTGTGTGTTTATGTGTGTAAATATTTATTTGGGGTAGTTATATTAAAGTGAGAAATAAGAGATTAAAGAAAATTTGGTAACTACTACATTAAGGCTTTATACAAGCAATATATAAGGATGTATACTTATCCATAATCAAAGTGACAGTTTCATACCACCCATTTTTAGGAACTGTTTGCAGAGATGACAGACCCAGATGATATTTAGTTGACTTAAGCTATAATTTGTTTGCAACTGAAGATGAGGACCTGTTTAACTGTTTTTTGGTTATTGAATTTCTATTAATACATTTTTCTACTCTGAAATGATGAAACTATTTCCAGTCATTCAGCTCACTAATATTAGTTTTAAAGAATTACTGAAATGTTTGATCAATTTTGAATTAATTTTGGTATATGCAATGAGGAAAATTTCCAAATTTTTATTCCTCAGAATATTAGCAATGTATCATCATATGATATATCTCCACAATGAACCTCAGTTGTATGTTGGGTGGTAATATACATATATCTATATTTTCTAATTTTCTTATACATTTTATTTGGTTAAATCAATACATTTTAAACTTATTTTTCTAAGATTCTTCCTAGTGAATGTTTTGTAATTAATTTGATCCCTTACTGCTTTTGCAAATAATGTTGTTTTTCTTTGTTAAATTTCTGAACCTGTTGTCATTAATACAGAGCTATTGTTATTCTTATATTTTATCACAATTATATATTTTTTCATATGCAGTTATGTGTTTCCTTTTATTATAGTATTGATTTTGCAAGTATGAAATCACATTATACAACATAATGTAAAAAATGTTTTATTTCTGTTATCTTAATTGATTTCTTTTCCTGAAATGATTGAAGTTGCTAATATTCCAGAAAAATATAAGATAAATGATAGTGGTGATGTGGAGACTGATTGTTTTATTTTGATTTATTTAATCCTGGCTTATGCATCTAATTTTTTATTTTTCAGGTTTAAGTTTACCTATAAACGGAGGAGTGAAAAACAGAGAAAAGAGAGAGTGTGTGAGTGAGGAAAAGTGTGAAAGAATTGACAAGATGAATGGAAGGAAATAGAGAAGAGAGAGAGAGAGAGAGAGAGAGAGAGAGAGAGAGAGAGAGAGAGAGAGAGAGAGAGAATCATAGGGAGAGATGGGGGAAGACGGAGGAGAGGAGAGAAACTTATTGACAGTTTAAAAAAATTGACAATAATTGTTCTTGAATTTTTCAGTAACTGTTAAGTGTTTAGTGAGCACAGCAGGGAGAAAATTTAACCTATTTCTATGGTACTAGTAGATGTTCTAATGCTTTTCTTCTTTGCTTTTGCATATTCTGTGATTATCTGTCAAATCCCAGGGTGGAGCCAAGTAGAATTATCAGCTATGTCACAATTATTAACAGCTCTGTTTATGATCTCGCAGTTGCTGAACTAAAAAACGTCTGACCTGGCCATGGTGAGGAGTGGATCTTTATGAGGTAGTTAAAGGAATTTGGGATAAAACATAGCAGATGGATAAGGTGGTAACAAATACTTTCAATTACTGAGTGTGATATCATCATGCTATTTCATGTCATTGTTTCTGCACACAGTTCTGAGTTTTACCTCTTAAGCATTCTGTGTACTAGTGACTAAAACGAGAGGAACATCTGAACTGGTTTTCCGTTGAGGAAGTGATTTGAATTCCTGCTACTTCTTGTGAAGGAAATGACAAAGAACCACCACCTGTCTCAACATTTGGGGACTTGATTGCAGAGATGTCTCGGTTCATGGTTTGCAGGTTTGGCTTACCATTCTGGTTAATATCAGGATGCTCTGAAGTCAATACTATCAATCATATCAATAGGGAGGAAGAGGCTGAAGGGTTAATCTTCCCTACTTTCTGAGACCATAAATCAATATGACTTGTCACTAAGATTGCTGCCTGGGGATTATGGAAAGAAATTGCTGCTACCTCAATGGCGTATCACAGCTTAACATGTTCCTCTACATATGTCCAGTTTGTATGTGAATGAAACCATTCAAGGAAAACAGAAAAATAATCTTGAGGGAAGTAGATTTCAGTGGTTTGGCAATAAGGCTATATAGAGTCTCTGACAAAATGCATCATGGGAATCTTTATGTCACATCCTAAATAACATTAGCTGAGGGCTGACTCTACTCTTGTTGCAGCTCCATCCACACAGCATTTTTGGTACAGATCATTTTCCTAACTCAGTGATTCCATTGGCCTGAAAAGGCAAAACATATATGGTGCTTGGAATAGCACTGAGTGTGTCATGTCAAGCATTCTGCAAATTTCTTTAAGAGTGAGTCAGGCAGATGAAGATACTTCCTGGAGACTCAATATTCTGATAGACAAGACTTGCTAACCAGAATAGAAACACTCATAGGAGACTTGCTGTGGGTAAAAGTCTTAATTCACCTACCACAAAGACACAAAGAAACTTCAGATCCATCAGCAGTTCTGGAAGTCATTTGGCAACCTCAACCTAGAAAGAGAATAAAGAGAATTGGTATTCTAATCTATCTGGAATTTGATGTCTTTAAATTTCAGTGGCCAAGTTTGCTAGAGAAGCAAGTCAAATAAATGAAGGGAATAAGTTGGGGGCTTGATCACTGTTGTTAAATGTTCAATTGCCATGGGTAAAAATATAAATTCTCATCTCCCAGGTGTGCCTGACTAAATTGAACAGATACATATACAATACTATGCCATCCTTAAGGGGATGCCATATAAAGGTGGTATTTATAAAAATCTGTACTTTGAGCTCTGTGAAATCAACATGCAAAATGGAATCCAGAATTCATTACATGATGGCTTCTAGTAACATCACTGAAACTATATGGCACAAAGAGGAAGATTTTTTTGTGTGTGTGGGGGAAGGTATAGAAAATGGTGTAATTTTAAGTCAGGTAAGATGTGTCCAACATTAATTTTACTTCTCTGTTATAGTCATGTAGTGTAATGAAGATTTTGAACACTAATGTAAAATTAGGTGAAATCTAAATGTATGAAAATAGTAGGTAAGAAAATATTTTTGGTAAGTTGAATTGAGGTCCCTAATCAATTTGATGCATGGCAATTGATTATTAGTAAGTGAAATTATTTAAACTAATAGGACTGAAGATTGAAAAGAAAACCATTTCATATGCTGAATCAGAGCTCTTCAAGTAAGATAGAACTACACATACTAAGCAATGTTTTATATTGATAATACTGAAATTAAATCAACATTTTCTAAGAATTTTGAGATTTATATGACTCCTTAATTTATATTAAAAGCTATAAAGCAAATAAATATCTCAGTTTTCTGAGATTAATGAGTTATTTGAATATGAATTAGAAGATAAATTGTGATAATAATCTTTATATTTATACCCTCATTAATTATAAGAACTATGTATAACAATTAAGGAAAAAGGCTGCATACACATACTAATTCAAATTATCCTTATTTATATAATCAGCATAACTGATTTATTTAGATCTATATGCTCAGGACCAACATAGCTATAATTAGATTTTTTTGATATTACTCTTATTACTACTCCAGTGAAAAGTCTTACTTTTTCATATTTATATATAAAGACACAGCCTTAGGGAATTACTTGTTCAAGCTCTCACGGCCACAAAAAAACAAATTAACTCAAGAAAAAATAGCATATGTGCCCAGAATTTGATCACCACTTTATCCTACATTTCAACATCATTTCTAAATCCCATGTATGTATGTGGATTACTTCAGAATCAATCTAATGTTTATTTGTGTTTATTCAAAGTATTCATGTAACATATAATAAAATAAAAGCTTTCTTTTCAACAAAATTTATTATTCAAATTGAGTAAACCAATGCTTTTTTTCACCTTGGTGATCTGTATGAAAAGTGAAAATATACATCTCACACACAAGTATGTACATACTTTTAGATATTTTAGTAGACTGATATTTACTCACAAAAATATTAATGTTAAATTGATTCTGTAAATATCTGGCATCATGATTTGCTTTAGAAAAAATGTGCATGACCATTAAGGGGTATTTATTTACTAAAGACACCTGGTAGTTAAATAATACACAAATACCTCCCACAGAAAAACAAACATAACGTTGGAGGTAAGTAATATTCAGTCTGTCTGTCATTATTTCTTAGTATTGACCTGAAATGAAGTTTAGTGAAAACTCTCTTATCTTGAAGATGTGGGACCCAGAATACATAAAATGATTTGTATGTATTTAGACTGTAAGCATTTTACTTTATGACTTTTTACTTAGTTTTCTTCCCCTATTTTATTGTAGTAAATCTCTTTAGTTTTATCACATCTGCATTCATTTTTAAATAGAATAAGGAATATTACATATCTTAAGTTTAACTTCTATTAAAGAAATAAATGTGAATAAATGTGTGATGTTAAACTCAGTTTTAAGTATCAGTCTTAAACGCAGTCTACGATTAAACATAATTTATGTTTTACAAAATGACTACTTGCAAAAACAAACTAAAAGACATTCAGGGATAAATTGACACACTGGTTTATAGAGAAGTCATCATATTGTTTTTTAGTTTGTGACAGACATTGATAGATGATAGGTGATGAATGATAGATAATGGAAGATGGATAATAGATGGATGATAGATAAATTGGTAGAAAAATAGACATACAGACTCAGGCAGATAAATGGAAAGAAAGATTGAAATATATAAGTAAACTTAGTCTGAGATATTTAAGTATGCCAACCATGTTTTCCCATTACAAGAGTATAACCAATTTATTTTACTTGATTTAGCATCCATCATCAGATAAATGAGCTAAGACAGAAATAGATTTCTTAAATGATAAGCCAGCCACTCCATTTGCCCTATACTTGAACATTGAAGGTTACCATGCTGTTAAATAACAGTCATAGGCAATGCAAACCAAAGCACTCCTTCAGAAAACAACCAGCAAAGGCATAGAGTCTATAATCATTGATAAATATTATTACTAAAAGGAGGACATGCACACAGATTTTAAAGGGGAAAGCTTCAGCTTGAACAGTGGTCACAAACTATTCCCTCTTCATGTAATATGCAGAACTCTGTCCTTTGACTCAGCTTTTTTTTTTATACCTTTAAGGTCTGAATCTTAGCCCTTCTGTATAAAGGATCTATCTGGGAAAGAGGGTGCACTAATATAATTCTCAATTTTATTTTGTCACAAATTTTGCCTCTCTGGGAGAATCCCGAGATCATTAATGTTCTTGTAGTAAAGTCTCTCCTTAATTCTTTCCAACCCAAACCTACAGAGACTACTTATGTGAGGGAAAAAGGACTGCCCACCACATCCCAGGAGTCATGAAGGCAGCCATAAAAACCGCTCAAGCTAGTGGAGCCATAAAACATCTTGTGATCTAAGCTTACTGGTATACTGCAGGCAAGTGAAGTCACCAACAGACAAAGAACTTCCCTCACTTGCAATCCCACTCTAATTTACATCCCCCTCTTCCTGCTCTTGCTCTAACCTATATAAGTGTACCTTAACCTGAAGCCCATGCTCAGCCTTTGGGGAAGGATCCCTGCTGAGCCCACATATAATAAATCTGCCTAAAATACTTCCAAAGAGTGCCCCCTTGGTTTTTCCCAGAGAGAGCCATAACACTTACATATCTTTGGAAAATTACTCTCATACGAAAATTGGAACCAACTCTTTTCTGAAGTTGTAGTATCTATAAATGATGGGATCGATATTTCATAGAATACCTACCTAAAAGCCAAAATCGGTACAGCATCACTATTTTGTTTTTTGAAGATTACATAGATGTACCACACTAGAGGGTAAATTTTAAAAGATATAAGTATTTTGCATATTATAAATTATTAAAATGTTAATGAGATTATTCTGATAAAATTATCAGTAAGTTTCTTGATAAGCTTTCTAATTTCCCCACACAGTTTATGGTGAAGTAGTAACTACTTACTCATGTATTTATCAAATTTCTAAAAGTATCTGGAGACTATGCCAATAGGCACAAAATAGTCATGCTCAGGAATCTTGATGTGGGTAATTATTTTTAAGTCTATGTAGAAGAATTAATTAGCTTGCACAAAATAATATTAAAAAAATATTTCCAAATGTGGGAGAGTAGCCACCTAAAGTAGAAAAAGTGGTAGATATTTAGTTACAATATTGACTCACCTTAGAGAAGTAGTGCTAAGTCTACCAGCTCTGGTCAAATGTAGTCCACATCCATCCTAAGGACCTGCATTCTTTATCTATAAAACAGATAAAATAATATGATTAGCTCTATGGGAAAAAAAGTCCATAGTTCACTGATCAAACAATCAATCAAACAAAAAAATTTCCCTGTGTACTAGTTTCTTTAAATGTAGTCCCAGATTTCAAAAATTCTTAAATAATTGAACTTTGATGTGCTTATTTTAAATTTGACAACTAGGAATTAATTGCTCATAAGATTTTATGCAGCACTGAATGTAAATGAGCCTATATTTTCAATTATTTTACTAATTAGATATAAACTAGAAATAAATGCTTCTAAAAAATTTACATCAGAAATTTACAATGTTTTGTCCCTAAAATATCAACATATAGTTCAAATTATAAAATGCAGGGTTATATAATTTTATCAAATTCTGTAGAATTCTCAAATGTAGGTAATCCTCCAAAAAACATACTTTTTCCTTTACAAATAAGTCTATTGTATTTTTGAGCTGACAATATTAGGAGTGAACAGAAATTAAAGTTATAAGTAGGCTATGGGTAGCCAACTCATCTAAATATGATATCGCTTTAGATAATATAATCCATATTTAGATAAATATCTATTTTCAGTATGTATTGTTGTAATTATTCTCTTTAACTGAAAAACATTAAAAAGTTAGGTAGCCCCAAATTTTCCATTATTAAAAATAAACTAAGAATACAAAATTTTTTAACGTTTTATCTTTTTTGTAATTCTCTTGTTAAGTTTGATTTTACTTTAACAAAATATTTCCAAATAAGGCTTTAGACATTTTTCAAGTTTCTCAACTCAGAGAATGGTTCAAACATGGATTTGGGGCATACCAAAAAGCCTGCATTTTTTTAACACTTACCTTTTATATCTTTCTGTAAGATATCACCAAAAGACAGTTGGGCAAATTATTTTATAAAATAAACACAGGGGGAATTAAAGCTTCCCAAGTTGATTAGGAAGACACACTATTTTGCGTGAAGTATTAACCTGAATTCACAATTAGGCATTCAGGTATGCGGCAATCGTATCAGAGATCTGCTTGTCTTTCCTGTTACTGGAGATTCAATTAATGGAGTCTGCTGTATTTCAGCAAGTATCAACCCTCCCAAAGGTGTACAGTCTTGAGAACAAAGCGATATCATATTTTACATGCATCAATGATAAGTTTACTAGGAAAATGCATACTTGTGCAAATACAAACCATCCACCAAAGCTTAGTGTTTTTTGCTGTTTTTACAGTATTACATTTTAGCCAGTTTGCTTATTAACATAATCTTTGTGATTATTGACCAATTAAGATGCCTTCAAAAGAGTAGGGGTGCACACCTGTGACTCAGACAGCCAAGGTGCAGGAACTGTAACTCCCAGGAAACAGGGGCCCAAGACCAAGGGGATGAAATAAAAAAAATATACAACCATTACCCCCTCCTGTGTTTGTTTTATTTTTGTCTTTAAATGTGAAAAAAAGAAGAGAAAACAGATTCAGGAGAGCAAGTTCTCTTATTTTGTTTGGCTTTAATTGTCATTGTCTAGTGTCCAGCAATTTTATTTAACATCATGTTGATTTTAAGTTTTTGATTCTGTTTTATTCTAAACAAGCCTTTCTTTTTTGTTTCATTTGCCCAGGCCTGATGTTATCCTTTCATGTTTGTAATCAAAGTTTGCATGGAATCCTACCTACAAAGGTTTCCTTCATATATTTTTCATCTAAAATTTTCCAACTTCTCCATTGTACATTTTACTAAGGTTCACTGATAGAAATTAGCTACAAAGCCCACTGAGGCGGCCTAGTTTTTTATGTACTTACAAATCACTTGAGTTCACACTGCTGAGAGACTTGCTAAGGGGTCCTCATGAGATACGGGATAATTTAAATCTAATGGCAGAGAGAGTGACACTCCTATATTTGACAGTTTGGTTATATTGAAATTATATTAAAATGTTGAGGCGTTCACAAGCATGGAAAGTTTAGATTTCCTTCACAGCATAAATGTCCTGTGTTATAGTCTCACTGTGTACCTGGAGGCACGGTCTTATTATCTATGAATACAGTTACAGCCATGACAGTTTCTTAATGCAAACTATTTTTAAACTATGAAAACTCACTATGAAAATGATAGACATCAGTAATTTTTAGAGACACATCTTCATTCTTAGAGTCTTAACGGTCATCATGCTAATAAAGTTAAGATGTTTCCGTTCTCTCAAAAACATTTGTTAGGAATACGAAAACGATTACATTATTTTTAAACACTTTCTATGATGGTCTGCTCTTCCTGTTCTTAAATAGAAGTAAAACACAGTGCCTACATATTCCATATGCCTCATATCAGCATCTTCCCAAAAGAATGGAGAACCATCTAGTTCAGTTTTTCTCTTCTTATCAGATCTGATCAGCTAACCAAATCTTGAACTCTTGACAGTGAAAATTACGTGATTGAGAATCTATCTATTCTGAGTCCCAAATCACCGTGTATCATTTGCCTTCTTCAGAAGAAATAATGCTCTCATCTGGGAGGTTTAAGCAACAACTCAGATTGTTAAATCAGAAGTAACAAATATTATTTATGCTGAAGGTCAAGGAATTTAATTGCTACCGCAGGTATGACATATTCAAGGCTAACACAAATGATAAATGGAATAAGAAGATACAGCAGCCAATGCTTGTTTTAGTAATATAGCAATAAAAAGAAGACAATTTGTTCAAATCTGATGAAAAATAGAGGATATATAGTTAGGGAAACAGAGTGCTTGCTATTGGCTAGATGAATGAAGTCATTCTTCCTTTTAAACAAAGTTTCAACAATAGCTCATAACTTAGAGCAAAGTTGAGAGAGAGATGAACACTGAGATGTTAATACTGTGGTTTCTAATCAGTTTCTTCAAAATCAAGTTAGCTGTGCTTTGGTATTTCATAGTAACATTTAGGTTTATTTTAACTTTCTCATTGTACGTATATATGTCTCTACACACATTTTCCTAACAGTGTTGATGTTAAACATTTTTGGCAATAGAAATCATGAAGATAGAATTTTCTTTATTCAGGCTCCCATGGACAAGCTAGGAGGAGATAAGCATAAGCCCTTATCAAGTGTGAATGTTATTATTTTACTTAATAATGATGATGAAAAGGAAATATAAATAAGCAACACATAGTTGCTCGAGGAAAGCACAGTCCCTGCACAGTGAACTACTCTGAACTAGTCTTTATTGAATGTGATTTTTCAGTTTAAACTATTGAATGTGATTAAAATTTACTCTAAAATATCAAAACAGATTTCTTCAGCAAAAACTGCAGACATGTTTCACAGTTGTGAAAGATGTTATACTTTGCTTCATGAGCAATAATTGCAAATAAATATATAAATAATAAATTGAAATGATTAACAGAAATTTATTCTATTACAAGAGAGAGGGATGGCATTCTTGAACAAGAGCAATTCATCTTTGAGATTCCTGACAAATCATTTTATCTCTATCTTCAGCATGATTTTGTAATTTTACAGAACTCATCTCATTTGAATTATTATATATAAAATTTTGCTAGCCTAATGTTTTTTCATTACTCCATATAAAGATCTAAGGAGAATATGCTAAGTTTTGAGCTACATATTCTTTTAATATGCAAACCAAATGTATTTAAATCCAAATATGTTTAAGTATATGTACATAATTCATAGCATCATGTAAAGTATAACAGCAATTATATTTTCAAATTATCTTTCTGCTTATCACATTTATAGCAATATATGGAAGTACCATAATGGATTTTTTTCTTTAATCAATAAAACCACTTTAAGGATATTAACTTTAGCTTTGTTTACCCTTTTGGAAGTTTCAAGCATTTTTATGGAAATTAAAAAAAAAACCTTTTGTAAACCACATAAATGTTCTTGCTGGCTGACTTTAAACATTGTCTATAAACAATGCTACTGCTTTCATTTTACACACGATTAGCATGAGAAAATCATGCAAATAACTCTGTGACTAAAACATAATGCTCAGATCCCAGCAACCTAAAATTCATTCTATTTAAGGAAAAGCATTTTTTCTTCAATGCCCACGTAATTAGTTTTCAAAATAAATACGCTTGATCTTGTTTTCCCGTCACCAGAATAATAGTGTACCTAGTCTTTAGTTCTTAAAAATAAAGTTTCACGGTGGGCATTTTAAAAAAACAAGCACATTTAAGAACTCTTTACAGAAATTCAGAGAACTGGTGGTTTTGTCTTAGTCCAGCAATTTATTGCAGTTACATTAAAATGTAGCAGAATTTAATTCTCTAAAGAACAGCTTAAGTCAGTGAGTTGATTCCCAGCTTCCTATATATGGAAACTGAGTCACATCATCTCTTTAGAACCCTTTGTATGATTAATTTTTCTCTTAACATTATTTTAAGTAGCTATATTACTTCCATAATCATTTTTCAACTATTGACTCTTAGTAGGAATATCATGATAACCGATGTGAACAATGTGCAGTTAATGCTGTTTGCTTTCCGTAATTGCGATGAAGGAGGACTGTGTATGAAGAAATAAATGAAAACAAGTGGATGTCACTGGTCATATATTTCATGCCAGCCACTCTGCTAATGCTGGCAATTTCTCCTCACCAACTCAGTGGCTTTTTCCTCAAGAATATTAGTTTGTAATATTATTTTCTGATTTTAAATGAGATTAAGGGTGCTGCCAATTTAAAGAAAAACAATGACAGCACAGGGAAAGAAAACGGATTGAATTATTGTGTCTATCACAGAATGCATAGAATTAAAAAATAATAATTTTCTCATTTCTCTAACAAAATACATGATGAAGGATAGCATTGAATTGCTAGTAATCACCCTACTGTTTAGACATAACATGTGTTTATGATGATGCCTTGAAACCTATGTAATATGATGCAGTGTTCCTTCAAAAAAACTTAAAAATTGAACTCATTTGTAAAATTGTCAAACCCATTATCTTTACTTCTAGGTCTGTTCATTCTCCCTTCACTATATATGCAGCTATTTTACTATTTTAGAACCATATTTTCTTTTTTTTTTTTTCCTTTTTCTTTTTTTAAGGAAAGGTGCAGGCAGGAGTAATGACCACACCAGGCAAAAAGAAAGAGATGAGGAGAAAGCACTTTGTTTATTGTATGGAGTTTCTGACCCTCCCAACCACCCTGTCTCTACCTCCAGGCCCCTGAGGTGACCTCAGGTCCTTGGAATGTAAGTGGACGGCACTTAGCCTCAGGGAGCTGAAAAAACTGCTACTGTGCATGCCAGGGTGTGCTCTCTTTTGTTTCTTTTTACAAATGTATTAAAGTAACATTCTGTTATAATATTATGTAGGTCTAAACTGTGTATCATCATAAATCAACATCTGTATAAACTACATTGAGTTCCCCACCAAGAGTCGATTTTATCTTTTATCATATAAATCACTTTTTTTTACCGTATTTGCCTTCACCTTCCGGCTTCCCTTTTGTTAAGAGCTAATTTGATCTTCTAGACTAAAAGTCAATTTTTGTTTGACTTGATTCATTCATTTCTAGAATGCTGATATTTCTTGGAATCTCCTTTCCTATCTCTAATTCCCACCAATGTATGTGTTTCATTTTAATGATTGATTATTCCTGATAATCTACTGATTTAATGATATCATTTTCTTCTTCATAAACCATTCATGACTTTCCTTTATGTAGAGATCGAAATAAAAAAAGTTATCTATATTCAAAACTCTCCATAATCATCGTCTAACTTGACTTCAAAACCACATTTGTAGTGTATCTTCATAAATCCCGCAGTATTATCAAAAATTGCCATTCAAATTTTTATTGCTTCTGCTTGACTCACTAATGTCTCCCACACTTGCCTTATCTCATGCTTTTTTTTTTTCCTGTAAATGGATATCAGAAATGAGTTGTACTCTTGCTCCATACTGTTTTTTCAATTCCTATCCATTTCCAATAGCACAAATGAACATTACTTCTGCTAATTGTGTGTGAGGAGCTAAGCTGTAAATAACACAAAAGATTTTCATGTGAGAGGAAACTGAATGATCATACAATAAAATAAAACAAGCACAGAAGCAAATATTGAAGCAACAGAATGAGATGAAATTGAGATTCAATTCTGTTAGAAGTAAATGAAAATACATAGCTCAAACATAATAGCGTTGCATCATGTGTCAGTAAATATCAGAATATATATTTATATATATTTCAATAAGAGGTTAATTTTTGCAAAAATAAAAATAATAATGTTGCCCAAAGATTAGAAAACAGTCTTAAGCAGAAATACAGAAATTATAGTTTGAAATATGACTTATTCTAGCCAAACATTTTCAGTTAGTAACCGAAACCAAGCAGACCCCAGTTGAGTACTGAGAAAATGAAAAAAAAACTTTGTTGTAAGACTTAGTGTTTGAATTTCACTATATGAAAGCTATTGTTACTCAAACAGCCTCTGTCTCTTCTCAGTCTGCCATGGTCATACTTTTAGGTGAAAACTATTAGTTCAGTAGTTCAGCTACCAGAAGAAATAGGAGATATCTGCTGAACTCAAGACAAATCCCGCTCTGCAGCCTTCTGTCTGCAGACTTCCACTCACTAAGCATGGACAAGCAGATGAACTGGAGAACTATCTCAAAAGGTTTCACAATGACTTAAAGTCAGATCATTTCCCTGCCCGCTCCTTTCAAAAACATATCTTCTCCCAACTCTGAAGGGACATCTCTTGGGCAACCCTTGTTTGTGGATCTCTGTCATGATTATTTTTCTCCAAACCCCTCTTTGATTATGTTGAAGCAGAGTATTTCCCTCCTGCTGTCATCTATGAGGTGTAGGCATGACTGAGGGGTGGGTTCAGTGGAAGGAGCAATGACGACTGAGATATTTTTTTGGCGACATTCAGTTCCTGAAGAAAAAAAAGATGTCCCAGGAAATCTTAAATAATGAAAATATAATTCAAGACATTTGTCTACATCCACGCAGTATTTCAAATATAAAAAGAACATGCATGTGTTCCTAGATGTACATATATGGAAAAAAATCCTTCAATGGAAAAAAATCAAGAGTCAAGATGTGATGGCAGGCTTATAATATTGTGAATGGAAACAATGACCATGTTTGTGTTGAAAACCAAACAGATACCCCCAAAACATCAAATGATGACAGAAACACCTCATCCCATAAGCAACTAAATAGTAGGAATCATGTGATTCTTGAGAGGAGACAAATGTGTACTGAATGTATTAATTACATTAAGGGGAGTTTATACAAAATGTAATATCTAAATAAGAAAAAGTTAGCTTTACTTTTCCATTTGAATTTATAAAAAGTACTATCAGGATATTTAAAGTTAACAATAGTATAGATAACAGATTGGGAAGCCTAGAAATGCAGCGACTGGGATAATGTAAGATTCCTTTCTCATTTTTACATGTTACCGTTTCTATTACCATTGTCTGAAATTGATCATGAAAAGATGGAAGTCTACACACACAAATCTGCATACACAAAGTCTTCATCACACAAGTATATGAAGTGAACACATACAAAAAATTAAATCCTAAGAAACGCCACAGGAACTAGGAAATTCATATGTGTACTAGACAGAAACAAAAAAAATAGATAAACCAAACTATGTAACTAAAAAGGAGATTAAAATATAATACATGACGGCAAAAGCTTCAAATAATCATTTAAAAAGTCATTTGTTACAGTTACTAATGCAGAGCATCCCTCCTCAAATGTCGATGTGAAAAATAACAAACATATATACACTGTGAAATTCATCAATTTAGAAGGAACTTAGAAGGGATGATTTTTCTCCATCGGATTGCATCTTTCTTTGTAAAAGTCAGAGACTGAGGGTTGGAATCATGCAAAGTCTAGCTCCTTCCATGCCAGGTGGTTGATGCCAAATTCAGCTGAGTGATTACACAGAATTCAGATCTTGCCTCTCCATATTGCAGCGCTTTCCTCGGGAGCTGAGGGATCTCCCTTGAATGACTTGGCTGGAAGCTGACATTGCTTTTATGGCCTAGTCTTCTACACATTCTTTTTGTAAAGCATTTTATTTATTTTATGTAGTTGCTCATCATGGTTGTTTCCTGGGCCCCAGGTCTTCAACTAGGGACTTTTGGGATGTCTGTGAACTACACTCAGTGAATTAAAATGAGAGTTCACCAGGTCATCCTGCCACATTCTCCTATTCATCAGAAATAAACTACCAGCCTGCCCACTCACGTGGGGAGGAGGACATATCCCATCTTCCAAGGGATCAACATCGGTATCACATTGTAAGAAAGACTAGGATATGATGGTGTAGCTATATAAAATAAATACATTCTGTCACAATTTAAGTATGAAAAAATTATGAGGAAGTCAGTGTCAAAAGTCAAAAGCTATGAATTAGGTACATATTTTGGTGGTATCGATCACAATAAATGATATTGAAATAAGAAATTTAAGATTTCTTTCAGATTGCTTAGAGAGAAAAAATTCAGGTTCACATGACAAAGTGCCATTTTCTTCATAATTATATCTTATCAACTATAGAAATATATATTATTATGATTCTTATTTTGCACATGTATAAAATGAAGCTGAAACATGGCATAATTTAAAAAGTAGAACTTAAATCTTGATCTGTCTGACAAGCTTAGCAATGATTTTAGATCATTTTCAGCTTAATTTTAAATAATTGATGTAGTAATTTCAATTCAAAGTTAAAAGGTGATGTTTTATCTGGTTCACATATCCATGTTTTAGCTAGACACATTCATAACATACTTTATTCTATGAAAATTTTGACACAAAATTTACTTGAACTATAAAACAATTCCATTTTTAAATTACTTGCAATTTTCAAAATACTTCCCATTCTGTCAACTCTAGACCTAAATAAAACATGTCATGTTCTTTTCATGATCTTACAAGTCAGTGTATCGTGTTTAGGTCTACGGACTAGATTTTAATTTATTCAAGGACTTTTACTATACTCTTTCTGTTTTGTATCCTGTACATGCCAGGAACTCTGTGGGTGTTTAACAAGGATTAATTGGTGTCAATGGCAATAATGACTTCTATTGTCTTTTTGAATATTGATACCATTAAGAGGGTTATCCTTAAATGGGTCTAACTCTATAATTTCTAACAATGACTAAGGTGTTTTAATATGAAACAGCTTCTTCAAGTGAATAAGGCTATAAAATTAAAATGTTATAAAATACTGTAATTACTTATGGCATCATAATCTTAATAAATTAATATAATTACCCAGGTCATACTTAGTTAAGAGTATTAGGTAGACAGTCACAAGCACCCAGTAGGCAAATCTATTCATTCAAAATATGATACCAGAGAAGAAAGTTCAGTAAAGCAAATGGACACTGGATAAAATCCAACTTGGCCGTGAGTCATAGCATCATTATTTATAACTGGATGACATTAACACAATTATTTAAACAACAGAAAGACATATTTACTTGCCTATAATAGGAATAATCAAAGTTTCACAAGTTTATGTTTAAATAAGCTATAAACTACTCAATGAATAAATAGATTGACATGTTAAAAATATAACTAGAGGTGTGATTAGGATTTTAAAGATAAACAACAGATACATGATCATGAGAATGAAGGAAAAAGGTGAATGTCTTGGAACAGGAGGGGTAGGTAAAGCATCTATGAAGAACTGACGGGTGCTCCAAAAATTGAAGCATACGTCGAGAGCACTCGGTCACGGAAAAATTGCATGTGGAGCTTTTCAGGATACATAAACAACTATAAAGTTTTTCAGGGAAGAAAGAGCTTTATTTAAGGAATAGAGTAGGGAGTAGAGTTTTGGAAGAACTCAAGAAGCTAGGACAAAAAAGTTCAAAAAATAGTTTTGAGAGAAGATAAGACAAATAAGATTGAGAGGGAATGAATGATGAGCAAGGAGAAAAATTATAAATTAGGCCAAGAGATGAATTAAGACAGAAACGTGTGTCTGAATGTTGACTATGGAGATCAATATCAACATTGATGAGAACTATTCAAAAAGAGTACCACAGAGGAGATGACGTAACTCAGTAGTTTAGAAGGAGGATGTGGTGCATTTTGTTCTGAAAGTTTGCAGAGTAGAGAATCTGAAATTTTCTCCAACATGCAATAAGTAGAAGTTGCAACTGAAGGTCAACACATTTATAAATGTGACTTATGGCAAACATTCAAGAAAACAAAGCAGATTTCGCAATGATTAACAAGAAATTGATGTTTAAGCTGTTCAGGAATAGATTTGGAAGTGAAATCTACCTTTCTAGCAATCTAGGGGCTTGACATTTTACAGCCTGATAAATAAAACAGGAGAAGTTGATCAGGGAAGGAGATTGAAACTAAGACTATGTAGGGTGATAGTGACCTGAATGAGAATCCAGTGAGGGAGGTAGTTTGAGGTGTTAGTCGCTCCAAAGAAAAACAGGTTTCTCTGTAGCCAGGGCCTCAACACTTAGAGGGTCATGTTGGAAGTAGGCATTGGATGGATGAGTTCTGTGAATCTAGAAATACTCTGAAAAGTGAAATCTATTATTTTTTGATACCATACAGATTCTCCAGGGTCGAGCATCATTTTTATGGAATAACATCCATGGGAATTGGCATTGAGATAAGATTCTACTCACCAAGGCAATTACAGTCCTGGTTCTAATCATGCCATGAGTAAATGAGAATGAATTATATCAACTGTCATGAATAATGTGAGTATTTAAGTAATATCCAGATGGAATGTGTTTGAAGTTGTCTGAAATAAAATCGTCCATTTCAACATTTGACATGCCTGAGCTGCGTATGATGTGTAAACCCACGCATAGTATTTAAGCACACCTAAAACTCCGTCCTGTCACCTAAAAATGAGCGAGATACTTAGGGATATTTATAGAGATTGTGCAGATGGCATTCGTGTTCACTTTAAGTTCATTATATTGAGTGTGTTCACTTTCAGTCTCACATTGCGGAGAGTCTTTTGATTAGCTTCCTTTCTCCTAAGTAACTTTGCCCATCTTTTCACTAGCAGAGCCTTTCTTTTCTTTACTCTGCAATTGGAATGAATGGTCTTCTTCTACATAGATCAATGTAACTCAGAATTGCATCTATAATATGAAATAAAATGTATACACAATTTCTTATTTATAACTCTAGCATTTGTGTTTGCAATTTAACTTACTGTATACCAAATACATTTTCTTTATAAAATGAAACATAAGAAAATACTTTAAATGTGAAATGGACTTTCGATTTTGTCCAGAAGAAAAAAGATGCCTCCTAAGTCTGAGTCAGCGGAGAGCAGACTGGGTTCCGGGGGTCTTGGGATGGTGGTGTCTCAGGACTAGGGTCCTGACTGAGTCAACCCAGAGCTGTATGTTACATCCCAATGACTCTTATCTCTGAAGTCAAACTTCAAAGTTTAACAGATAAATAAAGCTATTGTTTCAATCATCTCTTCCATCTTTGAAGTTGATTCATAAGCTTAACAGATCCTCTCTGAGTTTTTCAGAAGGTACACTCTTTTCAGAATTTCTTGACAGCACTCTTTCAAGCTTCTGATAGTCACAGGAAAATAGGTTGAAGAAGGACCCAAAGGAATGTGGGTTTACTGTTTGAATACCTATCTTATGCTGTGCCAAGAATGAGATGCGATACTAAGAAAAGAAAACATGACAAATTATAATTCTGATGACCAAATAAATTACAAATTATACATAGATAATAGATATAAATAGGCAGCTGTCAATAGGTGAGAGACAGCTGATAATAGGAAGTCAGATATAAATAGATGGCAAATACATAGTTGAATGTATGTACAGTCAGTGTTTGGATGGATATATGATCTACAGATAGATGACAGATAAATGATAGATGGCAGATTGATAGATGATAAATAGATAGATATAGGAGAAAGATAATAGGTGATAGGTAGATAGGTAGGTAGTTGGATTGGATAGAGTCTAGAATGGTTCTAAATAGAGTCTAGATAGATATTGATAGATGACAGGCAAATAGATATCAATAGTGGATATAAAAATCATAGATAGATAATAGACATGAAAATGTATATCAGCTGAAATTTAAAGCCTTTGAAAATTCAAAAAGAAGTGCAAAATATATCTATCTACCAACTTTGAACAGATGTTCAAGGAGGGTCACTGAATTATGCTGCGATCCCCAAAAGATGGATGCTTTTCGATGGTCTATTATCCAAACTTGAGCCAAGAAGTAGCTTCTGTGTTCTGGAAATACTGTGGTGACGAACCAAAAGCAATAGAATATTCCAGGAAATAAGAATTAGAGACATTCCATCCCTCTTCTTTCCTACTGCCTATATCCTATCAGGGAAGACTGAGACAGGATTGGTGTCTTCTGAGATGTGTAAACATCCTTCAACTGAGTACAGTTTCTTTAGAGTTTTCAATGAGCATCAAGTAGTTGTCATTCAAGGCAACAACTAAAAGGGAGGAAGGTTGGTTGAGTCCCTCCACAAACTTAGACTGAGAGGACAAATATTAATTTACCCGTATGCACAATCAGAGAAATAATTTTCTGCTCCATATTCTCCTCACACTGTTTATGTTGAGTCTTATAAACATAATTGAATACCCAAGCAATATTCTGAACCATTGCCAAGACAGTGTTTTCTCCCCACGTGAAAAATTCATACCAAGTTAGGAGTGCAAATCATCATAGTAAGCTCCTATGTATCCTCAGGAACACAAAGCCATAATGGCCAGTCAAGAAAAATTTACTCAGAAAAATTTCTTGTAAACAGTAGTCATTTGTATTGAACCAAAGGGATGGCTATTTAGAAATTAGCGTAAGTAATCTGTTTGAAAATTCCATTTAAAAACCAAGTTTATATTGGCTTATAATTTATGTATCTTACAATGTCCCAAATTAGAAGAGAAGTATTTGGATATAAAAATAATTCTATATTTCTTATGAGAGATGATGTATTTTTTGAATGTCACTTCAGTATAAATGTGTGTGACTTAGCAATATATTAACCCTTGTTAAATTCCTATTTGACTGACTTGATTACTTCTAATTAACAGGAGACAGTGTTCAGGATTGATAGATGGGATAGTAAGACTTCATGGGAAGCTCATACTGGTATCTAACTTTCTCAGACTCCTTCCACAGAGCACATTATATTGCTACCAGATTTTTTCCTAACAGGATTTCAGAATCTATCATACTTAAGATATCCATTTATAACTGTACCTTTTCTCTTCTGCTGTAAATCGTATTGATCTCATGCCATCTCTCTGCTTCTCAGGAAAGGCAGTTGCTAACAAGCTGCAATGCTATTACCTAATGTCATGTGCAAGTAATATACTTTAAAAGAAACTCATCCTAAAATAATGATCTGTCACTTTTTCCTTATTATTTTCCTCTTGTTCTTCTAAATTCATTTTCATTTCACGTTATAGCCAATTAATAAGAAATATGTTTCAAAATGAATTGAGGAATATAATTTTAACTTGTCCAGGAGATTGCTTTATTGTAATTCATCTCACTTCCTTGAGTAAAAAAGAATTAAGTAGAATTACAATGCTAACTTGAGATTTTATAGACCATTTATTCCTCAAAATGAAAATGTTGAACAGAACAAGAAACAACTCATGGATAGAAAGAGTACAAAAGAAGATAAATGAGAAATATTTGATGTGAGAGAATGTTTCATGATACTAATATAGATCTGTTTAATTTCTTTTGCGCTTTTATAACAAGTGTTAAAGAAATAAATATCCTCTTTTCAAAAACATGCATATTAGATGATGAAAGAATGTTACAAATAACTTAAGTCTTAAGTATGCCCTCATGCAGCCCACAAAATGTAAATGTCTCAAGAACACAATTCCAAATGACTGCTAAGAGCAAAGATATCCGGTCAGTCTCCTTTTTACACCATTCATTGGCCATGGATTTAGTCTGGGGCTGCTTTCCCTTCATTGCCTGGTAAAATTAATCCCATTATTCAATAAATACATCCCTGAAGCTGCTCACCTTGGGGAAAATGCACAAACTTGTCCATTAGCACTTACATTTGAAACCACCCTTTGTTTTCTCTGCCGACGGGTCATAGCAGGGCTGATAGTATGTTTTTCGTTCTGTGTTTGTGGTTTTGCTGTTTATGGCGGGATTGACATCTATATCCATCAACTCTGCAATTCATCTACCTTTATGACTACATTGTTCATAAATAGCATTGCTTCACTTTTTCCAAAAGAATGACTGTACATAAATAGAATAACTCTGATCTGACAAGGAAAATTGACAGGGCTATATGAACACTAAATCACATTAATGTGAATCAGAAAAAAAATTCTTAAAAGGAAAAATAATCAAATATATCATTGACTTATCCATAAATATAACCACAACCACTAAATCCTTTATATTAAACACATTTAATTATTGACTCTGCCATCATAGAAAATCATCATTTTAATCAAATCAATCTGGAACTGAAACTCACTGGAAAACAACGGGTTCCACACTCATTGCATAATATTTCATACCATGACCTTAAAACAATAATTTCTCTTATAGGCTAGAAATAGAAGAGAAGATGCATGAGCTGATGTAGTTTGTTTTCAAGAGTCCTGTGCAGAGGATCATACTTAGTAATGAAATGGGTAAATGATTTTTTTGAGGTTGCGAGCAATTCCACTCATCAGATTGGTCATCTTACACATAGAAATAGGAGTTTGAAAATGAAAAGATAATAAGTGAAACAAATTGTAACTGGAAAAGAGAAAACCAAGGCCACTGAACATAGTCCTGATATATCCCAAAGAACCAGGCTAGAAACCTGGGGTCAGGGGAACAACTAAATTGAACAAGTAAATAAAATGAATAAAATGTTTCCTCTCTCTCTCTCTCTCTCTCTCTCTCTCTCTCTCTCTCTCTCTCTCTTTCTGTTTCTATCTCTCTCTCCCCTCAAAAACATAAATAAATAAAAGAACAAGTCAAATATGGGAAACAATGCAAATATTCCTTACCTGCACCGTGCAATATATGCGTGCTTCCTTGCAGAAAAGAACTATAAAGTCTTTCATTTAGATGCGTCAATGTAGTTTGCTCTGAGTTAGGCAATTGTCAAAAGGCCATGTAGCAATAGTTCATTTTAAATAAAGTTCAAAGATACACAATAGTCATTTCAAAACCATTTGAAAATCTATAAAAGAGGTACTAGATATCAAATGTATATATATATAATAATGGAAATTATTTGAACAAAATTCAGGTCGATATTAGCTACCCCTGGAACATAGGAAGAGAATTACAACCAAGCAAGGGTTTCTCAGGCCCTGGACATAGTCGATATTTTAAATTTTGGTTATTTTGTGGGAACTTCCTCTAATGCTATTATATATACAATAATGTCACATGTTTTAAAATATATGCACATATGCATGTATATATGTACATACATAAATGAAAATAATATATACTCAAAAATCTAAGTGAAAGGTGTATATGTATATACCTTTATAATATGTGGGTTTATGTATTTATATATATATATATATACACACACACACACACACAATCTCCTCAGGCATATCAGGAGAAAAGAAGAATTTCTTGTCTAAAAGAAGATCATAAAGGAAAAAAATTATATTTATAAAAGTACACAAATCAGGTTACCAAAAAATTTGGTGTAATTAAATGGAGCAGGTAGGAAAAATGAAGGTCCTAATTTCAATTACTCTAAAAAGAAATTATATGGATGCTGTTAATAACATTCACACACACACACACACACACACACACACACTTACACTTATTTTTTTAGTTCTCTTTATTTTCCCTTTAAACCAGTGATACCTTCACCCAGCTTCACAGTTGCTTCTGAGAACTGTCAGATTCAGGATCAGGGTGCCTTCGGAGGATGCATTACCTGCGCTCAACTGTCTGTTCACCATGTTTGGCCCAGCTATTTCCTGAGACGTTTCTTTGTATTCATTGGTGAAAGCTAATTGTTTTTGGAACATGGGTCATAAATTTTTTACGTTTAATTATCATATCACTGGAACACAATTCCAAGGAACTGCTCCCCCAAAATATGCTCCAACGAAAGAAATAACACTCAGCTTTTGAATATCTAAAATATATTAATTTTCTATTTTCTGACTCTTAAAATAATTGGCTAAGGATATATATATAATTATAGTTACAAAAGAACTTTGTTCTCAGATGTGAAGGTATTGATTACCTTTAAGTTGTACCTGAGCCATTCACATTGCTTTTAAGGAAACAGATTTTTCTTTTTAATTTTTCTCAATTTTATTTATAATGTTACAGTAAGAAACATGCTGTATATGATTAAGTGATTACCCTGTGGAAAATGTTACTTCTGATGTCCCAAACATCTCTAGAATAACCAGGTCGTTGGCCTGATAGATCTCTCTGGTCTCTGGGTGTGTGTGTGATTTATGGGGTTTCTACTGTGTCGTTTCCTGTCAAGTTGCTGGACTATTAGTCTTTGCGTAGAGCTATAACTTTGGGTTTAGGAGTCCAGCTCATACAAGTCTTCTATAGATAGGCCTTCAATTAAGAGTTGTATTTTCCATTTCATTTTTCACTCTCTAAGGGTGACCTCCTATGCCTAATCTGTTAACATCCCAGGAAGTTTAGTTTCCACTCCACTAGAAGCTATAAGAAGCAACACAACTGGTGCCATATTTAAATAAGACCATAAAACATTTTTTTTTTAAATCTTGTTTAAACTAAACCTGACTCTTGGACTGGGTCAAACCATCAACTTTGTAAGAAGCCAACAGGAACAAGATTATCTTCTTTGAAAGGACTCAGGGAAAGCACAATGACCTACTTTAACCTTAAAACCCTTAACCTGACCCTTTTACCAGTGACCCCTCTACCTGACCGCAACCCCATCTATTAGCTCACGCTCCAGTCCTCACAATTCTTTACCTCTCTTTGAAAAATCCTTGAGTTTTGTCCCTCTCTGGGGATGTTTTAGGTTTCTGACTAATTGCATGCTCCAAACTTCAATTCTCTGCTATTCCTCCCAAAATGCATTTCACCTCTCTTGCTAGCTTGGCTATTCTCTTATTGAAAGTTGACAAAGCCCACATTGCATACGCTTATTCTGCTTCCTCTGCTAGGTAATGCTCACGCAGAAACTTCCATCTCCTTTCTTTCATCCAGAAGTTTATTGGAACCTATTGGATGTTTTAGCTCTTACTCGCTTCTTATTTTGAATTTCATTTGTGCTTCATTTGCAGTCTTGAGCAGGTGTATGGGAGACGTAGTCACATTCAACATAGATGTAAAATATGTGGCACTAAAATATAAGTTGTAACCCAATTTCTAATAATAGACCACAGTGGAGTGTTATAAATTTAGTTTTTGACATTTCTTCATCCACAATAAACTCTGGAACTCTCTTAGGTAAGACAATAAGTACTCAGATGCAATACCTTCGTATTATCAACATTAATTAATTTTCTGATAGAGGAATACATTTTTCAAACAAGTTCTAAGGATTAGCATATTCTTTATACAAATCTATAATAACCAGTTATATAAATGAGTTATCATTCTTTTTATTTTGCAGAATATAAAGTATATTTTAAATATCTTTCCTAATCAGACATATTATTAATGAAATATCACTTCTGTTTTCAGAGTTCTTAGAAAGCATATTTGATTGCATTATCAAAGCTTGCCTAGAAAATATAGAACCTACTAAAGGGAAAAGAGGCTGATGGTCTTCCGTGATTCCTAGGTGTTCAACTATTTCTCCCTCCATGTTTTCAGGAAATAGCTTTGGATTCTGCTAAAATGTCACCTGTCATTGTAATGTGGGACTTTCACTCTTTACCATTTATTATTGCAATGTACATGATTTTACCCTCTGTCTTGCTTGCATCACTACTTTATTCCAATTTCCATAAAAATGTATTAGATAAAACAGATTTTAAAAAATGTGTTTTGCCATCAACATTTATTGGATAGCAAAAATGGAAACGTTATCAGTTTAAAAATAGATAATAAGCTTTACTTGTATACTCTAGCTATTCAAGTTGATCAGGTAGATGGATAGCACTTTACATAATGTGTTAAATTTAGAGAGTGCATTAAATAAAAAGGAACATCTTGGAAAATAGGAAAGACTTTCCATTAAGGGTTTCAGATATAAAATGTTCTATTCCGACACAAACTAAATCTAAAATGAGAGATTTTTTTAACTGAAAGAGCTAGAGAGTAATTAAAGGTAATTGGCATGTTATTATTCTTAAAAGGTTCCCTTTTCTGTTCTAAGAATACCAGGGAACAAATGAATAGATAAAAAGTGAACTATAAATTGCCAAATAGATCTTTTATATAATAATACATCTCTCTAGACAAAAGAGATTTCAAACACATGAAACAGGCGAGGAGTATTTGCTGGCCCCATCTTGCATCCTGCCTGACCATGGTGAAGTTGTGCCTGATTTTTAAACTCACAGCATTGGAAATTATCATGAAGGGCTAACAGAGAATCAAAAACGAATGTCAGGAAGTTGAGGAAGACCATTATGTTGGCAGAATTTAACATTAAGTGAGTAGAACATTATTAACTGGAATGGAAAGTTGAACAACTGCTGTTCTTTAAGAAGACCTGAAACAGATTGAAACTATTAACATTATTGATCCAATCTGGGAAGCCCTCTTTCATGCCCTTTCCCTAACCAAATCCTACATATTTTCCTCAGAATTTGATCAATACAAATCCTCATTATGAAGCCATTTATTGACCGCTATATTCCTCAATGAACTCTTGCGAACAGATTTTTACCCAATTGATAGTCAATAGGGAGACACGTTTTCTCATCCCTAGTTTCTCAGCCCAAGTAAAGCTCCCCCAGAGGTTTAATCTAAGTATTTTAACCAGTTATACATATAATTTACAGGAATTTCTTCTTCTCTCCAAAGCAACATGTTTTTCTGCTCCCTAGGTACACCATGTCATTCAACAATCTTTCTATTTGGGGCAAAGATGGTATATTCTTTCTTGTTTGGCTGGTTTTATGCTTTATTTCTGAAGACTTCAAATACATTATATTTGGGAAATTTACACATTGACATGTGAGAAAGAATATATTGAAGACCTTGTGTTAAAAAAACATTCTGGAGAGTGTCCTTGTATCCTAGTGGTTGAATCTGCTGCTTCTGCCTGGCACAGTTCACAAACATGCCAAGGACACAGATTCACATCCTAAGGCTGGGGAAACAACCAAGATCAACAGCTAAATAACTTAAATAAAATGCTTCTCCCTCCTTTCTCTTCCTGCTTGCCTGCCTACTCACCTTCCTTTCCTTAAAAAATAAAAGTTTTTCAAGCTCATCATGGTATAAGGATTTATTAAAAATTGAACAATTTTGTTATCAATTGCCTTAGTACATAACTTAAAAATACTTTTTTCACTGTTTTATGATGTGCAGTTTTGACACTATTTTGCAACTTTGATGAAGCATAATTATATACAAAAACTGCCCATATTTAATGTATATAATTACATGAGTTTGGACATATATAAATATTTTTTGTACTCTCATCACAATTATGGTAATAAATGAACCCAAAACCTCTCAAAATTTTCTGTGTCATTTTTATCTTCTAGTTAAAATATTTATACGTAGTCTAGTCTTTTAACAGATATTTAGTTGTCCAACACCATGCCGTTAACTCCAGGTTCTACTATAGAAGATATCTGGACTTTCTTCATCTTGTACACACATAACTTTATACACACTGAAACATATACACCTAAAATAGCTCTTGAAACATTTCACAGCTAGTACATTTTAAAAAATATGTGATTATTTGTAACCAAGACTTGAAATTTAATTTTATATTTGATGAGGAAAAGTTAATATACTTATCATCAACCACATAGTGCATCATGTAATCATAAGTAAGCATTTCACCCTATATTCTAAGATTATGTTAAAGTTCAGTGTGGAAACAACAGTGCAAACTAACCTAGATTGTATATGCTGTTAAGCCCAAAGATTATGACTAAATTTCAGATGCAAAGGTTCAAAATACCATTTCAAAGCACTTACAATACTGATTATTCTGAATTAAATGTATTTGAACAAAAGTTGCTGCAAAAAGGACACTCGGATCCACTTCTGTGAAAGTGAGAGCTAAACTCTCCTGTGTGGAAGGCACCCTGCCTGCACCAGGAGAATAGATGGCATCCTTACCACCAGAGAGAATTCTGGATCCAGAGACAATACAGTCCAACATGAGTTCTTTTATCTTCTATGATCTCTTTATCCCAGAGGGAGTCAGTATTTTCTTCCTTCTCTATCTTTTGTGTCATTTGTTCTGAGGGTAACAGAGGCCATCTGGCCCCACACTGTTGAGTTCAGCACTCTCACCAGACAGATGTCTATGTAAATACAATTTGCTGTAGGTGTTATATATCCGTGAGACTTTTTTTTTTATCTTGTTATGTCCTAAGACCTTGGCTTTGTGACCAGAGAGAGCACTCTGGCCTCCATCCCTTGGAAGGTGCAAGTGCTGGTTTCATTGAATAGGCTGGGGATTGGAGACAGGAAGTGACAAGTGGCTTTAAGGAGTCCCATCCAGAAGGCTCAGTCATCTTGGCCTTTATTGTCTCCTTAATCTTGGGCAAGTCCCATTTCAGAAGTGTGTAACCCAATGTTGCAGATGGACTATGTGCGTTTGTCTCACATTCTCATAGGAAATTGGGAGACACCATTTTCACTGCACTTGTGAACCACCAATGACCAGCAAGACCTTTGTTTCTTGGGCTGACCTCTGGGAATGAACTTCATGAATTTGTGAGTACTGCATTGCTGTATCCTCTTTAAGACACTCCTTGTATTCATGTGTAAATCATAAAAAAAAATCTTACTGGTTTGAATTTTTATTGACATTTATATACTGTTGAGGCTCCTACTTGTCAATGGCCCAGTGAGAGATCTTTTAAACTAGAAAAACTTTTATATTAAAAAATAATATTCTGAGAGATTTCCTCCTAAAGATCTGTCTTTGTGGTACCTATGGAAATACCAATTTAAAAAGAGAAGACATAAAGTAATATAAGGACTAACCTCAGTAGCTCCCTTCACAAGATGAAAAAATAGAAATTAGAAGAAAAATTCGAGTCATTGTCTGATGCCATTTCCTCTTCTCATAATCTAGACTTGACCCTCCACAAATTTCCTTAGCTTTCACAATCTTCCAGTTTCACCAGACAATTCCTTGACAAGTTTCTCCTTAACTATAAGATTTATAGAGAAGTCAAAATAATAAAAATTAAAAAGAGCACTGAATTCAGAAGGTTGCAAAACATCAAGTAAGATCTTTGGATAGAAGAACATTCAAAATTATGAAAATATATATTAAATTAGATTAAATTAAATTAAAATAGAGAAAATGCTAATCTTAAGAGTAAAAATTATATTTCAGAACAAAATATTCTGTCCAGATTATTTTCTAATATTTTTTGCCTTCCTTTTATTAGTGAAGTTCAATGGGTACTGTGATTATTGTCACTTTTATTAATTTAGTGTTGAGCAGAAAGTATCTCTTCATTTTGCTTAATTATCAGAAAAGATTTTCAAAACTGAACTCTGATTTCTCGTTTATATTTCTTTCACCTTGTCACATCTAACTTCTTCCTTCTCTAACACAGCTAGAATAATATTTAACAATACAAGATTTGTGAAGTCAGTTGAACAGTGTTTGTGCTCTATTAGAAACCTGATAAAACCTTAAGCTTACGAGTCTGTATATTTGTTAGGGCCTTAAATCTCTACGTGGAGATATCTAGGTGAGAAAACCTTACAATTTATTCTACACAACTGAATAAAAATATCCATGAGAAATACTGCTGCTTTCATACAATGATATACAACTACTTGCTAATATTTTACTAAGCAAATAATCTCAAACGAAACATTATTTTCCAAAATCTATATTTGTTTTAATATTAGATTCAGTTCAGTTCAACGAATATTGACATTCCAGGTGTCGTGACTAGTTCTGGGAATCATGTGATAAACATTTTCCCTTTGCTAACCTGGTACTCAGAGTGCAGTGGAGGAGACAGAAGCATAGACATGCATTTTCAGTGCACTATGAGAAATAAAATCATAGCAATGCTTTTTATTACTGTTCAGATATCAAGTATTTATTTACAACCTTCTTTAGATGGTGATTAATTTTCCCTATAGGCATCAACAAGAATCTACTTGCCTAGTTTAGTAAATTAATTATAGTTTTGTGCTGACATGTTCTATTGAGTTACAAGGTTATACCAGCCAACACTGTGGAGATTAAAAAAAATTTGGAATGTCTGATTCTGGCTGATGCCTATAGACTATGTCATGCATCTACATTTTATCATGTATTTTATTTTAAAGTGCATTTTTCAATAAATTACCTTTGTTGCATGTTAAATTTTAGCATGCATATAATCTAAAGTCTGTGTTAGCTATACAAGCTGGTGTAGGAGGTTTATGGTACTATGCTGAGAAAAAAATCATGTTAGTTCCTCAAATCAAAATTATTGCCAATATTGAACTAAAGAAGCAAGGGTAACTCTTTCATTACTTGAGACAAATGAGATCAGATTCAATTGTTTGCTTATATGGTTGTTGAGCCATCTATTTACTTATAAAATAGAAAATTTACGTTATTTGCAAAAGTGCCCAGTATTGAAGTAATTGCCCATATGTCAGTGATATCTCCAGCTCTGGTATCATTAGCTGCTTATCCTCCAGCTACTTTCTTGCTGACACAACTGAATCTGGTAATGAGTTCATGGGACTCACTATACGTAAAGAAAACATTATTAAATACCATAAAGAGCTAACTGGATTCAAAATCTACCTTTTCCATTGTATCAGAAGTAATTGCAGTGAGTATCTTAAAGGCCCCAAATACGTGTTACCTGACCAAAGTAGGGTGTAGTTGGAGATTGCTAATGCAGTTTAAGCCCTTTCACTCAACACTAAATTCCAGAATTTATATTTTCAAGGATGATATTTTGGGAGAGAGCTCATGGAGGAATAATGATGAGCTGCTCTGGCCTCACTGGGTGCCCAGAGAAGAGGGCCTCCAAGAAGCCCTCAAAAAATGTGAGCTCCTTGGGAAACTGGTTAAATGTGTCCTTAGGCTTTGTATTCCCTTTTGATGCACTTTTGAGTGGAGTTGTTTTCTTTATTTCTTCTTCTGATTGTTGCTACTACATAGGAATGCAACTGATTTAGTTCATTGATTGTGGGTCTTGCATCTTCACTGGATTTGTTTATTAGTTTGATGGAGTCTTTAGGCTTTGTATATAACATCATGCTATCTGCAAATAGAGATGGTTTTACTTTTTTTCCAAGTTAGATGCCTTATATTTCTTACCTAATCACTCTGGCCAGGATTTCTAGTATTATGCTGTATAAAAGTAGCAAATTTGAAATCTTTGTCTTATTCTGAGTTTAAAGGAAGAGCTTTCAGCTTGATTATATTGCTTATAATATGAGCTGTGGGTTTTTCATATATGCCCTTTATTATGTTGAAGTATGTTTCCTCTATACCACCCAGTTTGCTGTTTTTATCATGAAAAGTTATTGAATTTTATCAGATATTTTTATGTATTTATTGAGACAAGCATATGATTTGTATCCTTTATCTTATCAGTGTGGCTTATCTCATTGACAGCAGGTTGCAAACCTAGATGAATACTGCATTATCATTTTTGCAATCATTTCAATCTACTGTTAAATTTATTTTTTGCTAGCATTTTCTTCATTGCATAATATATCGTTTATGGTTTGGCAGATTGCTTCCTCTGAAATGACTCACTAAGTTGAAGATACATAAGATGAGGAAGGTATGGAGATACCTTTTCCATCTAATAAAAAAAACTTCTGTGTTGAAGCTTTCAAGAAAAAGAATAAAAGAAAAATAAAATCAGATTCTCATCGTTTTATATTAGATGTTATTTTCAGTAAATGTATCTTCAGGCTTAGTAAAAATCCTCACAATGAAAGCTGGCATGTTTTGTTTCCATCCACCTCAAATTGATATTTGCCATTATTTAAGTCTCACTTTCTACTTACAATTTTTAAGACTAAAATGAAGAACAAGAAATATGTGAAAAGAGAAAAATGAAATAGAGACTAAAATAGTCGTTGGAGTAGTTGACAGGAATTTGTTGAAGTTTGTTAGTGTATTTGGGCTTTTGTTCTTGATTCTTCAGGTTTCACTCTTAGTAACTTTTCATTTGCAAGTAATTGCTGACATGATGACAGTGTCTGCTTTATGGGTGTGAGAGCTCAGAGAGACTCATACCCATTGACATAGACATGTATAGATAGAGTACATTCTGTTCTATGAAATATACCATACACGATTACTATTTTCTACAATATTACCCATTTTACTAACTTATACAAGAATCACTGAGTATAATAAAATATATAGAAGAAATGTTCATTATAGCACATGCAATTACTTCTGACATAGATCCGCAGACATATTGGTGCTTCAACCACAAATAAATGCAATAAAGATGAAGCACTACAGTTTTGAGAGATGAAAAAGACCAAACCATTTTGGAAAATTCTACGTATACTTTCATTTAGTAAAACATTTATTGTGTATATATCAAATGAAGCTTTCAGGGGAAGATGTTTTGACTGACCGAAGGATGCCATGCTTTAGAGACAACATATTTTATTATTTCACACAAGACTCTATTACTAACACCAAGGAGAACAAATAAGCTGAAGAAAAAAGGCAAAGAACTCCTTTGAAAAGTAAAGTATTTCTATAAAAACACAGTTGCAAAAAGAAGTAGAAGTCAATATGTGATTTCAGATGATTGTGTATTTTATAAACTCCAAGGGATAAAATTCTCTAAGCTTCCTGTTGCCAGTTGCTGAGAGGTGTATATTTCGATGTAGCTTCTGTTGAAGAGATGCTGCTTTTGTTATGGTAAATGCCTTTGAAAATTGAATGAGAAAGTGAAGAGTCACACATTCTGAGGAACGTCATCCTTAAAGAAACTAACTTAGCTCTAAATTTAAAGAAATAGTTTACTTTAAACTAATTGTAAACATTAATTTTGTAATTTTTGTTCCTTATGATGAAAAGAAAGACAATTTGAAATATGCTTCACTAAAAGAAATATCTTTGTAAATAATGTTTACTGAAAAAGTAAATGTAAGCCTAAATAATATGGCATGAAAATGGATTGAGACTATCGTATCAATTACTTGTGTTTTTAGATTTTTTCTCTAATGGAATGATCCCACAGAGGACCAAGACATTTTAATGAAGGCAAATTGGAGTCTTTGAATAGAGTTAATAGTCAACTAACAGGTGATTTAGGACAACTGTTAATGGAGGAAGAGTGTATTGTCACTCATAATTGATATTAGTGTATCTCATACTTATAAATAAAAACAGACAATGTAGTTTCTTTAAGGAATGTGTGAGATTTCCAAATTTTCTGCTTTCCATTTATTCTTCATTTTGGTAATTTATGTGATGGTTTCTCTAGTTCATGCTTAACTTTTCAAAATTGCAAACATATATTAACTGTATAAAAAAGTGTTTGTTGGCCTTTGAGGTAAGAATATGATAGACTTTTACTCCTAAAGCAGAACATAAGAGATTCAACTCACTGAATCATTGTATCTGGCACTAATGCAGGGAGACAGAGAAAGGGAATGAAAAGCAGATTATTATAGTTGGCAGATTTGGGATTAAACCTACACAGCTCAAAATGAATGTGCTTCATTATATAGATATATGCATATATATATATATATATTGCATAATTTATACTAGATTTAATTGATCCTTCTTCATTTAGCCCTTCATTCTATTTAATGTAATCCTCTCCCTCCTACCTTCATACCTGCTTGTTTTCATTTAGCAGTAAGCACTCTATTCATGTGTTGCTCTGAGTTGTGTGGGATTAAATGACAGAGGATTTTAGCAAAATCCCTAACTGCATAAAATTACATTCACTTGTTCACTAATGAGACAGTGTTATTTTATGAGGATTGGGAAGAAATGGACTGGGAGAGTCAAAATTAAGGGTGGAAGTTCATTTATCATCTAATGGTTCATGGTCAGTGGGCATTTTTGTGAGAATGAGACTATCACTTCCTTAGACCATGGAGGAGAGACAGAGAAGGGAATGAATGGGTAGTATTCCAGAGTCACTTGATAGTATTTATTGTTTTAATGTTTAAGGCTGTTCTGTCATTTTTATTAGATTATCTTTTTTTTTTACACCCTGCTCTCCACAAAACCACCAAGTGTTCTTTATTATTGTCCAGTGGGCTCCACCACCGTTCGCCTCTCATCCCATTCCCTGTTGGTCACCTCAGTTCTGTTGCAAGTGTCAAAGGGTTGGGTTTTTTTCATCTGTTCCTTTGGTTTATCTATTCACATCCCACCTATAAGTGAGGTCATCTGGTATCTATCTTCCTTCCTTTGACTTCTCTCACTTAGCATCATTCCCACTAATCTCATCCATGTTGATTCAAATGGCAGAACTTTATCTCTTCTAAGGATTATGTAATATTTCATTATATATATATACACAACATTTTCTTGATTCATTCATCTGACATTGGGCACTTAGGTAGTTTCCAGTTTTAACTGTTGTGAATAGGGCTTCAGTAAATATGGCGGTGCATACACCTCTGCGAATGAGTGTTTTTGTAGCTTTGCGCAAACACCCAGAAGTAGGATGGTGGGATTACATGGGATTCCCATATTCAACTTTTTGAGGAATCTCCACACTGTTCTCCAGAGGAGTTGCACCAATTTGCACTCCCATCAACAGTGTGAAAGTGTTCTTCCTGTTTCTTCACATCCCAGTCATCCTTTGTTGTTTTCAAACTTTTGGATAATAACCAGTCTCTCAGGTGTAAGGTGACATCTCATTGTTATTTTGGTATTGTTGATATTGATATTGTTTAATAAGAATAAATAACTTGAATAAAATGGAATGACATTCCTCAAGTCACTTGACAGCTGTGTCCCCCTCTCCCCTGGGTTGTTGATTGAATCCCTGTCATTCTCACAGTTAGCTCATCCTCTAGTCTGTGCTGGTTAAAAGTGGGCTCTTCTGACATCGATGAGATACAGCAGGGTTAATACTGCCCAATCTGAAGTCAGCAGAAAGACTCATTTATAGTAATTATAGAATCGATGTTGTGGCATATGAGTAATCATTACTAATTCAGACTCATTGACAAATAAACCAGTCAATGTAAGTGAAAATTCTATATTGTGGATTTTCTTTAAACAAATCCTATTGCACTTTATGTAATGTGTTTTGAAACCAGAAGCTGCCTAAGAATGATACATAAAGACAGTCAGTTGTTTGTATTACTGGTGACTTCATAAAACAGTTTATAATTCAAGGATAGGTTTTTTTAAAAAGTCAATATTATTACTATTTTATAAGAATGAAATCTAGAATTCAGATTAAGTTACTTAATCAAGTTTATTTGCTGGCCATTTCCAAAGCCAGAATAAGTATATTTCTGTTTGAAACCAATCACTATGCCACCTTTTAACTCATGAAGCTGCCAATTACATGAATTTCCTATTAAAAGCATAAGAAATTTTTGTGACTATGCATTGATGGATGAAAACATGAAATAAATGCCTACTGTTTTGATTGGTGTTATCATACAAGTGATAGAGCGTCTTTAGTAATTGTGTCCTGGAAAAAAATTTATCCTCAAAATGTTTTTTCTTATACCTTTATCTTTTTAATAATACCAATAATGTGTATTTTAAACCAAGCAACTAAGATACTTTGTATGTTGAATCGCAACTGATAAAATTTTATGCTTCCATTGGTACTCCATGGGGATCCTTGTTTTGCTTCTTAGACTAAACACTAATAGGGTTATTACCAAACTTTGTTGTTCTGAATCAGATTTTCTCAAGCTTCCTCAGTGAAGTGGACATTATCAAAGTTTATATTTAAACCCAAAGCTGTGAACTCGAGTCACAGAGACAAAGAGAAGCAATTGTTTATGCTCTGAGCAGCTGCACATTGTAATAAAGGATATTGAATGCCATTCTAATCTAACTTCATTTGCGCATAACCTGGGGTCTTCTGTGTCTCTGTTTCTTGTAATTTGGATCTGGCTATTGGAAACTCATTGAATTTTGCCCCAAAGCATCCACTAACCTCAGACCGAAAAGCATAAAAATGATTATGTGATGATTAGCCTCTGCAAACCGGTCATACCAGGTATGCACTGCTAAATGCTGATGAGTCACATGAGAAAAAAAGAATGCTCTTGCTCAGATGGAGAGACAGGCAAAAATAGTTAAACTAAGAATAAACATTCATAGTTTAGCAAATTGAATTAATGCATTAAAACTGGTTTGTATTCCATATAGTCTCTTCATATATCTGTTACCTATCTAGCTACCTGTCCATCTATGTATCTATCTACCTTTTTACCTACCTACCTATTCACCTATCATCTGTCTCTCTATTTTTCTCTCTGTCTACCCTTATACCTATTGATCTACCCACCTACTATCTGTTTTTATATCCACCTTTCTACCTTTTTATCTGTCTCTATTATCTCTCTTTATATGTATCTATCTCTCTGTCTATGTATTTTTATCTCTCTCTATATATCTACCTTTCTATCTATTTATCTGTATATCTACGTAATATTCTTCATAACAAGGCTTCTTTTCATCTCTTTGACTGCAAGTATTTTGATGAGTGGGTCAGTTGCATTCTATTTTTATATCCCTCACAGTAACTGTCATAATGCTTTCTCTGTCAACAAATGCATTAATATTGTTGAATTATATTTAATTGTCTTTTGAAGTTATTTTCAATGGATAAATGAAAAGAATGCTCTAGATAAATTACTGCAGAAGTACTTCTTGATGATAATATTATGAAGCATCTTCAGTCAAGGAACAAACTAAAATGTGGAAACAAATAATAATAAGGAAAATTCTTATTTGGAATTTGATAGACAATGGAGATTACTTTTCAGGTTTAAATATTAACATTTTAATCTATATGAAACTGTGATCTAAAATTATTTATAGAAATTTTTATTCAATATTCTAGTCAAAAGATTAGTATGTTTAACAACAAATGGAAAATATAGAAGTGAGATTTTGTTAAACACATGCTGAAAATAGAATTGGCCATGTGTCTTAGCCTAATTAATGAAGTTATATAGCAAATATAAGCAAAGAATTTGCAGTTTTATAAAAACATTTTGCTTATCATAATGGTGTAGTGAATTTTCACCAATTATTTATTGCTACTAAGCATATAACAAAAATTGCTTCTGCACATTTACTTCTTAATTCTTTGTCTTATTACAAAATTTTTGATTTTTTAAAATTTTATCTTGATCATCTCTTTTTTTTTTTTCTTAACATATTCCATGTTTCCCAAGTAAAAGCTTCTTTCCAAAAATTACCCCTTCATTTAATAATCTCTTTGGTGAAGCCAAATAAAATGGTGCTAATTCTTCTATGTCAAGCAGCAGGGACAGTTAATAAGTGAAGATAGAAAGAGGGATTGCTATACAGGTCATATAAATGTTCTTTTATTATGTGTCAGAGTAGAATTTATGCAAAACAGAATCGGTTTAATGCTAAGACTGTCATTATTTGAAAGATCAGAACCAGAAACTTCCATGTTCACTGAAACACAAAAAATTGTTTCTGTGCAAATTAGCCCAAGTCTTAGAGATCCTCATCAACTTAGTCTTCCAGCTGGGTTCCATTTGTACTTACATAGTCATACTTCCTGAGGGTATGGTCCATATGCCTATCCTTTAATAAGAGCCCATGATGAGTCACATGTATAATTGACTTGAAGAAAATTAACTAAACCAATCAATCAACCAACCAAACCAACAAACAAATGAACACTGAAAACAGCCATGGTTAAGCTAAGACTCTTCTGACAGTGTGGCCAGCCATTTAAACTTAGAAACTTAGAAAGCTGAAAACTGGATTTTAATGTACTTATTATTATATTCTTGTAACGTCTTGTCAAAAATCTTTTAAGGTGTGTATATATATATGTATATATATATATATATATGCAATTGTCTTCTTTGCAAAACTAGGATAAGAATGAATATTTGAAAAAGGTGTTTGAGCTTTTGTGATATTCAAGCATGACAATACAAGCAAAACTAATGCAAAAATAACCCATAACAAATTTTATGTTGACATATGATGTAGGTAATTTATTTTTAATTGATAGATGCTCTAAGAAAAATCTGGAAGAATTATTTTTAATAGTAAAAAGGGGATATCACACCCACATGAAGTTTCAAATATATAGTACATTTAAAATGTTCTATTTTCCTACTAATGTGTATGTCTGGAAATGCTCTCTCAGAACAAAAGTTTCTTTTGAAAATACCGTTAATAATCCTGACTCTTTTAGCTTTCTTTGCCATCACACAATATTTGAATTGCTAAACAATATCAAAATAATTCAGCAAATTTTATAAGAATGAATAGAATCCTTTCTATTGCTCAGGTGTTACTACATTTGCTATCTTCTTAAACATTTAAGGCATTTATTAAATCACATATATAAAGTCAATGATAAGTTTACTTAAACTAATATTTACATAATACTAATAAGTTTAAGACTATATAAAGCAGAAAACAGGAAATTTGCAGAAAAGAAGATTTTGGCGTTTCCTTGTATTAGTTGCTAAAAATTTAGGGTATAGTCTCAAGAAAACTTTTTTTTTCTTTTTTCTGCTTGAGTTCATCTACAAACCAATTTATTTCTGAAATAGGCCCCAGGGGCAGGCTGGTTGAAGACTTTAATGAAGGGTATCTGACTGGCCACTCAAGGAAATTGCTGTGGACTTTTAATCTTATTTTGATTAAGTTCCTCCTAGATTGTATCTGCCAAGCACTGAGATTACTGTTTCTGAGCCCCTTCAGTGCTATTGGATGAAGGCTCTCATTTCTTTTCTACTTTTTCAACGGTAGGTTGAAACAATATTGCCCATTTCTTATAAATACTCTATGTTTAGATTTTAAATTGTGCTAGAGACTCTAATGCTAATAAAGACACCATATTTGCCAAGTCACAAGTTTATCAAAGTTATTTTGGGCAAAGTAGTTTTTGTTAAAAACAAAAACAAACAAAAAAAACAAACAGGAAAATCTCTTTAGGGGAAAAACATGATATTTTCATGTACTGAAGTCACAAAATGTTCAATTTATAAGGAAATCAAATGCAGCTTAAAATCATCAAAGAGGTATTTGTGTTGAGAAGTGTGGATATGAGCAAACTTATTTTTATTTGTTTTCAGCAAAGATATAATCAAAATAAGGATAACTCGATGAATGTCTTTCAGAACTATTCCAATAGAAGCAGGAAGACATTGTCTTTTTGGAAGAGAATGAACTCTCTTAATTGTTTATCTATCAATTGGAAGTGGAATCTGTGTTTGTGTCCACCCCTTTCTCAGGCAACACAGGGCAATTAAGGAGCTCTTTCCACACCAAAGGGCAGAGAAAGGCCTTTATGGACAACCATAGACACCAAACCCTGAACTGTTATGAGCTCAAAGTTTCCACAGCAAACCCAGACTTCCATCACCTAGTTGACTGCATTGCTAGCAGATGGGGATTCACCAGTAAAGTGGCCTCGTTTGAACTAATTTGGCATGCAGAAATGGTCATGAGTTCCTTTATTGGATCATTCCCTCCAAAGATGAAAGACAAAAACCTGATGTTGTTCTTATCAGAACAACAACAACAACAAAATGAATGAAAGAAAAGAAAGAAATGCTTAATACGAAACACTCCCTTCTTCACAATTTAATGTTAGGATTCGTTATTGTTAAAGTAATAGGAGGCGGGATTTCTAATGCTGCGCTTGGCATTTCTGGTGCCCGATATAGACTTGTCAGCTTTCTCCAGGGCTCGGAGCAAAATGTGACCCTCCAGAGTTGCACATGGGAGCTGTGGGTAATGAGGTGGACAGCGGGTGGCTGGGGTCTTCGGAGCTCTGCAGCCAGTCATGACCACAGTGTTCTACCGGACTTATTAACTTACTTGAAAGCGGCACCAGTGAAAATGATATGAAGTGCTTGTCTAGAGGTCTGATTTATAATTCAGAGCAATTCAATGGGTCAGAGTGTAGTGGACAGGAATATTCTAGTCATCTCTTCAAATACAGTTATTTCGAATATTGCCCATACTAGAAAAACCTTTATTTTCCCCGAGTATACACTTATTCATTCAGAATTTGATGAGGTCTAAAAATATTTTACAACGCTTAACGAAGCATACAATGTGAAATCTTCTCCTTAGCATTTAAAAATCATTTTATTGAAATTTTTGCATATCTATTCACTTTACATAAAATTAATGAAATTGTAATGACATTGAAATTGAATAATTATAGAAAGGATGCTCTATAAGTTAAAGTAAGAGCAGTTATAGTATTAATGTTCTGATGTAGTCTCTAAAATTTGTTTTAAATCATCACTGAATTACATATTTGTTTTCTAAATTTTTTTTTCAAGTCAGTCTTAAAATAAATTATTTCAAAGGAGATATATTAAGGAATACAAGACTGGCTATTTTTTACTGATATTATCATAAAACAATGATCAAAACTAAATGAGAGTATCTAGTAAGATACTGGTTTAATCAGTGGATACTTGCAGTATTTGTTTCCTGCATTAACTATTTTTTTAAATCTCATTACAAAATTTTTCCAAAACTTTTTGCATGTAACTTCTTAATTCATTGGATATTTTATATATCAATATCAGCATACTTTTTTAAATGTATCAGGAAAGACAAAATTCTCAAAAAATAAACCCTAAATCCTGTGGCTGAATTTGCAAAAAAAAAAAAAGTGTCTGCATACAAAGAAGAGTAATATTTTACTCCAGTCATGGGTTATCTCATTTTTTCATCACAAGTCAGCTCTGGTCACTCTTTTTGATGTTAAATTTCCTATTCTGTGTTCACTGCCCTTGTTTAGGTCTCATCTTCTCTTAAGAGTTTCCATGAGTTTCTCCTGACTTGTTTTTCTTTGACGCTCATTGAGTCCATTGAATAATTTTCACTGCCCGAGACACAGTCAATATGATTTGTTGATTCTCTGTAATGCACAAACAGCTCAAGTCTGAATACTGACACCTGTCCCATTGTATAGATTTTTTAATCTTTTCTAGTATTTTTCTGCAGTTTTTGTTTGATTCAATACAGATGATGTTTTCTTTATATTTGCCCACATGTTTATATATATTAGTATTTTGCCTGCATTGTTCATGCATTTCACTGAACTGGCCAGGGGGCCCTGGAATACCCTGTTCTTTGACTCATTTCAAAGCTCTCATATCTGTCTAGATACTTAATTCATCTATAATGTATTGTCTCCAAAATTTTTCTGATATTTGAAATACACAATATTTAAAATTAGCTTATCTCTTTCTTGTTATTGCAATGAAAGTATGAGATCTTATACAATGATTCTACCTTCCCAAGTAGAATCAAACCATTATTATTTCATTGTTTTCATTCTGTTTTCTCTCTCAAGCTCCTTTAAGTTTTTTCTTAGATCATTGTACACTACCTCCAAGTTTTTGTAAACACTTTATTTTATGTAGTTGCTCACCTGTGTGGTCTTTCCCTCTCCTTTCCCTGCAGCCCTAGGAAGCAAAATCAGGTATATACATGGACTTCACTTGGCTGGAGTTAGCGGGACTAACCACTACTCCACCAGAGGCTACAATCATCTGTGTCTTTTTATTTTTTTATATTTTCAGTCTTTTTTTTTCAAATTCTGTATTTTTAATTATTCCTCATAATCACTTGCCAGGATTTGCTTCTGAGAACAAGGGAGAGGAGGGGTGCCGCAGGGGATTAAGAAACCCAGAGAGAGTGATAGAAAGGTGGGGTCAGGGGACCAGCAGTCTTGCAGGCTGAAAGCCCTAAATACCCTCCCTTCCACCTACTTGTTGAATTCATACACAGAACTGCTTAAAGCAGCTGACGCAGACAATTTTATCTTTACATTGAATTTGCTTATACAGCCTTTTGTATTCTAACAACATAACTGTATCTATCTTGTTTTGGGGAGTGACCAGTTACAGGAATACTCTCCCAATGTTTTCCCATGGTGACCTTCACCTGGTGCTCCAGGCCTAGTGTTCTTTGATGTTCTGTCAACTCCCATTTCATCCTTGCTATACTTTCTGCCCCCAACAATCATTCTATAGTTTGCTCAGTTAATTTACACTGGGCAATAGAGCCTAATATATCCAACCTTTATACAAAATGCTTTTCAGCTCCTCCACTAAAATAATTTTTTATTTTCGCTAAAAAAATTACTACTATATCAGGTACCAAAATTTATTTCTAATTTGGTGATTCGACACCATATAATTCATGCTTTTGAAGCCAAAGATGATGCTATGATGAATTCTCAAAGAAGAATACATTTTTATTTCTCACCAATTTCTCCAATATTCACAGGCAACTTCTTCTTCATTACCTTGTGCTGTTCAATGAGTATTTTTCTTGTCTACCTTTTCATTTTCAGTGTAACTACATATCACCTCCTCATTGCTGAGATCAGGCCTGCATTTGGATGCTCCTGAGACCATCTCGCACGGCATTCAGAAAATTCAGAGAATTGTCCAGAGTAATGCTAAGTGTGGCAAGTGTTTCAGGCACAGGTTATCTCCTTACTTTCCTATGGTGTTAGGTAGACAAATACAAAGGCATTACTAATATTTTTAATATTAGAATTTATTGTTGAGATTTTTCAGAAAAACTGATTTGCATGTCGAATAAGATTAAAGTTAATTCTTTTTTATATTTTTAATTTTAGTTTATGTTTTTAAAGGAAGGCACAAGCAGAAGTGAAGATGAGCAGACAGGCAGGAAGAGAGAGGGTGAAGAAGCACCCAATTTATTCCATTCAGTTGTCCATCACTGGTAGCTTTCCTGACCCAGGCCTTGAACTGGGGACCTTGGGATGTATGGAGATTGCACCTGGTTTAAACTGCTAGCACACCAGGGTGTGCCAGACTGAAGCTAATTCTAAAGTCCAGCTTGTTTTTCAGATGCAAAATCTAAACTTTCCAGGAAGCATCAGAAAAATGTGGGCAAGAAAATATTTGGGTAAATATGGTTGTATAATTTCACTGATGTCAATAATAATTGCATAATCAATTAGAGTTTCTTTAGATATGTAGCATAGGAAAATGGCCCAAATGTGGTTTTAATAAAATTTTACAGAAAATGCATTTTACAAATTATCTGATGCAAGAATAACTATTCCTCTAATTAGTGAAACTAAGAACTGTATTAGGGCAAAATATAATATATATGTTTTTAAAAGTCCAGTGTATGAGAACTTAATTTGATAAGTTTTTGAAATAATAATTATTCAATATAGTCTCTCAGCATGTTTCATTTACACAAGAGAAAACTCTTTAATTATAGGATTCTTAATTTACCCTGGTAATTTCATAAGAAAATGATTAATTACTTTGTGCAATCAGTTCTACAGATAATCATAGTTCTTTATTTAAACTATAAAAAAAGAAAAGAGTCAAAGGAGAAGCTTGTGCATGAAACATAAAGAAAAATCCAATCTTTGAGTAAAATAAAATCAGTGTTGAAATATTTCTTCAGACGGTTAAATTGTTCTATTTTTGCTGAGTAACTAATAATTATATTTTTAAGCTCAATGATTCAAATAGCAATGGAATTTGTACAAACTTACTATTTTAAGAAAGAAATAGTATATTAGAGTGTTGACATTTAGAAAATGTAAGTTTTGTGAAATTTGTAATGCGTTTTGGAATCATAAATGTTTAAATCAGTGGATAGCAGATTCTACTTAAAAGAATGTAAACAGAAGACTATTGTAAATATGTGAAGGCCTAAAGCAAATTTCTGTTGTAAGTATTTTTTCAGTCAAGATTACAATCCAAATTTAAAATCACTTCAACTAACAACATGCATTTATTTTAGAAATCTCATCTACGGCCCTGAAACCTAGCTTTGCAGTAAATCACAGAATGAGTTTTAAATTTTCTTTGCTTGATCTACTGTGGTTGAATTAAAACAGAGCTCCAGTTTTAAACAAGTGTGGGTAGTTTGAAATTCTCCATGTTATTCCACCGTGTGGGTGAGATTAAGAACCAGTGAAATCACAAGCTTTCTGCAGCAAGCACTGGAAGCAAATACTTAACTTACCTGAAAGTTGAAGAGGGAAAATATGCATGAAGACAAGACTTCAAACATAGAAGAATTTCTCCCCCTCTTTTTTTATTTTTTTAGGAATAAATTTAAAATTTTGAATTGATCTTATAGAAAATTCTATGTAGATACACTCACAAATTACTTTTATAAAACATTTAGCTGTGTTATTTTACACTTTTCAATTTGACTTTCAGGGACATGTAGAACTTCTGCTGGCTGCTTGCACTGTGTAGTGCATAGGGTAAGAACAGTAGCAGCTGTGGTTTTGCAACTTTCTACTTACGTGAATAATATCTATCTTTCCTTAACGTTGGACAAATTAATTTTTCCCCCATGGAAACCCAATTTTAATGAAAGGGAGTAAATATTTTAATAATAGAAATGTTTTTAATAAAATATTGCAAAGTTGTAATTTTAGTTCTTCACTACTGTGCAAATCTGCCTTTGACTTCACTGGCATAGGGTCATTGCATAGACCCATCTTTCACCAATAACTTAAGTGGAAAAATTTTTTTTCCCCTCTTCACTTTCTCATTTATCTTTTTGTTCAAAATATCTTCTTCTACCTTTTGCTTCTAATGTTTAACATTTTTACCTAGAAGTAGACAAGTGGCATACATAATTTGTAAGATAACCTGTTATCGACCTTGTATTTGAGAAATAAAAGCAAGTAGTAGTATGCCTCAAAATGCCAATGCATTTCTAATAATTCTAGTAATTCCACTGAAAATAATGTTAAGGGTAAATAAAATAAACTGGGACAGCTCTTGAAAATAATCAAAGATGACTTCAACAGACCAGAAAATTTAAGAATTTTAGAATACATGGAGCATATCGTATTCAGTTACCAAGAAGCAAATCATTCTCTGTTAACTGAACTTTAGTCACAAAGCCGACTGCCCGCTCATGGGAAGGTAGACATTTTTCTCAACAGTGGCCCAGAAATTGTTGGATATGACAGGAGAGATGGTTGGAAGCAGGAACGGTACTTCTTACTAGAAAAGGAAAAAGAAAAACATGAAAATTAGTGCTGAAATTCAACATGATTCCATTTAATCGAGAGCCACCATGTTGGTTAAAAATCAAGCTGGTAAAAATTAATTGAGAGTAAATTGAGAAAAACACTGCTACAAACACCAATGAACAGCAAGAAAAGGGAGAAGTAGGAATTAAAATCACAACACAAAAGAGAGATTTCTAAGCAAAGTCGAACTTTATCGGCTTTTTCATTTTACCTTTTTAGCTATAGCTATAGGTTTATACATCAGTTTTACAACCGTGACCACTGTAGTGTCCTAGTTCTGTCATAACAAAGACACACGGACTCTGCGGCTGGAACAGTACACATCTCTTGTCTTCAAGGGCTGGAGACTCTGCCTGGCAGGTGAGTCTTGTGAGGCCTCCTTTCCCATCGTTAGAGGGCCTCCTCCTGCTCATGTGACTTTTCCTGATGTTATGATGAGACTGCGATCTCTGGTGTCTCTTCCTCTTCAAAAGGGACCAGTCCTATCATCCCAGAGCCCACCCGTGATCTCATTGAAATTTACCACCTTCTTAGGGTGCCATTTCCAGATTGAGACCAATTGAGTTTATGACGTTAACATAGGAATGCTGAGGGGGCATGGCTCTGTCTATAACAACTACATACACCGGCTTCCTAACTACACAGCTCTACACATACAAGGGCAATGGAAGGCATGAAAACTTTTGGGAAATAAAGCAATGCTAGCCAAAATACAGAAAAATAAAAACAAAGAAAAATCTCCACAACTGAGCTATACAAAAAAAAGTGTTGCATCGCGTTGTAAAGAAATACGTCATTTTGAAAGCAACTTTAAGAAGCTTTTCTAGATTTCAAAGAAAGTAGGTAAAAGGAAGTGGATGCTAGGGCTAGGGGAGAGGAGATGTCATATAATGTTGGGTGATTTATGGTCATTTTAATGAACTCCTCATCACTACGTTCTTAAACTCAGGGCTTAAACCCTGTGGGCACGCCCTTCGGTCTTTCTCTGTAAAAACATGACCACAGTCGTCAGAGTAGAACCACGAATGCAGGAATCCATGGACAAAGACGCCCTGGCTGCTGCAAGCACTGGGAAATGCAATCGCTTCTTTCAAGAGAATGTGCACCAGAGAATGAACCAGCACGGGAAGAAAGCAGTTCTAGCAGAGCCACCACACTAAACACCACAAAGAACTGCAAGATACTAGAAGTTAGCTACGAAACAGATGAGATATTTTATAGAAGTAGCTTCTAAAATACTCCTAAGCTATGTTTCCTCAAAAGTGACTGAATGGTTATGATAAAGTGGAACCCAAGATAAATCAAGATGACAGGAAATTATTTTTTTAAATCACTGAAAGAAGCAGAATATTATGGCAACATGACTGAATGTTAAATTGACTTACTGGAGACAGACTGGTAAATATCCCAGAAGAAATAGAGAAAGACATGGGAAACAAGGCATGGAGAATAAGAATAACAAAGAGGCAAAACTTAGATTTTTATGTATCATCTGTTAAATAATCAGTGTCTGAAGACTAGGAAAAATATACATATTCATATGTAAATATTTAAACTTTAAATTGAAATTTCTATATCTGAATATACATCAAAATTGATTACATAAGAATTAATCTCAAGTAAATTATATACAAAAAACTATATGCTTGTATTTCGGTATAAATATCACTAAGTATTATTTATTTTTCCTTATTGCTATTGTCATCCACTTTTTATGTGAGTGCCACAAACTTTTTAAACTTTTTATATAAGGAATGCATGTGCAGTACCACTTATAAAAATGAGTTTTTATGCTGAAACCAGATTTTGTAGTGAGATAATGTGTCAAAATGAAATTAGATAACAAATTCTCTCTGATACCTATATTCTAGCATTTATATTTTTCATACATATATAAGACAACATAAAATAGGTAATACAAGTCACCAAATTAAACATTCATATTCTCCTACTTCTCCAGGAATAGCCTATAAGTAAGAGGAATTGCATATGGGAAAAGCTGAAACTCATTAGTGTATTTTTTAAATTGTGTCCAAGTGTGGTCACTGAATTACATCAGAGAAAGAGAAAGCATACTTAAAAAGGACTCATTTAACTGAGCAAGTGAAGTTCACATTGTAGGTATTTTAAAAAACACTAATTCAGCCTTTGAGTTAGTCAAGCCTAATGAGATATGTCAGCTGCATAATTATAAAAGATACAATTATTTATTTTATGACTTCAGTAATGACCATAGAAGTAAAGCTATCTCATTACTTAAAAAAACTGAAAAACACCAGAACAGAAGGACCACAAGTTATCCTGCTGCCTGCCCATTATCATCTTATCTATTTTCACGTCACTTTAGATGTTGGATGAAAATAAAAGCAATGTCTAGCACTCTAGTTCATAATTCATCATCTGCTTGAAACAAATTGCATGTAAATATCCATTTCAATCTAAATACGTAAAAATGTAAACTGCTCTTCTTTCCTTCCTTTAACCTCAAATTTACTTCTTCCCAGTTCTTAAGTTAGTTATCATTCATAAGTTGCTTGGGTCCAAACATTGACATTTTTATATTTAACTTTAAGGTATGTCCTGCTTACACAGAATAACTTCGATGTATGCTTCCTGAGGCCTTATAATTGCACTTTGCACCCTGCATCAGTCTCAAATATGTCCCAATTTGGACAATAGGTTACATCGCCACCCTTTTCATAATGCACGTACAACCCATGGGGAAACACTTTGTGATGCCTTTCTTGTATGCACAGAATTCAGCCACTTCTCCTCCTCGCCTCTTCCATCTGTTCCAGACCACACTCACCTGCCACTAGGGATGTTACACACAAGACTTTTCACAGCGAGGTCTGTTTTCACCCAGCAGTCACACACAGGTAATTCTGGTAGCTCTTTTAAGAAGTTTCTGTTGTTTTTACAACCCGACAGGAAGGAGTCAGCAATCAAGTAAAAATGCAGAACATTTACCATTTCCTAAGAAGTCTATAAGCCCTTCCCCACTTCCTCACTGACCAGTCTCTGCTGTCTCACATTGGCACCCTTTGGGGACATTGCTGGTGCCCCCCAATCCCAAGCACTCACGGACACTTCTGCTCTCTGGAAAAGCTTTCCATTCGTTGTGCCCTAGGTTACTCTCTTGTAATTGTCGTTTATGCTAAAGGTGTCTCCCGCGGATCTTCCCGAAGGAAGATCGTCTCAAAATCCAACACCCACACCCGCGCCAAACCTCCTATTCCTCTCCAGTGAGCCATTGTTTATGCTAAAACTTAGCGCCAGCTGACGAAAAGCACATTTTATCATAATACTACTGTGATACTGTTCTGACAATAATAGAAGGCAAACTCTATGAAACCAATGAAATTTTCATGTTTTATTGATTGCTTTTACTCTATCTGTATCTGGTAGAATGAGTAGAAAATAATCTTGCATTTTATAATCAACATGCATGCATCTTTCAAAAGAGCCATAGTTTATTTAGCTGTCTCCTTAAATTAGCATACTTTTTAAAGTAATGATGTCGTTGTCCGGAAAACATATCTATCTATCTATCTATAGATATATATATCTATAGATAGATAGATCTGTACACCTTATATATTCCTGCATATATGTGTCATTATGGAAATTGTGTACATATATGTATAAAACCTCTTATCTAATAATATTTGCATGTAATTTTGCTTGTTGTGTACCATGTAACACATATGATTTTACAGTGAGTATTCTAAATATTCATGAAACATATATAAAAAGAAGCTAATATCAAATAGCTGGTTTGGCAAAATAATAACAAAATCAAAATACCTTTTTCTTCATGATGTAACAGATATTTCTGAAGAACGCTTTTAAAATTTATTGGCTGATGGACACAATTATTCTTTCCTTTTTAAAATGTTTTAAGGAAAGATACAGGCAGGAAGAAAGATGATCAGGCAGGCAGGATGAGAGAGGAGAAAGAACTTTCTTTTATTAAGTTGTTCATTTTGGTCGTCTCCCCAACTCTGGGTCTTCTAACGGTGACTTTGGGATGTGCATGGACTGAGTTGGTGGACAAAACTGTTAGGCTACTAAGGTGCTTCTTTTATTTTTTTTCTTTTTTCTTTTTTTTTACCAGTTTTCACCCATATTTTTTTCAGAAAATTTTTAATCTTCAAAATTCAAGGTCCATGAATGTGTATTAAATGACTAAACTATTCTTTTGTGAACATGGTGAGAATATATAGAATTTTAAGTTCTGTGTTCATGTGATAAACAATATATACATATTATGTATAAACAAAAACTACATCATTTGTTATACTATTCATTAATAAATTAGAATAAACTACTTTTATTCTGTCTCTTTTGGTACATTAAAATTTATCAATAAAAATAACCTGAAATTGAATCTTTTGAGTACTCTGATGAATCACAAAAATGTGAGAACCTATGGAGTCTTCAAAATGGTTGGCATCAGAAGCAATTTATAGCAGGAATGTTATAAGCAGGAATGTGCTAATGTTTTAGTTCCCTAAATGCATCTTGATATTCAATATAAATAACAAATTCAGGAGCTTAAAATTGTTATTTATGGATGAACTTCTTTTATTTTTAAAAATCTTCCATCTTATTCTGATCTATTCTGATCTGATTTCCCTTTGACAAGAAGATAATTTTCAATCAGTACATGAATTTCATGTAACTTTAGGAATCTAGAAATTATTTCCTCAAAATGAGTCATTTCCACTGCAGAGATTCTTTGCCATTTATAAAGGTTTATATTCTAATTATATTATTGGAATAGCAAATTACATTTTGAAATACTGAGAAGCATTGTACTGGACTCATTAAATTGACCAGAAATACGTCATAGGGAAAAATAACTGTTGAAGATGCAATATTTCCATATATACTCACAGATGAATAAATTAATAATAGCGGTTAAGTTTTATGCTTTTAATTTGCATTTTATCATAGAGAATTTTTATGCATAATTTTTAATTTGTACGACCTTACCAAGATTGTGAAACCCATTTCCACATACATAAAAGAGAGAATAGGATTAAACAATCTCTAAGGATCCTTTTTGCGCTCAGATTATATGATTCTAATTAACTGCACAGCACATCTTGAGTAGGGAAATTAAATTGGAACTATAGTTGAAGTTTCTTTCCCATTGAATTAATACTTATGTATTTGGGAAAGCAGAGCCAAGAAAGGCACAACAGTCATCTTATGGTAGCTCATAATGAATTTCCTAATAGTCTAGGAAGGTCATTGGCAAGTACCGTTGCTGGTCTTTTTCAAAATTCGAGCTAGCAGTTATGAATATATAGATATAGATATAGATATAGATATATAGATATATAGATATATAGGTATCCGTGTGTGTGTGTATTTGTTTGTGTGATTTAAATCATGTCTCTATTTACTATAGATGGAATTTCAGAATTTAGAAACATCTATTTACTACAGATGGAATTTCAGAATCTGAAAGTACATTTCCTGCCAGAAGTGGAGATGCAGACTCACACAGAACATTATCTTTTCCCTGCCGGTAGCAACGTCTCATGTTCTGGAAGAGCTCCTCTGTCTCTTGGATCTTGGTGTCAGGAAGACAGTGAGTGAGCCAGGAGCAAAGCCCAAAGCAAGCCTTGCTGGACATGGTAAACGAGGAGATTGAAATCTGAGTCGATTCAAGCCACTGATATTTTAGGGTGGTGTTTCTTGTCTTTTTTCTTTTTTTTTTTTTTAATCACCTCACCTTTTTTCAATAGCATTCAATAGCTGTAAGAAAATTCCAGCTTCTAAATTGCTACCCCACACTCCTGTGAAAAAGAAATTTACCAAACAGTATAGAATATTTGTATAGTTCTTGTTGTACGGATTCACACAATATTCAGGTAAAATGCCCCTTTCCAGAGTCAGCTACATCAGGGCTTCTCTTCCATCTGTGATACACTGGGATTCATTTGTTTCTTGGTTTCATGGTCAGGTGTTTTTGTTCTGGAGTCCAGTACAATTCATTCTTTGTTTTGTACTGTTCTCCAGGCTTGTGGAATGCACAGAGTCCTCTATCTACCAATACCCCTCAAATTTCCTTGTATTATCTCTTTGTAATCCATTCACCCGTCCATCTGTAAATTCTGGCAACCCCTGATGTGTTTTCCACGCCTTCACAGAACCATATGACAGGTAGCCTCGTAGGACTGCTTTGTTTACCTAACACAATACAATTAATATTCATCCATTGGTTGTTCAAGCCATCAGTTATTCTTAATGTTGCTGATGAGTAACTTTGCATTGTTAAGATCATAGTGTGGCTGTCCATTTACCTATGGAGGGACATCTGCACGGTTTCCAGCTTTGAACAATTTTGAATAAAGCAATTCTAACTATTTCATTAGAAAAAGAAAGTACTCCATTTTGATGTGTAATGTGCTTATTACTGGCTGATGGTATATTACATGATTCGATCTAGCCAAGAAATTAGTGAAAAATCAAGTTCTACCCACTTGCACTTTGAAACTGAGTATATTGTATGAGTTCTACCTTCTAATTTGGTCATTAAACAAATTGACTTCACTTCTCTTTCACAGAGTTTTTGTGGGCATATGACTGGAATCCACTGTTCTCTTTTAGAAACAAAGAATAACAGCAGCATAAAAATAGATGTTTTAAAGCTTATGTGTATTTTATGATGCACATCTAGGAATTATTTGTCACTTGTAGACCAAACAACTTTTACTCAATTATTTGTTATTTGACTATATTCAAATATTCAAACTGTGCAACATACATGTCATAAGAATATGATGCCCCCACTATCGAGTTGTTACAATAACAAATAAACTTTAATATGAGGTTCAAATATATTAAAACAAATGTTTGAGACATTGCATCTTTATGATCCAGAGAACTTTCTCTGTATTTATGAACCCTTTCAAGTGTGGAATTCTTGCAAGGGTCAAGTAAGAGTTTTTGGATTGAATTTTAAGGTATTGATGCTTAAAATTGTGTTAAACTACTGCAAACTATTTTTAGCACATCTCATTCAAAGTATCAATTTCAATAACATGCAGATGGATTTATATGGATTTGACAGACAAAAAGTCAGTTTTTTTTAATGACACAAGTAAATGAATACATGGGTTTATTCTTTGAATCACTCAGGCACATTTCCATGAATTCTACCTAAATCATTATGAATTTTCTGCTATCCAATTATATATATAATAAAAGATCAACAACATAAAGACTTTGCTATATGAGAGCACCAGCATATGAGTTAGATGGTGTGAAATATAATATATAGTGAATACTTTATCTTTAAATGCTGTGAAGTCATGAACATTTAAATCATAACTATGCTACAGAGCAGTAACCTCTCTGGCTATTAATTATATCCCATAAAAGCAACATACCTGTACTGATTAATTATACTTGAAGTAACAACTATGACTTAATTAAATACACTATTCCTAACAATGAAATCATAAAATAATTGGAATCTTTTATCCAGAGGCACTAACAATGATTGTCATTAGAAAGGAAATCAAACATAGCTACAGTAAGCAAAACCAACTCAGAAATGACATTGAACCTGAAATTAACGAGGGCGATGATTTGCAAACCTTTCTGTGAAAGGCCAACTACTAAATATTTCAGGCTGTGTGTGCCATATGGTCTCTGTCACCATTACTCAAATCTGTCGGTGTAGCACATAAAAATAATGATGTTGCTGTAGTCCAATAAAACTTTATTTACCAAAACACGCTGTGAGACTCACCAAGGGTCTGCTGTTTGTTGCCCTCCAAGGTAAGATCTAACTTTGGGGCTCGTCTTTGCTGCATTTCTAAATGTTGGTGGACTGTAATATAGGTTCCTGTCCTTCTCATCCCTCCCTCAACCCTGATACTTAAGTTTTAGTTACCCTTATCACCTACTATGTCATAACACCTTGCTTTATTTTTTTTATTTTTTGCAGGTACATTTTATTGAAAACATTGCATCATAATGTCATATCGGCTTAGCGTGTCCAATAATGTAAATCAACCTCTGTATATAATACACTAAGTTTACATTTTTCCTTCCAATTTATAATGTATCATCTTGATGAAATAAGTTTTTGGCTGCAGTAGAGACTTTCACAGTATAAAAAGGTATGTTTGGTTTTTATTGTGAACTAAGGAAATCTTAACCCAAATTCAGGTTGGGAAGAGCTGTAGAGTGAGCTCAAAACCTGATCACTCTCCATCAACCACAAGCACCCTTCTTCATTGCAGGGCATGGAAGCAGTGTCCCCTGCACTCTGGAGAGGAAGGACTTGCTTTGCCGCTCACAGTGGGTGCTATCTTGCCGAGCAACGCTTCCACCAAGGACAAGTGCCACAGCCCAGCCAGTAAGAAGCCGTCAGTACCCCCGGCCTCTTGTTCTTCTCCATTGACCCCTGTCCCTTTTGTCTATATGCATTAGCTTTTCTTCTCCATGCTCTGGACTTGCCATAAATGCCACCCTATGTCCACATTTCCCAAATTACAATTCCTCAGCTATTCCTGATTTATGCTGGTAAGATAACTAGATATTTATTCTTTAGGTCAATAGCACATACCAATGAAAGTTAATACTGGTCACATTAAACTGTAAAATACTACCTACACTAAAATGAGTAAGGAATAGATTAAATGTTTAAGTAATAGAGTATATTATTTACTTCCTTATTGTGAGTCTTTATGCATTTTATGAACATGCCATTCCTTTATAAGTTTCAGAAGTGGATAATACATACATTTTATAATTCCTTGTCTGATATATGGATTTCTAAACCAAGCATCATGTCCCTGGTCCCCTTCACTGTCTCCTGGTTATAGTACTCCATTTACATCATTGAGAATTCCCTCTGCCACTCATCTCATTTTATCGTACGCTCAAAATTACTATCTATTGACTGTAATACAAGTAAGATCAAGCCAGGAAGCACTGGAAAAAATGGTGTAAAATGCATCCATCAAAAAGCAATCCTACAATTTTGTGCCTTTGTATCATCCACAATTTTTGTCTGGCAGGATTGACACGATTTCTCTAGTCATCCCCTGGGCATCATTATTACCACGCCTCTTCTACTCTCATTACTATCCTCATAGGAATCTAATTTTCTACCACATTCAAGAAATAAAACCTTCCTTCATCCCACATGCCCTACAAATACTGAGAGCATTTCTTCGTTATTCTTTAGAGTAAGTTTTCTCTAAAAGAACGTAATTCAGAAAAGTACTATTCCTCACAGAAGTGGTAAAAAAGAGCATTTGCTTTAGGCTGAACGATGGACTCCAAAGCCAGCTAGATATGAATTCCTGAGACTCATAAATGTTGCAGTGTACGTAAAAGACACTTGCAGTGTCACTGCGTGAGGGATTTGAAATGGGGGCCTTTGTGCATTATCTTGTTGGGCCCTCAATACAATCATAAGAGTCTTCAGAAGAGTGAGGACTGTGAACACAGAAGGCAGAAGGTGATGCAGTGAAGGAAGCGGAGACGTTTGAAGATGCTGCGCTGCCAGCTTTGAAAATGAAGCAAAGGCCAGGAGTCCAGAAATGTGCTCTGGAGCTTGGAAAAGCAAAGAAACTTCTCCCTAAAGTCTCTGGAGGAAGCTGGGTTCTGGTCATGCCTTCGTTTTGTGCCAGTGCAGCTGATGTTGGATTTCTCGCCTCCGGAACTGCAAGAGAATAAAACTGCTATGTTTCAACTCAGGAAAGACTTGCTCTGAAGGATAGTGAAGAAGTGCTCAGTATTTGTAGAACATGTGAGAGGAGGGGAGGTTTTACTTGTTGACTGTGCATATAAGTATGAGCCAGTTTGTGGTAATGTGTTACAGCAGCTGTAAGAAATTGAGACAATATTTTTTCTTGTTCATGGACTTATAGAAAGGTCTTTTAATATTTCCACATTAGAGCATAAGTGATTTATTAAAAAATTTTGAAAAATATATTTGGTCACGATCATAAAGTGCCTTTATAATTCTAGCTGAATCATCTATGAATAAGTATGTGTGTATATATATATTTATACACATACATATATAATAAATTATAATAAATTTTATCAAATGTTTCTTCTTATGTATCTGTTAAGATCCAAACCTTATATCTGCACTGTGCTGTTGTGTTTTTTTCTCATTTAACCTGTGTATGTGGTAGCTTATATTTTTAATTGGATCTCAATTATAAAAAATTAAACTTACCCTTGATTTGCAACATGCTTTTATCCTCTGCTTATTCACAGTCAGCTTCCACATGAGCTGATTCAATAATTTGGTAGCAGTGTTAGAAGGCTCAGGAGGCACGCTGCATAAGGAGGTCCACGTCTGGACCAGGACCCGCCTCCCTGGGCACATTCAGCGCTGGTGGTGGTGGTATTGGAACCTCACGCCCCTTCACACTAAGTCAGCACTTTCGGCTCCATCTGCTGTTTCCTGAGGGACTTCCTGAAGTCCGCCTTGTACACGGACAATCTTTCAAGTTAGACACACTTTGGGGGACTTGGATGCAGATATTCTGTGGATACCCCCACCTTGGAAATTTGTCCCAGCACCCAGACACCTTGGTTTCTCAACTGTCATTTCTGTCTCCTCAATGGGAAAATGACACTTCCTGTGAATGTTGCTTCTTTCACATCCACCTTTGGGAACTGCTGTCAGGAAGAGGACACGCTCCGGGTGAATGTAATGCATCTTGTGAGCCTGCTTCCTCTCAAGATATCCCCTTAAATCCTGTGAGACCTGGCTGTTCTCCAATGCCTGTGACTATGCTCTTGCATTCCTTGCTCACCTTGGATAACCTTTGTCAGAGTGTGTGTGTGTTCACTGTGAGACACCCTGTTACAACTGAATCCTCAAATATGTAGTGAAAACCATGGCAGCTATAGTTTATATTGCATTTCTTCTGGTTTTAATGCATTTCTTTTAGGTTTTCCACTGAGCTGCCATTTTGAATTAAGGACCCATTTGTCTCATTCTAATCTATTTTCTTATCCATAATTTTAATGGAAGCTTTCTGTTAATGACCACCAATAACTTGTAGATGGGCATGGGCACGACTCACATTCCCAAAGTCTCAGCAGCATTATGGGTAATTGATACTTTCCCTCTCTTCAAAACATTTTTCTTTGTGCTTTTCCTTAAAAATACACTGACCTAAATTTCTTCTTACCACTCTCAGCTATTTATTATCAGCTCATGTTTGACATACTTATTTCTTAGATCATTTTGCATTAATTTATAGTATATATTTTAAACCCTTGCTTGGGTGATTAAGTAAAGCGGTACTTGAAATGCATCATGTAAGTTCATAACATCCACAATTTTGTTTGTACTTCTGTCCTCGAAGTTTCAGACTTAAACACAGACTACTAATCATCAGCTCTCATTTCTTTCACACCAACAATAAACTAAGTCCTGTTATTTCGTTCTTCATAGTGTATTCCATATTCGTTCACCTCTTTCCATTGCCATTCCCCTGTCATTGTCAAAGACATCATCTTCACCATTTCCATTCTTGATTTGGGACAGTAGATATTCATTTCCCTAAAACTGATTCTTCTGAGTGATGTTAAAGGGTCAGTCAGTAGTTCCAATGCTGAAAATCAATTTTATTAAGAAACTAGTGCGCTCGGGTAAAAGAAACTGGTTTAGAATGAGTTCCACTCGAAAGACAGTAAAGAGAAATGGGAAGTTACAGACCAAGAGTAGAATGTGAAGATCAATGGATGAGAAAATATTAACAGGGGATATCAAAGGTAGGTGATTTTTGTCAATCTAATTTAGCAAGATCTTGCTGAGGGCAAGATGGGAGATAGATATAAAAACTCATCAGATATTAAGGGTATTAAGCTTGAAACTAATTGTAGGATTTTTCTAACCTGGGCTATGCAGATCTAACAAAGAAGGCCTGTGATCAAGGCTTTATAGCAAAGAAGGTCTTAAGTTTAGTCAGAGAGTCTTTATCAGTAACCATAATATTTTTAAATCAAAAGGCAGTCTTATTCACATTTTTCATTGACTTACCACTGCATAAGCTATGTGACAATCCCCATTTTAATGTATGATTGTTTCTTATTTCATAGTCATTTTTGCTTTATGATATTTGTGATATCTTTAATGCAGAAAGAAGTTTTTAGTAAAACAAATAACCCTTTCTTGACTTGCTGTATATATTTGGTCCTAATTCTTCCATGTCTCAAGTAAAATTGTGACGTTTCATAATCTAGTTTTCAGATGAAAGTTACTTCTTTTCATCATATTCCATTAAAGTAATATTCTAGTATATAATTATGTAAGTTTCAGGTGTGTCTCATAAATTAATATGTTAATTACATACTAGAGAAACCTAATGAAGTAATTCATTTTAAATCTTTGGAAATACTGGCTTAGATATATTACTTGCACACAGAATGAACTGGTATGGATCTTCCTCATTTTCCTACATGAAAATATATTATTTAGTGATGAGCTGAACCCATATATATCACTTAGTATGCAGAATTGCAGTGCATAATGAGATTTTATGTCCATTATATATATACACACACATACATATATACTCATATATAACTATACACACCGCTGAATTTAGATGCTTTGGGTGTTTGGGAGAATTTGTTTAGTATTTATAAACATTTCTGTGATTGTATAAAATATCATAATAAAATACACTAATAATCCTATATATTAATAATCTTGATTTTTACAATGAGTTATGAGAATGTTCTTTATAACCTCTTTTTATCTCACTCCTCTTTTTGCCTACCATTTGCTTTTATTCACATTCTTTAACTTGAAGTTATATACTCCTGAGTCATTCATTAATATTCTTATTTTACTTCTTCCCTTTTATTTCATTTTGTTTCGAATTATATTACTTTTCCCTTTTAGTCCATTTACTTCTCTCATAATAGTTGACTACTTTTCCAGATTATTTCCTCTTAACGTTAAACTATTTAATATTTGCACAAGTGTCTCTGATGTCCTGTGTTTCTAAAATACTATGTAGTTTTAGTGAAGAAAATACCATCTGCTTACGATCTTTTTTCTTTCCTAATTATTAAGAGGATTCTTCATTATCTTTATGAAAAATAATGGTGGTGCTCAGAAATCTGTTTCCAATGTGGGTTTCCTAACTTTTAATCACGTGTTCAAATGATTCATATTATCTCTTCATCTCTATTTTCTTCTTTAGAGAGAAGAAACCATTACTTAGATGACACTCTTTCAAATTTCCATATTGAAAGTGTCCTGCTCACCAGATTTTCATCTCTCCAATTCTAGTTTGCATTTTCACTTGTTCTGTTTCCCTTGATATGACTTCCTATAGCTTCTGTCATTTCTATTTTACTCACTGTTCCTTCTAATTAAGTCTTTATTTTAAAAAATTATATTTGATAACTTATCTTCGTTCCTTTTGCTCTTCTTACCCTCCACCATGAGGATTAACCTTATTTTCATATTCTTCCCCATCTCCCTCCTCTCTCTCTCTCTCTCTCTCTCTCTCTCTCTCTCTCTCTCTCTCTCTCTCTCTCTCTCTCTTTCTCTCCCCCTCCTCCCTCCCTTAGGTGTCCCCTTCATGGGTGTGAGTAGTGGTTATTTATTTCTGGTTGTAGATTGCTCATTGTAGGATCTTTCCATACTTCTTTTCGTTAGTATTTTATCTTTGCCCTTACCCCTGCCTGGTGCTACCTCAGATCAATGAGAATTTGGCTAATTGCACCTGTATTCTGGTTCTGTGCTGACTGCATGTGTTTGGTTTAGTTGGTGATATTAATCTCTATAACCATCTATGTTCCCACCTAACTACTCTGTGGTGTTTTGAGGAATCCAGATATATGTTAAAGAAAAAGATACGTAGATAACTACTGACACCACAGTCAGTCATTAAAAGTGTCTCCTGTTAATCTTATTTAATTTCCTCATTAATAAGAAGCTGTGCTTTGCAGTCATAAAATAACCTCACTCCACGCAGTTCCTCAGCAATAGATAAAGTAAAACAAGAAGTGCCACTACTTAGCCAAAGATGGTACAACTAATATCAATATACTTCACATATTTTATATGAAAATGAGTAATAGTGAAACACTTCGGTATAGTCTCTGTCTAATTTATTGTTATTTTTAGATAATAGTATAAAATAAAATGTGATCTTTCTCAGAGTAGATATTTAATGCTAATGTGGTAGGAGAATAAATATGTATAGATTGAATAAATGTATCTCCCCTAGGTTTAAGTAGAAATGGATCTTATTTCTTTCTCATCTTGTTTATATCTAAGTCCTTTTATTCACTTTTATTAGCTCACATATCTTACTTTGCTAGCTGAAAAATACAAATTCTTAGAGTTCCTCGTTAACATTTGCTGGCTTTGGCTTAACACAAATTTGATGCTTCCAATTTTCATTCTTCATGACAAAAGGAGCAAAACTGAATCTCAAGGAATTTGTTATACAGGGTTAACTGACACTAATATGAGTTTTGTGTTTTTCACCTATAAAATGGGATTAGTCAAAAACCAAGCTTCTAACCATCGCCATAAGAAAAAAAAAATGTGTTTCACAAGAATTCCTTGGAGAAGTTGGTGGAGAAAAGCTATCTGAGTATTTAGTGCACATCCTTTAATAATTTTAAACAGTTTCTGCGATCAAATAGAAAGCATTAGTTCTATGACTATTACGTGATCCCTAGTTTCCTTCTATTAATACCTTTATTCTTCATATTTTGAATATGTATTTTGTAATCTAATGCTGATTTTCAGAAAAGGAAAATTTTCTTCCTTCAGTGACTTAAACCATACAGGTCTACCCGCATTTTACAATGATCATTATAAACTATTTCAAGGAAACGTTTTATTTTTAAACATGCCTTCTAAAGTTGAAGATACAAATTATTTTATACAATTCCAATATGTTCGATTTAAAGTTTTTTTCAATAACACCATGTAGAGGCTAGTTGTAGCTTTCAATGATAATAAAAATGCCTTTCCCCGTTAACTAATGTAATGTAAAGAAAAAGGAAAACTTCACTTAAAAATGGAAGTTTCATAATATTTGGAGTTTTTAGCCTCTCATCTATTCCCTGGCACATAATTTTGAGAAAGATGTTTACTTTTCATAAGTTACTTATTTATGGAAATAAAGACATAATTTGCCCCACTTACCTTTGTGACAAATTTAAATGAGATATTATGTAGTGTAAAAATGCTGTAAGATACTAAACCCAGTATTTTTGTTACTATTGCTATAAGCTGCAGCAAAACTTTATTTAACAATATTGTGCTTTTTTGATATTTATAAATGCAATAAATCTGAAATAAAGACTTGACATAGCTTTATGCGGAGAAACCTAAGTGCACATAGAGATAACTATGTTTTGCTTTTTTTTAATGGGTCCAAAGAAGAAATTAGAATAAGACAACACATCAAAAAGTTAAAAGACAGAAAGAGTTTTTTTGTTGCTGGTAAATTTAATGAAATGCTATTCGACTGACAAGACTCATTTCTTTGAGTCTCTCAGTGAAGACTGTCAAAAATCATCAAAATTCAGCATAGCAGAGTAAAAGCTAATAGCCTTTTGTCATACCAAAACTAAAAGGATTGGTAAGACTTAAAATAAAATGCTATTACTGAAAATCTTCTTTTATCTAATGCTTTGTGCATTGAGTGAAAATTGAACAAATACATACCCTTTTTATGGTGTTAAGATGAATTCTGACACTATTAAACAAATACTCTTTGGTCTTAAAACCTTTTCAATACTTTTCCACAAGTACTTTAATTAGAATATCTTAATTGATTCTATCCCATAATATTCTGATTACTATAATAACATCACTTTCTATGAAATAGAAATAAAGTACTGTTTTTAGAAACACCATTTAAAAGAATGAGGGAATTCTTCTGGTAGTTACTATCTTAAAGGAATTTATATCATGATCATTCCTTGATAATCTCTAACATAATATTTTTCTTTTTCTCCTTTGCCAGAGTTTTTACCTAAATAACAAGAAAAGAAAAATAAAAATATGCAAAGATCTCAAATACATTAGTATTTCTCAAGAAATGAAATCAATTAAAGAACTATGATATGATCCCTTGTTTCAATTAATAACTAATGCAAAATTCTAAAAAACAGACTTGATTAAAGGTTTTAATGGCTATTCCATTAAGTCAGAAAGATGAACCCAGCCAAAATTATCACATAAAGGATTTCTTCTTTAGAATAACATTCAATATGAAGTACATTTCTCAATGGTCATTAATTTATGCATTGGTTTACTTATTTAGCATGTACTATTTGAGTATTTGATCTTTTATTAGTCATTGTCACAGATGTCTAGCCAATCTTCCAGAAAGTGGAAAATGACATAAAAGAACCAATTCAACAAAAGCTAAGTGTCTTGGTCTTAGAGAGGAATTATAATAAGAATAAAGGCAATAGTGAATGTTGGATTTAAACTAGAGTCAACAATTGTACCACAATGTCAAAGTCATGGCACATAAAGGAAGTGCTTCCTCCTCGCCTGCCTGCTCACCTTCGTTTCTGCCTCCACCTTTCCTTTAAAAAAATTTAAATAAATGAGGAACTGTCTTAGAATACAGAAGACTGAAGAAAGGTATCAAGTAAAGGTATCCTGTGAGTTGGTTTTTGATCTGGTCAAAGATGATTAGTGGGGGAATCTGTGAATAGTATCTGTAGATTAATGAGTAACACCATATAAATCTCTTAGTATTAAGAATTATAAGGTTCTATAGGATGTTAATATTTGGGGAAATCCATTATCTAAGTGAAACCCCTGTCTTGGATGGGTCATTACCTGGCCCTTCAATCAATTTCTTTTCCCTCTTAGAATTACTTTAACATTTCATTTTCTCATAAGGCCATTCATTGCAGACTCCATGATAGCACCAGTCATTTGCTATCACAGAACATGATTTATTTACTCATAATTTTCATCACATTCTGTCAGTATTTGGCTTATTTGTTCATATATATTTTACATTGCAGTCACTGCAATATAGAAGCTCCCAGGGTAGGGCCATGAATTTCATAATTTAGCTCATTGCTTAAGAAGATTGTGGAATACAATTTTTATTTATTTTTTTAAAGTTTAATTTTGAAATAACTTTAGACTTGACAACAGTTGAAAAACTACTACAGAGAATAATGGAGATAATGGATTTCCCCAAATATTAAAGGAGCTCCCCATTAATGAAGATAATGACCTAGTAGTATAAGTGGCAGAGTTGAGGGATGAATTTTGATAGAATTCCATCATGGAAACAAAATGAAAGAAGAAAGGAATGCATGTGGCTGAGTTGCCAAATTTGTGATGGAACCATAAGTCGTTCCTGCCTGTTAAACTCAATCTATTTAACAGTGAGAAAGGTCATTACTTTAGCATCAAATGTATGCTGACATTGAGTAGGCTTGTCAATATGAATAGCTGGAGAGTGAGCCATTGTGAAAGTAGAATAGATTACTTGACACTATGAGCATCTTTCCGAGATTTGTAGTTCTTGGTATAAAGTCAAATATTCCAGTTTGATTCTCTGATATTTTCCTAGAATTCTTGAGTTCTTTCAATACTACCACAAAGAAAAAATTTTTGCCATCAATTGGTTTTTCATAGTAACCTAGATCTGGATTACAGTTCTGTAGATGAATTGTAAATACCCAAATTATCGTTATATTGGAGATGTATCCATGGAGGTAATATGAAGAAACGAGAATTTCTAGACCATAATGAGAATGAAATTAGACAAAAAGAGGAAAATAAAGAGAAAAAATATGCTATTTCAAATGCAATCAGCTAAGTATAATTTCAGAAGAGGAAGGAAGCAGATGTGTGTGCTCAGCTAAGACTAGTAAATCAAAATGAATGCACTCAAGATGCATTTAAGTGCTGAGATGTATACTATAGAAAGGAAAGAAGAAATAAAGTACTTGGTACGTTCCCTAAAATATGTTACTTAAAGTGCTATATTTGATAAGTGCCAAGAAATATATAAGAACAGGGTCATCTAATATGCCATGAATATTTTATATCTGGTAACATATATCTTCACTTTTCCTATAGAAAAATATTACTAATTTAGGTGGGTTATTTACAAAAAGGAGAGTATAATGAAACAAGATAGCCTGTTTAAGACATTAGTTCATTAAGTGATCAATCTGTAAATAGAATCTTGTTTATCTCATTTCAAGCTAGCTTCTAAATAGCAAAAGTAAAAGAGTTGTTCGCATGTATGTATGTATGAACACGTGATACCTATATATGTGTACACATATATGTATATATGTGTGTATATACCCTTAATTCCTAAAGTATATTGACACAAAGAGAGGAATAATATAAGTGCTTTATTGCTTATCTTATTACAGTTTAGCATCTAGAATTAAGAATTTGGAACTACTTAAATCACTTCATCAAGTTAGAATATGTTGGCATATTTAACACAGATCTGAATCTGTAATTACTTTAGAAAGCTCTCTGTTCCCTAACTCCCTCTCCATTCTATTTCACTAATTATTGTGCTTTTCTTTTAATCTATAAAAATTGAAACTTGTACTGAATTCATAGTTACAGCTTTTCAAGTACAACGTCTACTTAAACAACATCAAAATGCAAAGGGAAGTGTCTTTCAAATGAATCGCCAAAGGAACCCATGTCGTTTGCTTCTAATAGAGAATAGTTCTATGTATCTTGAAAATTATAGGGTGATATGCTATAACAAGTAAGACTTTATAATCGCAGAACACTAGAAAGATAAAAACCTAGCTCTGATATTTTTCTTTCCATTCTTCTATCTGAAAATTGCCCTAATTCTTAAAAAGAGATTATTAGCTAGCCACTGAAATCTCAGGGGAAAAGCTATTAAAACTGATGGCTACATTTTTCAACATCACACATTTAGTCAACAACTCATAGTTGTAATACACTGTCATTGTAACCTCTCTATTGCTTGGAAGAGGTGCTGTATATGTGACGGACTCTGGGCTAACCTTCGTTAACGCTATTTTCTTCTCGAAGAAAAAGGAAAAAAAAAAAAGAAATCCTTAGAGAATAAAAGCCAAAATATAAAAAATAGGCTAAACATATTTAAATGACCACTTCATTTTTCAGCAAAAACTTAAGCTTTCAAATGTTTAAAGAAGAGCTCACACACTTAAACAATAGTCAGGAAAAAAGAAAATATCTATCTGATAAAGTATCATCTGCCGGCTTTATCAAATATGTTTAGATTGGAAATAAATGGAGAGCTTATTTTATAGCTCTCCTGGGATAAAGAGAAAACATTTCTATTCCTTAGGAAAAGAAGCAGATATATATTGGTTGCAAGGAAGCATTGAAATCCATTCATTTAGAACATTCCAACAAAAGAAGTTGTTTAGAAATGTCATCACAATGGTATTTGGGAAAAGACAAAAAAGTTACTCGAATATTTAGAAATAGTAAGGGAAGGCTAGAAAGTAACCTTTTTAGTATTAAATAAAGGTGGCATTTCTATATATTGAAATTGTTGGCTATTTTTTTCAGTTCATTCTTTCAAATTGCTTACTTAAAATTACTGACCTTATGCCATTTAAATTAACATCATCTTCACACTGACTTTCCTGTTTCTTTCAATTTATCCCACAACAACATTCTACATTTTATTCCACAGGTACTCAAAGGATTATGTGGCATGCATGATATAGAAGCAGTCACTAGTTAATTAGTGATCAAACTAGTTAAAGAATATATTCCCTGCCTAAAAGTTTGTGATCTAGTTACGTTGACTTTTGTAACCTGCATTCTTCTGTATTTTCACTAATCTCTTTTCTTAGTATCTGCATAGTTTTTAAGGTACATTATTCAGTTATTGTTATATTAACTAAACTTCTGTTGACCTTCTAATTCAATTTACTATATGGATAACAACTTTCAACCATGTTCCCAATTCTGAAAAAGAACTGAGTTCTGACCTCCCAACACTTTAAATCTTAGTCTGAATGATAAAGAAGGTCTATACATCCAAATTCATCATAAGATAGGAAGTATTACTGAAATGAAAAGGGTGGAAAATGATATGGTACATGAGTGTGGATTAAATAAAATAAAATTATAGGTGTGCCTTGTTGTCTCAAGAGCGAAGCTAGCAGCTGGGACAGAAAACATGTAAAGTCCAAAGATCCAGGTTGGTGACCTGGGACTGAAAGGAACAACCAAAAAGCAAATAAACACCAGTTCTTTCTTCTTTTTCCTTCTTTCTTCCTTCCGTCTTTCTTCCTTCCCTTACTCCCTCCCATCCTTCCTTTCAAAATGCTTCTTCTTCCTCCCAATCTTTACCCTCTTTAATTTTTTTAGTACATTTAATTAATTTTAATTATACGTTTAACTTGTCTTGATGTTGGAGAAAATATATAGTCTCCTTTTCACACAAAAATTTTGAAATCTTCTCCAACTGTGGCATTTATTCCCATCTTGATTTTAGCCCATCTAATATGTTGTGCTATTTTCTGTCTCCCTCCACCCTCTCTATACTCTATTAAAAAAAAAAAAAAGCAATACAGGCAGCAAGACAGAGTCAGGCGACAGTCCACAGTGTGCTGACTCTGTTCTTAACCTGTCATTCTACCACCTATGTCTCCTGTAAGCAAGAGACACTATTGCATATAGAGCCATGGTACATTAGTACTTCCCCAGACAGTCAAGTTTGTCAAAATGGCTTCCATGTTTTCAGACGTTTAGGAAGTAATCACACACATTTAAGGGGAAATGAACTATGATATGCTTTGGTTATAAACCACCTAGAAAGTAAATGGATGAACAATAATGAGAGAATGCATTGTCTCCTTTCAAGAGGAAACATGCAAGAGGCAGTGAAAGAAGGCAATTTTTTTCTAAGTATGCTACTGACTGACCTGGTAATCAAAGGGAAGGTTTTTCCAAGAGGAAATGCCTATCAGTGAATGCTGTCCCAGGAAACCACATTTGTTCTAGGATTGTTGATGGTGAAGAAATAAAGATCCTTTGACTTATAAGACATAGTTTCATGAACCATCTAAAGACAAAATGATATTTCATTATCAAAATAGCTTCTCTGTACGAAGGAGGTGACTGAACACTTAGAGACACCACGTTCTCCTTGGCCAGACGCGTCTGTGGGAAGAAGGGACCAGGAGCCTCCGGTGCACTTGCCCTCCCCTGCTTCACCCGGGCTTTGAAATCATTTTCAGTCTTCAAATGATGAAGTTCGCACAAGATCTCTGATGCAAGTCAAGATGATTTGATGATTTGATACTCGATATACATATGCTTAACCACAAAATGAATTTTTTATTTTTCAGTTTGATATCCTTTCTAGATCATATGTTTTCAACACATGGAAATCTATATTCTTCTATTAACTCTTAGATATCCTATGGTTTGTTCACCACTTCTCTACTGGTAGGCAGTAACAGATACAAAAATTGGATTACTGTAAAAAACTGCAGTAACATTATCTTCAACATTTTATTAGCACATGTACTAACATTTCTCTAAGATAGATGACTTGAGGAAATTGCATTTAAAGGTATGTACGTTGCAAAATTTAATAGACCTAAAATTTGCCATAAGAAGTGTTTTCACATTACAGCTAGCAATTTGATTTAATATTATCAAACTTACAATTTTTGTAAATTTGTATATGAAAAGTATGATTTCATGAAGTATCATGTATCAAAAGAAGGGCGAATTAACACAACTGATTTGGGAAAGATATTGTCAGTTTTCTAATTAAATAATCATCAGTATATTTTTGTCTTAAAAAAATTCCAATAGTGATCCTATGTCCCAGATTAATGTATCATGTATTCCTCAGATTCTAAATCCAAGGATTTTCATATTAACTTCGCATTTCAGACAACACAAGTGCACATAAATTCCAGAATACAAGCGTCATTTGCAAACAATGGAATAATATTGAGCAGTGAACATAAACTATAGCTATTGCAAAAACAAGGATGTCTCTTATAAATCTATGTTGAGAAAAATAAATGTATCACAAAAGGATATAGAGAAAGTAATTTCATATAAATTGCCAAGGCAGCAAAACTGTGGTGCACTGTTTATATGTATATATATACATATATGTATATATATACATATATATGTATATATATACATATATAAATATGTATATATATACATATATATATATTGCACTAGTTTTGAAGTACAACAGCAAATATAAAAATACTGAAAGATAAGTTGATAAGTGCTGCTTTCAGGAAAGGACTCTTAGAAGACTCTGGAATGCCAACAATACTCTAATTTATGACCTACATAGTTTTACACAGGCTGTTTTACCATTGCCACTTAAGTTACAAATATTTCCAATTCATTCTTTTGTCTCAAAAAGTTTAATCCTTCTTCCTGATTATTAGTGGATGTAAATATCTTTGAATCTACTATTTTGACTCTTAACAGATGTTTATAATGGAATTTTATCAACTCTATTTTCTTCTATTCATTTTTATCATTAATGACTTTTATTTCAGAGAAATACAAATTTCATTGTTCTAATCAAGATTTCACATGCTATACTATATGGAGTGCAATATTAAATGTGTTTAACAAATGTTTTTGAGTCTTGGAAGTTTCAGTCTTTTTTAAGTACATTTTTTATGTTCAAGATAACACTGCACTGCAACATTAAACCAGTCTCAATGATGTGTCATCATAAATCAACATCTCTCTCTACTACAATAATTTCGCCACTCAAACACCTAGGAGAAAGACAAACATGTAAGATTTCACTCATAAGTGGTGTATGAAGAAACCAAACACACACATGAACTAAATCAAACAAAAAATAATATCTTCGAGTCTTCGACCAAATTATTGGTAACGGGAGGGATATCAAATAGTCACGGTTGTGGGAAAGAGGGTGAAAAGATAAATTACAAGATGAGGGATCAAATAGGCAGATTTTTTTCCTTAAATGGCTTATAGATATTCTACTATCATCAATTGGTTTGTATTTTAAATATTTTCCTAACAGTCAACTTGAAATTGAAATTTATGACCTCTTACTAGTAGAGAAGACTAAATTTAAGATAATCAAATTAAGCAATTTTCACTCATGGTTGCCGATTTTTGAAAACTAGAGACATTTCTCTCAGCAGCTATGGTGAGGTCCAGAAATTGGTTGAGAAAGCATTGTTCAAGAGTTACGTATAGAAAATATTGCCCCACAAGCGAGTCCTTCCTTCAGGGCACAAATATTCCCTAAGAGCTCATAGGACAATGTGTGGGGACAGTACCATGACTGTCTCCTCCACCAGCCGGCTTGCTCAGTGAAAGCAATGAGTCTAACAGGAGCTCACCTTTCAGAAAGCAAATACAAATGAAGACCAGCAAAAAAAGTTACTTAACAAAAATGTCATCATTTAAAGCATAGAGGGTAAGCCTAAAATAAAAGAACAAAATAAAGTAAAATTAAACAAATGAAGACGTATACAAAAGCAGAAGGATGATTAAAGAACAGCTAGAGAACTTTCAATTGAATATAATTCTTCTGCGGATTAAGAAGCCATTGTGTTCACAGAAAAAAAAAAAAAAGAGAGGAAAAAGAGGTCATTGGAATAGATTCCGCATGCATGGCCATCTCTCAGTAATTAAAGACCAACTGGACATAGAGAAGTAGAGAGGCTGAAGCATTCTTGGACATGAACCAGCACACTGCAAGAAATGAGGTCAAATGAACAGCATGAAGATCCCACATGGGGACACCTGCTCTTTGCCCCTCCAGGTCTGTTGGCTTCCCCACAACACGTCTGTCCTGAGAGCTATTCAGCATGTACCCCAGCAGAAGGAGTTTCCTTTCTTTCTGCTGGGTGCCAGATTTGGATTTGAGGGAAGGCAGACAGCAAGATCAAGGTATTTTAAACTCTTGACTTCCAACAAGAGCATAGCTGTTGCTCCCCTGTAAGATGGCGCTAATCTCTCCCTTGGGCCCGAGCGCTTGCCCATTCATGGCTCTTTTATCTCAGGGGTGAAAACACCTCAGCTTCCTGATTAGGGTGTCTGCACACTTCTAGTGCTTTTTCTCACTCTTCACCAACTTTGAAAAGTGTCTGAAACTGTGCCTACACTGTACTTAACTGCATCATCAGCTTGTCTTTATAACCCTGCCTAATGCACGGGTTTCCCAGTTATGGAAAGTGATAACCTTTTTTTTGTTCTCATGCGCAAAGCTACAGGGTAAATGTTTTCTACTAAAAATGCGAAGCAACAGAAGTGACAGTGTGGTTTAGAGCTGCATTCTAGAACTGCACTTACAAGAAAATAGTTTCATTTTTCTGACAGTTTGTTCTCTGCTGTCCAGGAAATTTGCATTTCTTTTCCTGTGGAGAAGGTCAGGGTATGATGGATTAAACATGAAAGATAACTTTAAAAGATCGTTTAAAGTCAGGCATGCCTCAAATGATAATATTTCTGGAGGTCTCCATTTTAAAATTCTTTGATTGAATTCAGTGATTCAGAAATCGAGTAAAAATCTTGTTGTCAAATGGATACATAATTTGAAATTAATCAGATACTAAGTCTTCTATGTGCTTGTCCAACCAGGATTTGACAGAGAGCCTAGGGTCTTTGAGCAACCAGTGCTTGACGATGCCTGGTCTTGTTTTTATTTCTGAACTTGAAAAAGGAAAAATAAGATTAAAGGGAGTTTGGTCATGAAGCAGGAAACAAATAAGATGGGACACTTTCAAGTCAGTGTAACACAAAATGGTAGACATTATTGACTAAATATTAAAATTCTTGGACATTGGAATACAAACAATTGAGAAGGACTGAGGACGTGACTAATCTTTACACAGAAGAGAATGTAGGGTCAGAAAGAACAAAAGCCATCAAGTATCATGTCTCTTTCATTAGGTTTCTTCTGTGGGAAAGGGTAACCCTTCCTTTCTGGAATTCCTTTTAAGAGAACTACATCTCTGACCGTATGTATGCATGGTTCTGGGTAAAATAGAAAAAAACAGATTCAGTACTAGATCACTTCCATGCCATGGTTAATTTACCCTCATTAAAAGGTTTAAATTCTGTCTGTCTTCTATAAGAATATTCCACACTTGAATCATACATAAAATAGTCAGCAGAAATCGGGGCTTATAAGTGTACTGAGACAATTTGCAAGTTTGGGACTAAATGCAGACTTTTGCTTCTTTCTATTCTGAATCATATGAAGTACACACTCATCATGCATCTAACACAACTGAGCTATTCTTTAAAATAAAAAAGTTGTGAAAATCAACTTCCACTCAAACCAAAGTCAAAATGAAAATACTGAAATGAGCGTGACAGTATTAAGTCAGCAGTTGTGCAATTCTGCTATATCCTCTATGCGTGTAAAGGCTAAATAAATGGAAGACATCATACATAACTTCTAATGATGCATACAAATTTAAATATTGCACGATCAAAACATTTATTTTCCCAAATACTAGATTTCTAAAACTTAAAATTGTTACACAAAATGGTTATTTAAATAAGAAAATATTCCAAAATATAGATAGTATAATAAAGATACTATAATAAAATGTAGGTATTCCCTATCAAGGAGAAACAATAGATGTGTGATAACTACTTTCTCAGCGAGCAAATATCAAATATATTAGAGTAATTTATCACAACAGCACAAATAATCTTATTTATTCATTTAAAAATAACAAACATTATCAAGGGAAACAGTTCAGGGAATTTAAGCTCATTATTCAGATATTTCAGTTATTTATTTTATATTTAAATTATACTCCCTAATTATTCAAATATTTATTAAAACAACATTACATTTAATTCTTACTTATAGTTTGCTCATTTTATTCCCATGGAAAGGAAAATACCACTACAAATGTGCATTATTTTATAGATTTTCAAATGTGTATCACTAAAGAGATAGATTTACTGTAGTATATATATTCTAAGTAGGTTTCATTCAGAACAAAATTAGCAAAAGAAATGTTCTTACACAGTAGGAACTTATTATCTATTCCCATTGCTATGATTTTAAATCAATCTTTTACCGATTTCAAATCCCACAATTCTTTCATACTCTCATGTGGAGACCATGTATGACCATGACTTTTAAATGCTCACTGCCCTCTGTGGAACTGGAGTGGAATAAAGTAGGGACCGTCTCTCCAGAACGAAACCGAAGTTAAATTCAGAATTTTAATGTTTCAGGTAATTTGCTCATGTTAGTGCCTGTGAATATGCTACTAGTCATAATTCTCTCTATTCTTCTTTTGATCAAACAAGAACTGTTTGGAGATTCTTACAATGAAGTTTCTGGTAATGGATATTGGATTCTTACAGTGAATAAGACTGAGTATTACTATAAGTAAGAAGTGAGTAAGAACAGTGACTATTGTTAGAGATAATTCAAGAATTTGAAAGAGTATTTTAATATATTAATATCTAGAAATATATAAATATAAAATAGGTAGAATATTTTACTATGTTAATGGTTATAGAAAGGAGAAGAAAAAAGAGAATACAAGAAACTAAGAAACTACGGGCAGATAAATAGCAGGGTTTAGAGAAAATAAAGACAATGATAATCAGATAATAATCAGAAGCAATAGATTAAAAAAAAAAAACAGTACATAGAGGCCTTGATTCTTCTAGGGTGTAAGCTGAACATCTACATAGATCAACTTGTCTCTTCTTAAAATAGGCTTCCCACCATTAAGGCCTCACTATTATGACCTTTTATTAAACTAATTACCTTTCAAAAGCCCATGTCTAATTATGATCACTTCAAAGAGTAGGAATTCTACATTGAACTTGAGTTAGGTCACATTCAGTGTACATATCTGTAATTTAAATTAGTAATTTAATTACTAATTAATTAATTACTGAGAATCGATGCAAACTAAAAAACAACAAAAACAGCAACCGAAAGTAATCTAGACACTTCATCAAAGAAGACATACATATGGAAAACAGATCCATGAAAATATGTATTTCGTTGCTTGTTCTTAGAGAAAGGAAGACCAGACCCACAGGGAAATATCACCTTATAAATGTCAGAATAACTGTTATTAAAAAGACAAGTAGCAATAAGTGTTGACAAAAATGAGGAGAAAAGGAAATCTTCATACACTGTAGTAGGAGTATGAATTGCTACAACTTCTATGGAAACAATATGGAGCATCCCAAAAATATTAAGAAGAAGAATACCATATGATTCATAAGTTCCTTTTGTGATATTAATCCAAAGAATATAAAAAGATTCATTAGAATACATATAAGGCACACCAATGTTTATTACAGGAGCCAAGAAATGGAAACAACTGGAGTGTCTGCTGAGGAGAAAATGAAGAAATAAGATGTGGTGTAGATACATACACAATGGGAATATTACTCAGATGATAGGCAGATAGATAGATTGATGCATAGATAGATAATTGATAATATCTTGTCATTTGTTACAGCATGGATGAAAATTAAGGGAATTTTTCTAAATAAGTCAGATGGAGAAAGATGATTCTAGCCATTTGTGTAAGATAAAGAACAAACTCAAGTAAACAATACAAAACAAAAACAAAGTCTTAGATTCTGGTAACAGGGTAGACTTTACCACAAGAAAAGTGTGTAGGGAGTTGTTGGAAAAGGTAGAGCGGTTCATTGGGTGGTGGTGAATGGAAACTAGCAGACCTTTAACTGTGGATGAGGTCTGGTATATACAGACATGGAAGTGTGAAACAATACACCTGAAACTTAAACAGTATTGCAAACCATTGTTACTACTATGGAAAATAGATTATAATTAAAAAGAGAGCAATATGGCCATTATTATTAATAAGATATGATTTTTTTTAAAGGGCTCCAGTGATTAAGTTATTATCTGAAAATATGTTAATGTTCACATAAAATTAGATGCAATTGTCTACAATTCTTCTTTGGGATAAAAAGCTTACTAATTTTAAAACCAACAATCATCTCAGTAATCCATAACCTAATACCATAAAGCATATATAACAGTTGTCATACTATGCAATGTATAATAAATCTAGGATAGCATTATGGAATGCATAGAATCATGAGAATCTATAAAAGAGTTTAGTAAAGCAATTGTATGTAAGATAAAAGAACAAAATCAATTGTTTATTTGCTGTGGGTGACAAGTAAAAGAATAATCACGACAGCAATGCCAATAAAATAATGTGAAATGGAAAAATATATGCAACAAAATTAAGTGTAATCTGCCCATTTATTGAAATGCAAACATGCCCATTGAATTGCATCGTTTTGAGAACCTCTAAGGAAGTAAAAAAACAGCAACATGAATCTTGAACGGGAAGAATTGGTTGGAAGGATTTGCTCTGTGGGTATTAAAACTTTGTAAGAAACAGCAGTTCAGGCAGTGTTGTGTTCATATAAATCTAGACAAATAATCAAGATTGATTAGAAGATTCCTAGTCTGATACATGCCTATGTAACAATAGCTTTTGTCAAAATTCTATAGACAAATGTCTTTCAATGGAATAAAGACAAATATGGCATTCCTTTCAATAATTAATGCACTGCTGATTGCATGCTTACATTAAAAAGCACAAAGAGACACAAATCTTGGCTCTTAAAATAGAGCATCACAAAATCAAATTCATGCTGAATGTGAAAGTAAAAATTCAAAAAAGCAGCTTGTAGAATGGAACGTAAGAGTTTAATCTCTGGCCTTGGAGTAAAAAAAAATCATTTTAAATAAGCATATTAGAAACATGGTTAAGGGATTTGAAAAGACACTTCAAAGGCTAATAAACCTATGAAAATTGCTTTATAGTTAAAGGGCTGAAGAGTTCAATTTCAATAGACTAGGAAGTCTGAAAAGATCTAACATTGGAAAAGGTCAAGAAAAGTATGACTACAAAGATATCTGATGTTTTTGCATGCTATGAACTGGACAAATACTGGATCCCCCATATTACTTTAAACCTTCCAATAGGACTCATGAGCATCTACTGAAAGCAAAAAAAGACAGAGGGGCAAAAAAAAGTGTTAAAAGTTTGAGGTTTTGTCCAAGGGTTGAATCTGATCTATTGGCGCTAGAGAGGTCTCAGTGATTTATGGTGGAATAATTGTATTGACCGTGCTCCTATACACCATGCCTTCCTTCTTCTCATTCACATACGGGACACACACACGTTCTGGAAACCCAGTCCTCTGCATTCATTACCTAGGCTCGGCCTCCCTTGACACTACCCTGAAGGCCTCTGACACCTCCAATCAATCCCCAACCACTTCCCTTATCATTGTCTCACTGTTTGGTCCTCTGCTCACTTGTCCTAATCTAGCGGGGCCAGCTGCTGGATAAGAAATGAACCCCTACACTCCAGACCCTCTGGAGTTACAAGCTACTGGTCTTTCCCAGAGAAACCACACTGAACACTGTTGTTGCAGGTTCATCCATCTGCCTCTGGCTATGCCTGATCCATGCATCTCTCATGACCCCTCCCATGGCCCTAACTAGTGTGGGATGCCCCCTCCTCTTGGAGACGATGAGCAGTAAATACCTTCACAGTCACGTTGGGTTCTTGATCAACTGGTCTTAACATGCTTCATATACTCTACTGATAATGCTGCATCTTTTAAAATATTTGTTATAGGTAAAAATTTGGTACACACTCATGCACACACACTCCTGAAAACAGTGAGCCAATCAGAAGGTTACAAATGGAATGACGTGGTTAATGTGTGTGCGATGGGTAGAAAACTGAAGAAGAAAATGATGTGCTGTAATTTGATATTAAAATTTAAGGTAACGTTGACAAAGAAAGTTCAAAGTTCTAACTATTTCATCTGTCAACAATGAAGAATTTGTGAAGAAGACTAGCAAATTGTGCTTTTTGGTTTTGCTTTCTTCACCTAAAATTAAGGCAAAAATATTGTGGCATATTTTTGTAGGGTAATATCTTTTAGTTTTTGTGAGTTTTTGTTTTGGGAATGCTTTTATTTTTAAATTTTTTTTTCCTTTTTGTGATGTCCTAAACATAACTCTTTTAAGCATGTTAAAATATAACTGTACTAGTTTTTGATATTTTTGAATGTATCCTGGTTATTAACAAATTTATTCAAGATGAGGTGCTATATTTTTACCTTCTACATAAATAATTAATTTTTTCTATGCGGTGATTGACCTTCAAAATTTAAAAGTATGCACAGAGGTAACATAATATTCACATTGAATCTAATTGTTTAACTGTTGTTTAATTCATCTAATCATTCTTATTTGAGAAAGAAACATATTGAATAAATAGGTAAAAAAATTATCATTGACAATCATATTTATTTGGTGATTTTGTATGCAAGGTAGTATGCCATAAACTTCAAGAAATATATTTCTTTATTCAGATACAACTAGTTTAAACAGTGTATTATTTCAATAAAATTAAATACATAGTTTGATAAAAGGAAGAAATTGAATTTTGTCAATACTTGTTTACTCATCTGATTGAAAAAAAGAAAGAACTGATGAATATTTTCACTTACATTAAGATCTTTCAAAACTCTAGACATTCTATACTACATGTTTATTTAAAGCATTCTGTGGTATTATTTAATTATCTTTCTCTCTTTAGGTGGTGTCCACATCAGCTAATGAGTGAGAGTTTAGTCTTGATTTGGGAAGTTTGCTACTCAAAAATATATTATTCATTGAGTTGTCTCATACCCAAATTTCTCCACAATGGACATCTGTGATCAGTGTTATAAGAGTTCTACAATTTGCTTTCAGAAAGTGTATCATAAAGAGTATACAATGAATATTTCATAAGCAGAAATTCTTAATTCGATTCCTTTTAATTGGCAGACACGCATATGTAAAACTATATATGGAGACACATTTAAATATGTTTGAATTGATATTGTAATAAGTTTTATTTGAAAACTTGAAGTTAAATAACCTGAGTAATGTATTTTGCACTTAGGTATGTAAAACCAAATAAAAATTCCCATTATCTTTATTTAAATACTATTTTAATGTATGATAAATAAATGCTATCATATTCTTGCTTCTCCCAGTTGGTCATATTAAATGATACAAAATAGAAATGTATATGCCCAAAAATGATCGCAAGCAAAATATTAAGTTCAAAATTATGAGTAAAAGTAGAAATCAAGCAATTTGTCATTTAAGTTAGCACACACAGTGACACAAATGCATTATTATAAATGCAAAGTAAGGATAAGTGTCAGTCTGCTGGTTGACTCATAAATAATTTATCAACACTTAGAGGCATATCAGAATAAGATGTGTGTGCTTGTCCTAGAACTTCAAGGATATATATAGAGATATATATACAGATAGAGATATATATGCATTGAGAAATAAAAAAGGAATGATCTCTTAAAATATGATCCTGATTAAGTATCAGCTCAAAGTGAAATAAAATTCAAGTTAAAATGCCTTCAGTTTTATTAACAATAGTAATAATACTACAATGTAGTATTGTTTTTAAATAAAGAATCGTAATGTGCAGTCTACATTTTAAAAAATGTTGTAATTAAGGATGAATAGGAATCACTTTAAATGACTCTGTTTATTGGTAGTTATTTATTTTTATATTTGTAGCATTAAGATATGGCACTAAGCTTCTGATGTGCAGATTCACTCTTTAATAAATATATTACATCCATTGTGCCTATCACTAAATTACTAATAATACCCCACCACTGTTCATTGGACCCCACTATTCTCTGCTCCCATGTCTCACCTCTCCCATGTCGCACTCTGGTAACCTCAGTTCTGATGCTGGAGTCCCAGGTTAGTTTGTGCTTTGTTTTGTCTGTTGTTTACTTCATTTTTTGTTATTTCATATTCCACAATAAGATCATCCAACATTTGTTTTTTTTTCCCTCTGACTTCACTTCTCATAAACCTCTTTACTCTCATCCTTATCATTAGTCTCCAGATCATAACTCTCTGTGTTCTGGAACTGAACTGACAACAAAACATCAGAAGACCTAGAATTCATTAAGTCATAATTTCACCTACATGCACAGTCTTGTTTGGGACCTTACTCATATGTTTAACATAATCTAAATAGAAAAATAAAATTATAATTTTTGGAAATATCCTGAAAGTTATCCAGGTTATCAATTCGTCAAGGGAGAGTTTATATTTTATTTGATATACTAAGATTTATAGAAATTAAGAATTTTAACTGAGCAACTCAACATAATTTTATGATACACCAGATGAATTCAGCAGAACATTCTATTAACTTGTCAACATTTATTTAATGATTCTAGTAAAACTTTTATCTTTATTCCTAAAACAATACTCGCATTAGACTACATATAGAACATAATCATCGATCTGTCATAGTTCAGGATGGAGCTATTTAGGAATATTAGATTGGGTAACTCTATATCAATATCAATATCCATGCTAAATATAGAACATCGATGCTACTAAACTTACAAAACAGAAATGAAGTCACTGAATCCTCTAGCAACTAATATTGGCTGTCCTGTGAATAATTAACTCCTGAGTCCTGGCACTTTATTCTAGAAATGCCAAGGCTAAAACCAAAGATAGCATGACTTAAATCTGGCTTTTGAAAGTTTATGAAATATGCTTTGTTTAGAAGATTCAAATTTTGGCATTAGAATCCATAATATTTGTTTAAATTTGTGATAGTCACTCAAGGCCTCCTACAAAATTTATCTATGTGACCTTCAGAGAGAGCACATGGATAAGTAAGATTCCTTGAGGATAGTCCTAAAAACTATAAAAAGACTTAAATGAGGAAACCAAGGAATATGTTTAAGTTGAGACAACTTGCAATAGATGAATAGTACTTATTTAGTTCTTTAATCTTCCACTTCTTCCTTCTTACCTTCCCCCCTTCTTTTCCTTCCCCAGAGGAATCAGGCAAGTAGCACATGAGTACCAGGGAGAAGGTATTATACAGGTAAGTCGTGCAGTCTCTGACAAAGTGGGGCATCCAGAGTCGACTTCTAAATGGTCACCACCTACTCAGTATTAAGCGCTTCCATATTGTCTGATGTCATTACTTTTGGCACGAAAAAATAAAAACACGTAATTTTTTAAATGAAATGGTCAAATATTGTCAAAACATTCCTCAAACAAGAAAATGAACAAAAAATATATCCTGTTAGTCAATCGAGGCTTAAATGCGGAGTTAGGGTAAACTGTTAGAAGTGCGTCTACCTCGTTTCAAATTGGTTCCAATATCAGCTAAACAAAACTAAGCAATGTTTGCTCCCTTGTCTCTAAGACAGGAAATATAATATATATGAAGATGACTTGAAGATTAAGTGGGATAGAAATAGCTGCACACAGTTTAGTTCACTGGTGAATACTGATAAATAAGAGGTAGCAGTAGACACGGTGATTTGCCAAGAAACTCTGCAGAGACATAATATCCATTGGGTGTTCAGACTTATTTCTCACTGTATACCAGATAATGCTCCTTAGGATGGAATGAAATGTACATGGAATGAAATTAAATACTTAGATGTTTCATGCAAAATGACATTTTCATAATTTAAAAAATCAAATGTAAAATTCTTACATTTAGTATAAAATATTAAACAACAGATAAGGTAAAATGCAAAAATATTTTAAAGAAATAATAGTCATCTCCAAATTCAGAGGAAAATAATTTAATTTTGTTCCGTTTTTAATTAAGCCTAAATAGTGAAAAGTTGTTCTGTTGTTTATTTTTCTGAGATAGTTATACGTACAAGAACAAACCAAAATTTTCCAGATAAATTAAACAGTAACATAAAAAAAAACACTTGAGTGAATAGATCCATGAATTAAAAATTTTAAGCAAAGCATAAACCATAAAACAAAGGGTTTTTTTTTTCAAATAAATGCCTATCAAAATATTGTGTTCAGATATATGACAAGATAACATGGCAAACTATCTGACTTACGATACATTCTGTTACAAAAAATGAATTTGTTCTTGGGTGAAACATTAAAAATATTTTAAAAAGCTATAAATCTTTTAAAGTATTTTGAAAGCATATAAGAACACATTATTTTTATATAGACTTATAATGTAAGAAGGGCATTTTCAAGGAGTGCCACAATTCATAAAATAAAGACTTCACTAAGGAAAGTATTGATTAACTTGCTTAGCAAATCAGATTCAGGCAAGACTAGTGGATTTATACAATTCTATGGTGAATTATTGAATCTTAAATGATAATTCGTGGTTCCCCTCATCTTCGCGGTGACTCAGAAGGCTAAGAAATAGGCTAAGAAAGTCATGGACTGAGACTTTTTGGGGGGAAATATGATTCATGTGATGGAACTCAAATTGAAACTAATACAGTTTACAATTTATCTGCATCTATTTCTGTAAGAATTATATATTACTATACAGAACAATGAAGATAAATTTGATTATTATTTTAAGTCACATTTATTGACTTAAAATTAATCCATACAGATAGGTGCAGTTCAACGAATTTTTGCTTTAAGAGATTTGTGTAAATACCTGGACATATACAAACTATACATATATAAAGTGTATTATTAGATATGTCTGACATGTTTACACACCCATTATATCAGCTCTACAGTATAGAGAGTGCACATATAAAAACATAAAATGCTTCCTCATGATGCTTTTAATCAATTCTCCTTACAATTCTTGTCCCTTCCACTCACCATCATCTCTAAAAAGCCACTGCTCATCTTTCCAGAACAATAGAGTAGTTGGCATGATCAAGAACTTTTATAGAGTTTATGGAGTCACACAGTGGGCATTATCATTTGCCTGGTTTCTTTTACCCAGCACAATTATTTTTAGATACATCCATGATGTTGCATGTGTCAAAGGTCCAGTATTTATTAATAATTGGAATTCCAGTGTATGGATATAGCACTTTGTTTACTAAATTGTTGATGAACATCTTATTATTATGGATAGCCGCCTTTCTTTTTTTACAATTTGTGACTCTTAGAGACAAAAGTGCTATGAATATTCCTGCACAAATTTATCTTTTTCATTTCTATTGGGGAAATATTTATGATTAGAATGATTATATCATGAGACAGGTATGTTTACCTTATTAAGAAACTGCCAAGCTATTTCCCAAGTGTTGTCCTATTTTTAAACTATCATTCAGGTCCTATTTATCAGGTATGTCTAAGTAGTCACATATTCTTTTATAAATGCTTAGATCTACAAATTATTGGAATTATACTTTCAGTTTTTTCTTTGTTTAAATTAAAACATTGAAGGAACATTGCACTATAACATTATATGGGTTTCAGATAAGCATTCTTATTAATCAACATCTTCATATATAACACTAAGTAGTACATGACCATTTCTGCTCTTCCTTTATCACACCACTGGTCCCCTCTTTTCCATGTCCCCACTCTTCCCCTTCCAGTCTTAAAAAACACTCCTTTGATTCTATGCACTTAAAATATATTTCTGTTTGATTTTATTTATTTGCTCAGTTTCCTCTACATCCCACCTATGAGCAAGATCATACAATTCAGTCAGGTTTTCTTACTCTATTGAGTATAGTGCTGGTTACCCAGTCACTTGCGATGTCTACTCTAGACTTTCAAAGTGATATGAATGTCAAAGTGATGGGGTTTAGGATTGTTTTATTTTTCATGGGAGACATTTCTGGATTTTAGCAATAAGCACACTGTTTTAAACCTAGAATTAATTCTTTCCCTTAAGTATTGTCTTGTCAGACACCTCTGAAAATTATCTTGAAAACTTCCAGTAGAAATCAGCAGTCACAGATCAAGCTCCAAACATAAGACTTAAATGTCACCTTACAGGATCCATCACAATTGAATTTAGATGAGATTTAATTACCATTTCAACTCCCATAAAATGTTAACAAGCGAAGTTGACTCAAGCAAATCTTTTGTTTCTACATCTGTATATGCTTTGAGAAAGACCTGAATGTTTGCTCAAATGATTACAGTTTGATTTGTTCTAACATTTTGAACTGAAATAGCATCTTATGAGTTCTGACCCTTCAGAATTTTGATTAAAAATATCTTCCACCAACTCCATCTGATAGAGATTTGTGGAATGATGTCAATGTTGAAACAGGGAAATGTTCTGAGTTAATGTGTAGTAGGGAGTTGAATGCAAATAATTGTTTGTAATTTCAGATTTGAAAATGAGAAGCAAATGTAGTAGAATTCTATCTGATTTTACCATGATGATGTCACAAATGATAGAAGTATGTTCTCATTTTTCCTATATCATTTGTCCATGTTCTTTGATTAGATTTTAGAATTTACTGAAAATGCATAACTAATTTTCTACTAAAAAGAGTTCAATTAAAAAGTCACACATTTTAACAAACACAACCTGTGTATTCCCACAGATGTGACAAACATGTCAAAATCATATCTTACATGGCAGTATATGCCACAATCCAGAAAAGGAAATGTTTCAGTGAAATATGAAAAATAACATTAGGATGGGCTATAACAAAATGAGTAAACAATTCATATTTATTTCACTGCATATGAAGTCTGAGAACATTTAGCAATCAAATAGCTTATGATAGACTCATAGGCACTAAAGTAGGAGCTATTTAAGGGTTTCTTTGGAAAATACAATTTGAAAATGACTTAAAAAAACCATTATATTTAAAAACATTTTCTCTTTATACACTTAGGTTTCACAAAAATTTATTTTTCAAAAAAACCTATTCAGTTTATTATGATGGAATCTGAAGTGTTTCCTTAACAAATAGAGACACCATGAGTAGATTAAGGGAGATGATATTGATAATATTGGAGGAGGTTAAAACCCGTACCAATGCAGCAGTCCACAAGAAGGCTGACTATAAGTCCTTGAGACAAAAACAGGACATGGGGATGGCAAAAATGTAGTGGGGTTATCCACTAGTGACTAAAGGGAAAGGAGGAGGTGGAGCAATCCGAGCAGGCGCAGAGCAGACAGGTCAGTAACATGTAAGTACTACACGATGTGCATAGGTGATCACATAGTAACAACTTGTGGTCCAGCAGGACTTCATACAAGCAGCCAAGGCCAATGCCAGGAATTTTTGCACCTTGGGCTAAAACCAAATTTGGCGCTCCTATAAGCCCCTCTAAATATCCTGCCGCAAACATATGTGACTTCAACCATCCCAGTGCTAGAAATACCCAATAACCTCACAGTGCCAGAAACTCCATAGTACTTACCTGCAGCTGGACCATACTATGCTATTCTGCTCCTTTTGGAAAAACACGCTTGTGGGGTGGTGGGAATCCTCTTTTTGGGGCTCCTTTTTCCTCACTGGGTAGGAACTTCTCGCTGAAATCAGATTGGAAAAGACTGTCTTTAATGTGGGCAAAAAGGGTAACTGCTTTTGGTCCACTCAACAGACTAGGCCTGGGACAACTCAGCTGCTCTTTTTACCCACTTTAAATATGATCCTGCTTTATTAAACATGGGACAAAATTGAAATTTATATTAAAATGATGGAACAGCTGTGAAATATTAGAATATGACACTGTCCCATCTAAAACGGTACTATCAGCCTATCCACCAGGGGAGAGGATGATATGGGAGGCAGAGAAGATACAACACTGAGATATTTTAAATTATGTTAAATATCAAGAGTTAATTGTGCTCTAAAATAAGAAAGAATTCTATTACAGATCTACCGGTCAAGAAATGGAACAGTACAATTTTGAAGTGTTACTGTCTTAGCAATGCAGAATAATGAGTGAGGGTTCAACGCTTAACAGAAAAATTTGGGTGCACTCTGATGACTGGATCTGACATCTGTGCTGTGTCATTGTCCACTTAATGCCCAAGGACTTAGGTTCACACTCAGGACTGGGTGAACTGAATAACCAAAAGGAATAACTAATTACATAAAAAAAATAATGCTTCTTCCTCCTTTCTCTTCCCGCCTGCCTGCTCCCTTTCATTCCTGCCTCCTACGGTCCTGTTAAAAAAAATAAAAGAGCAGCAGTTGTCATTGTGGAGACTTCGTATTTTGAAAGACTACTCAAAAATGACAATCAGTGAGCATAGCTTATGGGTAATGTTTGTTTGTTTATTTGATTATTTGTAGAAGGAAAGAATTATATTAGTTTGGAAACCTGTAATTAAAACCTGAAACACGTATATCCAAGGTCTTAGTCCTTAAGTATGTGATGTTGGGCAGGTAAAATTATATCATCTCATTGAAAGGGGCAGTGAGGTTATCTTTCCATGCACATCACGTTCCAGATTTCCCAGAAAATATGCAAGTATATGTTGGTCAATTGTAACTTGAGTGGTCAAGTAGATGGAGATGGAGATGGAGAGAAGACAGGATCTGGTGGAGACGTGGAGACATGTGGTGATAACAGGATTATAATAGACAGCTTGAAAGTGACAAATAAACCAGAATATGAGACACGGAGTTCCACTTGAAGAGTCCTTTAAGGAGAAGGAAAATCTGATGTTTAGAACACTTTGTATAATCCTCTTAGTAGTTATGGGAAATTTTCTGATTACTTTAGTCACTTCTTGAAACATTCAAGGTAAAGCACCTGATACTTTGATTTAATAAAAGCTCTCATATTTTTTGGACATGGAAAACTGTCTCTTTTCACATAAGTCCAAATTGGCCTATTAGGACATTATGATTACAGATATATTTCTCATCTTTTTGCTCCAGCTATAATTTTTAGCTAAATATATTGCTTTTTAAAAGTTATTTTAGTTTATTTTTCAAAGGTGAAATGCTCAGGTTTAATTCTTTCAGTTTTTCTAATAGCAATATAGTTTATTATATCTGCATTAAAAAAGCTCGAAGAAAATTTTAATCCTTTCTCTAGTATATGAACTCTTATAACATGTAATTTCTGTACCAAATTGGATATTGTAACAGTAATTTATTTCATAACAATCTCAGGCTACATCTTTTATGAAAATTAGGGAAAAATATAGCAACACATTATATGGGTTAAAAAAAGTAAAATGTTGCTACAATATAAAATAAAAGAAATAACTTTTCTATTAAATAAAGACCATGAAGGTATAGTTTGCTTAATGTGCTGTATTTTCTTCACATTATTTATTTCGTCTGCTGCTTTGGAGTTTACAGGGAATTCTGCATAAGTTTAGTTTAATGTAATCATTTCCCAACTGTGCTCTGTGGTGCCAACCCAGTTTCAACAAAATTAGCTCTCATTTTGTGTCTTTCGTTTGTTTCTGTTTCTAACTTAAATGTGGTTTCAAAAGTGCCTTAGAAAATTTGAAAATTGTAGAAATCACTGACTTAGTGTAAGGAATATTCTATTCAAAGATGAAGTCCCCACTCCAGTTCACTGTCAACATTCCTCTCACTTTGTCTGTGGCCTGGATTTCCTCTAAAATATATCTGAGAAACATTTCACTTCTCTCATAGGAACTTTTTAAATAGAATTTGTTAGAAAACTCTGATGATGCTTTTTCTAAGATATAATATCAGATTTTTTTTTAAAGTAAAAAACAACCCCCAAATAAAAACTGAGGACCAATATTTAATTTTTTCCTTGGGCCTCGACTTATTTTCCAATCATTACCTTATTTTTCTGACTTCAGCTGACGCATGTATTACCAAATTGATTTATTTATCTGAAGTTGTCTGTGTAAATGTTGTCTTCATACCTTTATGAAATAAGTGGAATATAAATAACATATAATAGTAACACAGTGATCCACTAAGAAAGATCTACCTAACAATTTAGCCAATATATTTTAAATTAAGTAATGTCATACCAATAAAAATGCTTTCCTCTACCTTTTCAATTTTCAAATAATGATTATAGCAGGATGTTTTATTGTTTCAGAATTTCATAAATCACTGATAGTCATTAAGGTGTGGTAGGGCTATTACGTGTGGTGCTTTGGTGATATTTGTATTCTAATAAGTTGTTCAAGTCAGCATCCAAATGCTAAAGAGTTTGGAACCGTGAATTTTCTACTTTGAATTTTCACACATCAAAGAAAATAGATATGTCTTCCAGGTAGCCATGAGAGAAGTGATAACTTTGGCCATGCCTGGATTAATATGAGTCTCTCTTCGAAATGGATTATTATGAATAACTCGAAGTTCAGTAGTAGTGTAAATGGACAGTGCTTCTCTGTGCAGACGTTATGAAAAAGAACAGGAAAATCTGTTTCAAAATCACCAATAGCGAATGGCTTGAAGAATGATTGCATTATCTGTGAATCTTTTAACATTATTTTATTATCTCTGAGTAGTAAAGACCCTTTAATGTTCTCCTTTAGATTTTCTAAAATTCCATACTCATGACTTCAGTGTCTGAGAAAGTCTGGTTTTAAGAAATCAGGCTCCGGATGGGATTAGCTACATAATTTGTGGGACGCGGTCTCCAGAAAATGAGGATTACACCTGGTTCAAATCTATTGCAGATCTCATGACAATGACGAGGTCATTCTACACTGAGCTCGGCCACACAGATCACGTGACACACTTGGGGCATCAGTCATGTATGTACACAGTCATTTGAATGATTAAAAATTAAAATGCCAATAATTTGAGGATTCGTGCTCAGAATCTTCAGTTAGACCTAAATAGAAATTTGTTTCAATTCTGATTAAAATAAAGGTCTATTTCTCTAAAGAGAAATCCTGAAATAAAGAATATGAAATACTTTATAGTTTCATTCCAATTGTAAGTCCATATAATTTAAAGAAGTGAATTCCCTTAATCCCTTATGTAGAAAGCCAAAAACGGCTCATCCAAACAACTTTATTTTTTAAAAATTGCATGTGTTGCATCGAACAAATGTAAACTGATCATAGAAATGAATGAGCGTTTTTGGAATATGGGAGAATTAATTTCTTGTGTTTGGATCCTGTTTTATCGGGACAGTAGGTCTCCACCCAGTTGGATCCCACTTGAACAACTCCTTGATGTGATTTGCAAATGGGTTCTGATTTTACCCAAAACATGTTACAATAAGGAAAGTACTTCCCCTCATACAAGTCTTGACCTACATAAGAATTTGAAAGAGTAACACATTGTTCTTCTACTTTATGACTGCTCCTTTTGAAGTGTCATTTATTTTTACCTGACCAATTCTTCATATTCTATTTCATATGATCTGGCAAAATTAATTTGAAATATAATTAATGAGTTGTCTGTTCTGAATAAATATATGCTACAATTGAAAATGCATTTATTTTACAGCTGTGAAGTTTCAAGAGCTGACTTATTTCTATCTGCTTTTTATTCACTTTTAAAAATTAGGCTACTGATGCATATTAGGATTTAATTACACCAATTAGTACTGCCACATCAGACATATGATGTGCCTTCAATTAAGAAGTACCTAATGGGTATTAGTACAGTTTAGTTTCATAATTAAAGTTCCAAGAACGGCACAAATTAAACATTATGATTACAAAACATTAAAAAATCTACTGATGAAATGAAAGCTGAATATTTTAGCTTCTCCTTTTAAACTGATTTTTAAAACAATCAGGAATATGCAAAACACAATGTTGATATTATTGAATCTTTCTAAATTAAAGAGAGAAATCTGTACATGCGTGTATACATTGGGTGTATATATAACAATCAGATATTTAAGAAAGTACCAAACATAACTCTCCTGTCCTCTAATGGATGTTACAGGTTATTATTTCAGAATTTTGTTTTGTTTGTTTTTGAATTTTGCATTGAGATATTTGATGTCTGAGGTAACCACAGAACATGCTGCTTCAGCGGGCATCAGTGACAGGAAGTCCCAGTCCCTGCCCACAGCGGTCATATTGGCTCAGGCTGCTTCCAGTCACTGAGTGACGTGGTGGGGACATAGTGGAAGAGCGTTCTTAGGAATCGTGGGACTCTTCTTGCAAAAAGACTTTACATTGCTCTCTCCCCATTGGTCTGGTCAAAATGTGCTAACTCCATTGTGGGCTGAGATTCTTCCATCCCTTTCTTTCCTTCTCCCTCTGATAAAGGTCAAAGGTTGAATACACCCTGCTTTTATATCTGCCTGCTCACCTAGATGCTTAACAGAAACCTCTCTCAAAAATCTTTGACTAATAGCCTCTTGGTGTCAACTTCTCAGAAAACCTGGCCTAATACGCTATTCACTCTAAAGCAAGCACATGCATGCCTTTATTAATTTTTTGGTGTTATTAGAATACTGCTTTTTAAATTTCATATGAAAACAGATATCTTAAAAATAACTAAGAATATCTCTTATTTGGATCACTTTGAATTTCTTTAAAAGAAATAAAATACTGTAGAAAATTCTTGATTGCGTATAAAGAGGTAAGAGCAATTCAGAGAAACCCTAGTACTTTATTCAAAAAAAGGAGCATTTCCCACTGACTAAAAAGGTAGCTAAAGCAGAAATACCATTCCCACCCATAATCATTATAATATTGAATATGTTCAACATCTTTTAGCTATTATTTTAAATAGCTTACTATCATTATCTTACTAATAATCACACAAATATTGTCCCTTTTGATAGAAATCAAGGAGACACTTAAAAGATTGCCAGTGAAGCAGTGTTTTCTTGAGCCCACGGATTTACCTGGGGTTACTCTACCTGGTTATCAGATATACAGGTAAATAGCATAGACATTGTCTATAGAATTTTCATTTCTTAGGTAGAAAAATGTGTCGAGCACCATGTATGAAGGTATCATCTTTCTCCAAACCCTTGGCACTTCTTTAGTTTTGTCTTTTTGACAACCATTCTCATGGAAGCAAGATGTTGTGGTTTCGATTTGCGTTTCCCTAATAATAATGATGGTGGGCATTTGTTCATAGACCTGTTGTCTATGTACAGTTCTCCTTTGGATAAATGTCTGTTCAGATTTCCCCCCTTTCTTTAATCAGGTTGTTTATTTTGTGGTTGTTGGGTTGTATCAGTTATTTACATATGTTAGATGTTAAATTCTTGTCAGATAAATGATATGCAAATGTCTTTTCCCATTCACCAGATGATTTTTTTTTTTGATAATGACTTCTTTCACTATGCAGAAACTTTTTAGTTTAATATAGACCCCAAGTAATATGGTTTTTGGAGCCATATTCAGCATATCTATTTTACTGTAGTTTCCATATCATGATTCAGGGAAAAAAATCACACAATATCCATGTTCAATGAATAATTTTACCTACCTGAATAATTTTAGATAGAAAAATGACACCAATATAGATTTTTCTTCCTGTAAGTTTTCTCATGATATTTTTAGATTTTGAAATCCTTCAAAGTGTATTCATTATTGGTTTTAAGTACATGTTTCTGAACTCTTTTCAATCTCCTCTATAATCAAGTGCAGCAAAAATGATCAAATAAACCCTTGATATGACTGACTATAAAAATAAAAGTAGAAAGTCTAGTATAATAATATTATAGTAATAATATAAATAATGAAAGGTAGAATATATATATTGAAACTATGATATAGTACAATAGAGATAGAACTTCTAGCATCAATTTAATAAAAAGAAAAATATAAAAATCCTATCTGATGACATATAATAAATTAATTGAAAACAAAAATATTCAATTAAGCTTTTTTCATATCTTCTTTTCCCAGATTTAAAATGTATGCCTTCAATAAGCATAGGAATTCAAGCAAATATAGTGAAAAGTAATATGAGCAAGTGAAATAAAGTATGGTGATTACAATTAAATAGAAACACAAGAAGCTTTGAGAAAAACTATCAAAATAGATTTACTTTACCAGTAAGAGAGTGGATATAAAGAGAGCTAAGTAAGAATATGCTGCATGAGCAGTGGCTGTGGTCACAGATGAGAGGTTAAGGACAATAACACATAGAATAGAGAGGAGGCCAGTTCATATAAACATTCATCATGAAAGGAATTTGAACTTTTGAGGGAGCATTACAACCTGTTTGTAGTTATAAGCAGAAGATTGATCAGCAAAGATTGGCAAATACCAAGAATTAATTTGGCTAACATTAAAGAAAAGATCAGAGAAATTTAACCCTCCAGGTGAGAAGGTAAGAGAAAATTCTTTAGCAGCAATCTAACTGAGAACTGGATGGAAGCCAAAGCTATTTATGTCAGTAGGCTGAAAGCAAAATTGGTAACGAAGAAGGTGATGTATTAAGGAGAGTGAAAAACTGAAGTTCGAGTCTTAGGTAGCTAACTTGGATCATGTGAAATGACTGGCGGAATATATGCAGTTATGTGCAGGCTCGATGAGCTTATTCTTGCCAATGAAGTGTGGATGGGAGTCTTGCAAGTCATATTCAAGTTTCCTCAGAAAATTACCCATGGCATATATGGAGATTTTAAGAGATGTTGGTTGTCATGAATCATCTTGACTAATACCAATTTTTTAGAAGGAATGGGATGTTTATAAGAAAGCCTAAAATAAATAACATTGGTGGTGAGAAAATTAACTCCAAGACCATAGTAGATGATGGAAAGTATTCCCATTCCCCCACCAGAGGAAAGACCAACATACCATAGAGAACAATTGATATAGGTAATCTTCCCAGCAAACAAAAGCACAATTTCATAAAAGAAGTTTTAAACTTTAGTATTGGGAATCATTTAAACTACATGCTCAGTATCCTTTCACAATCAAAGAAAGGCCAGTGGCATCTATGTATCTTGCAGGTTTGCCTTTCTGAAGATTTGTGTTATTTCTCTGGTCTCTTTTCTTCTCCCTTATATAGGCGATGGAAGGAATTTCCTGCTATGAAGGAGGTCCTTGCTCACTTAATGTAACTTTTTACACATCCTGCAGAAATCCAGATTCTGTCCTGGATGTTGAATGGATGAAACCATGAAATGTGTTCCTTGGGGAGGAGGTGACTCTGCTCCACATGAGAAGTGAAGAATGAAGGGGTTTGGCTTGTTAAGAGTTGGGTGGTAAAAGACAACGCTTTAACTTACCATAATTTACCTTGTGGACACAGAGAAAGACTACATGGCTCTAACTTCTGATCACTGATATTAGGACTGTGTGTCTAAATTCCATCCAGTTAAATGAGACTGAAGCGCTATAAATCACTATAAATTTAACTAAAATATCCCACGCATTCCTCACTTCTCTCTCTCAGCTCTATCAAATTTGAGGGACACATGCTTCAGATGGAGGAGTCACCCTGTTCAAATCAGACTTTACATAACAGAGCAACACAATGTGAGACTTGGAGGAATATTGTTGCCAAAGACAGTTTAGTCATTTTCTGACTAATATACAATATTGAAATTGGATTCATTTGAAGATCAACATATTGGTAGGGGTGACCAAAACCTGGAAGGTGTTCAGCTTGAGGTCTTGAGACATTTAAACAGAGCTGTCTCTTGGGTAAAATTGAATATAAAGCTAGGGAGATGATGAAATGAACATTTACTGTGGACAGAGAATAGGGAAATGAAGGGGAATTTTTGAAGGATCTTGCCCTTTTCTCCATCGACTGGCTCAATCATAAATTGACATGAGAGAAGTTAACAAGTAAAAGACAAATAACTTCACTAATTTTAAGAAACTACTATTATAATTAACTCTATATTGCTATGAGAACACTGAGTTGAAGAGATGAAGGGTAATTAACGTGTAGTTGAGCTCTGATTTTAATTCAATCTATCATAAATGATCCCAAACATGTACCTTTAGACTATGTGTCTCACTTTCAATATAAAACAGTTGTAGTCTAAGATCACATTACTTTTAGATAGTGATATCAGGTAACGACTTACATCTAGTACTTCTGCACGTAAGCTTCAAAATATCTGTAATATTTTTTCTTTAGAAAGTGTGAAGATACTTCAAGTGCCTATTTGTGAATTATTTTATAAAGGTGTATAGGCAATGCAAATACACATTTATTATTTATTGTTTAAGGAGATTATAAATAACTGGGAAGGCAGGAAGATATCTCTCCTGCTCTTTTATTCATATTTGGTGTCTGATACTAGTCCAAGAGACAGGTTTCCATATTAAAGAAGCATCGTTGAAGACAAAGCATTTCATGAAAAAGTATAAAGTAGAGAATTAAGCATATTGCTAACTGAAGGATCAGTCAGCACAAAATCCTAGGGCTTTTCTGTTCCTGGCTGACTTGAAGAGGTGAAATTGGGGGTGAATGAGGAAGAGGAGTAACGACAAGCTCAGAAAGGTAGCAGGTATCTAGATATTTTCAGCATTAGAATGCTTAGCTTTTACTGAGAAGAAGCTGGACAGTCATTACAGATTCTAAGAAGAAATAGGCCATGATCTAGCGTTCACTCGAGGATCACTCTGGAGATTGTGTTTATAACTGATTTCAAGGAGCAATTTTTGCAGAGGGATCTCACTTAGGTATTGATGTTATTCAGGGAGGGAGCAGTAGGGATCTGGAGGTGATGGTGAGAAATTGTACTCTAGATATTGTCAAGTTTGGGAACTTAAAGAAAAAGGATGACATTTCTATCAAATCAGAAGGAGGAACAAGAAAAAATATGGCAAGTGCAGGGAGCTGGAGATCAGCTATTTATTTTGAGACATAAAATATAAGGGTAGAGGGGGAATTTTCTCTCTTAGTTGTAGGTTCTTCTCAGGCAGGTTGAGCAAGCAATTTAACATCAGACCTATTATTATGAAAAGAGAGAAAAGACCAAATTTAACGACATACTTATGGAAATTTTGCATGCCTGCAAATTCTAGAATAAATAGGACAGACCAAAGGTCTTATTCTTAAACTACGGATGGGAGAGGGACTTGGGTCTTCTAGAGAATAAGACAGGAATCTCACATAACAGGGAAAAAGTGACTTTTGTGACAAACCAGATGTGCTGGAACTAGATATGTGTCCTTTAGATGAATTTCTCTGATAAAAAGTTGATTGCTGGAGTTGACCATACGTCTAAGCAATCTTCCATTTTCTAGGTAGCTAAGGTAATGGTAATAGTTTCCTCAGAAACCTGCAGAGCCTGGATTGACCACTAGCCAAGGTGACACATCTTGGAAAAAGCCTGTATGGACATCTTAGGGAGGCCTTTCTGAACATCTTGGGGAAAGCTACTTTTCAGCTATTATGAGATAAATATTAGCTATCTAAAGAAGTGAGTGGGCAGCTGAGATAGTAGAAATCATTGAACATTCAAAACAAAGAGAACTAGAGCAGGACATTGATTAAAAAAAATCAGTTCTAAGAAGTCAATTAGGAGATGATGTGTCAACCCAGTATTAGGAACCATGGGAAGCTGTGACAGTTTTCAATGGAGAGGCAATGGAGGAGACTACATGGGGGAAGGGCTGAGGGCAAAGGTTGCTGGTAGAAATGGACCTATGACACAGGAGCAGGAGCCAAGACTGTGGGGTAGGCATCCCATGGAGAGGGACTGAGTGAATCATAGATTCCCTTTTATCCTGTCTTTATCTTTCTACCTGTGTCTTCCATGGTTACATTCTATCCAAAAGCCATGTTCAAAAAAGTCCTGAGCTATACAACCTATGGTAGTCAGGTCTCTGTGTTATGAACTAAGCAGAGGAGAGTGAGGTAAGATTGAAGAAATAGACCCATTATAATCACAGCATTCATATCGAAGTGCGAAAAATGGAATTGGATTTATGAGTGTGGAATTTAGGATAGAGATATGGCATGGGAATATAAATTTGGGGGTCATTAGCATTTAGATTACATATAAAGCCATGAGATTGAATGAGAGCACAGAGGATGTAAGTGTAAAGAAAGATGAGGGGAAAATCAAGTGCGGTGACCTGGGGCATTCCGAAAGCAAGAGCTCTAGGAAGAGAGGAGACACCAGTGATGGAGATGGACAGAGAGAGAACAAAGTCTAGAGAAATAACAGGGAAATCAAGATGTCAAAAGAAAGAGGAAGCAGTGATGATTTTTAACAAACCCTGTTAAGAGATCAAGAAAGGTGAGAAAAAGATAAAGTCATTAAAAAAATAGAGAATTTCAGAGTATTGGGGGTGAGGAATTGTATGGAGGTGATGGAGGAGAATGAAATGAGCAAATATGGGCATAGAGTCTAAGTGAATCTTTTGAGAAGTTTTAGTGAAAAGGCGATTAATTTCCCTGTTGGTACTAGGCCAAGGAAAGTGTGATATGAAAACATTTATTTTTAATTTTTTTTTTCGAGGAAAGTTTCAGTCAGGAATGAGGCAAGTAGGCAGGCAGTCAGAGGGAGGAAGAAGAAGCATTCGTTTATTTAATTTTTTTTTATTTATTTATTTCATCTCGGCTGTGTCTCCTGGCCCTGGGACTTGAACCTGGGTCCTGGGGATGTATGTGGATTCCGCCTTATCTGTGAAGCCACCAGTACATGCCTGTGAAGGTTCTTAGTTGCTTACATGATTTTTTTCACCTTGTGAATGAAAACACCACATTTCTATGACTGTGTGACAAAGCATGAAGCAGCAAAAGCCTGATTAGGTAAGAGTGAGGGAAACATCCCGTCAAAGGGTTTTGTGTGTATCCAGAGAGAACTCAGCAAGCAAAGGGTTGGCCTCAGGTCAGAGTTTGGGTAGTTGTTTTCTTGGGATTAACTGAGTAAGAGCTGAGTGTTAGAGGATTATGCAAATAAACTCATATTTACCAAAGGTGATGGGGCATAGTAGACTATTACTGCTTTCCATCTGCTTCCAGAACATCCCTGATGAAAACAGGACAGTGAGTCTCCACACAGGGCAGCTTTGCTCCTAAGGTGGGTCCTTAGTGATGTTCAGAGCAAATTTTAGATGTCACCACTGGAAAATGGAGGCTGAGCTGCTACTAATTTCCAGTCACTGAAGCCAGGGATGAGATGAGACATCCTACAAGGCACTGAACAGCAGACCCTGTCCAGCTCCCCAGAGCAGCATCCGCTTGGTCTGCCAGTACGTGAAGCGGAGAGAGATGAAGTGAAGATACTGGTAGCGACTTTACAAGGTAGTGAGAACCTGTGCACTTTTCCTTCTGATTGTTTTCATTGTTTTTCAATGACAGAGTCAACTGGCAGTGAGATTGTCAAAAATCTTTCACCTCACTTTGCATGAGAGAACGAAAGTGATGGCTTGTGGGCCAAAATAGACTCCTTTGGAAGTTTTAAGTGCACATTTGTCCTTCAAGGTCATGCTTTTAAAGCGATAGTAACCACCAGACTTAGTTCTGTGCTTTTCTCCACTCAAGAGCAAAAACAAATCCAGAACTCCTGGACATGTGGATGAAACCAAGGTGTGGTTTTGTCAAGTGCATCATGGTGCGTAGGTACAAATTTATGCCAGCATCAAGGAAGGACTAAATGAAATCTGGAACTAATGGATGAAATGTGAAATGAATGAAATAATGAAGACTGCTCTCAGAACAACACATAATCTTTGTAGAGGTGATCACTGAATACATCTTGGAGAAAAGAACAACCGTGAATTTAATTTGTATTTATGAAAAGGGCAGAGAGCAAATGAAGTTGAAACAGGTCTCAGTGATCAAGTGATCGTTTTAGAATAATCAGAATTGCACTATAGTGAAGAAAACATTGAAGAAGTTAAGTCTTCAGGAAGATAAAGAAAGTCTCATTTTTAGAATTACACATTAGTCCCAGTGTGAATTCATGAAACCCTTAACTAGCAATAACAATAGAAATTGAGAGACAATAGGGATTGAAAAGAAACTTAATGGGTGAAATCAATTTGGTTTTGAGTTTCATTATCTCATGTCTAATAAGGAATATGTGATTTCTATTCAGTATATAGTGATGCAATTTCAACATATAAAAATAATTGGAATAAAATACCAAGCTTTAAACCTTGCTAGATCATGTGTGAGTATTCTGTATAGAAGATATCGACTCAAGGTGGCAAGAACGGGTTAACCCCTCTTGACAGTTGTGTCCCCTAACACAGGCAGGTGTGGAGAGAAGCTCCTGGGAAGAGAGGTAGATGTTCTGAGCTAATCTTTTTGTAAATGTACTGTCTCCAGGCTCCTGGAAAAAAAAATCAATGAAATCGTTTTGGGGAGACAACGTGTCCTTATCTTAAAATGATTTTAGCAGGTGTTGCAGGGTTGTCTAGGATTATGATAAACTAAGAAGCTGAAATCAACACTATAAGGTCAGGATTTTTAAGAAGGTGTCATGTTCACTATGTCAACTAAGTAAGAAAGGAGAAGTTGTGAAGCTGGAAGGGTATGGTGAGAGCATGAGGAAGATAATTTGGTGAGTGAGGACCAGGTCACACATTAGAATGCGTGATGGGAAGGCGAGCGTGTGGTTCTGCTGTCTTCACATGGATTCAGAATGAGAATTAATGTTACATATGAACTGGGCATTGCAGTATGTGCCCTGACACAGAGCACTGTAACTGAGGCTGCTCTTCATCAAGTTTTAATTAGCCCTGATAAATGGGACCCTTTAGAATTGCCCAAAGTCTTCTCAGTAATAAACATTAAGCAATGCAAAACTCCAGCAAAGGAGACAGTTGCTCTAATTAAGGAAATAGTGGAGAAGGGATATTTTCTTCCCTTGACTCCCTTTTAACAGTACTTTCTAGTCAATAAATAAGATGGACTGTTTCTGGACGTCAACAAGAGACTCTGAAGGTGGTTCATTCAAATGCTTCAACCACACCTGCTCAGAGAAAAGCTATACAAGAAATCAAGTGGGCCAACATGGATTGAGAGCTCATCAGTCTGGCTACTGATTTCATGAAACTTAGGGTAAAAGTAAAATAAAAGTCCTCTTGTGCCAAATTGTTAAGAATTTCAACTCAGATATCAATGAGCCAGGTAAGCCAGAAGGAGAAAGGAAAAGAAGTACAGAATGATTTCACTCATATAGACACTAAACAAAGAAACAGGCAAATCTCACCAAAAGTCACAGAATGCATGCCACTGGCTATAGGGTGAATGGAGGTGGGAGGGACAGGCAACTTGGAATGAAAAGTTTGACAAAATGGTGATAAAGGACACTTGAACAATGTGGGGGGTGGTGGGTGTGGTGTGAAATACACACAGATTGAGTTGCAAATTCAATGTCGTAAAAAGCATAGAACGAGGTAATCTAATTTTAAAAATCAGATTGGAATTCACTAATAAAAAACAAAGCAAAAGTCTTTTCTGACTCTGTAGGTGGAATAACTGTAGAGCTGGCCTTGTATAAATTCACGTGACTTAGGTCTTCCTTCCTATCCCAGTTTTATTTTTTCTTTTATATTTATTTATTTATTTTTTTTTTTTAAAGGAAAACTGCAGGCCAGAATGAAGGTGAGTAGGCAAGAAGGCAGGAAAGAAGAGCAAGGACAAAGAAGAATTTATTTTATTTTAGTAGTATGTCTTGGTTGTTTCCTCCATCCTTGGATGTGAAGTCAAGTCCTTAGGTCGCATGTGGATTACAACAGACAGAGGTAGGTGGACTTAACCATTAAACCATCGAAGTGTGCCCTTTTCACAATTTGATTCCAGTTAAGTACTATAAAAAACCTTATGAAATGGAGGCAAATATATGTTTAACTTCTTAACATGAATTTGCTTTAATGCCACAGCACATTGTTATAGTAAGGTGAAAGTAAATATCAACAACAAAAATATTCAAGCCAATAACTAATAGCACTGACATTACCATGATGGTTTTCTTCTCAGAGAAAGAAGGGGAAAGGAGTTCAGGAATACCATCACCCATATTACACATGGAGGCTGGCTAATATATCCAGCTAGAATTCAAGGCACAGACCAATGTGTCAAACTCTTGTTTACTGTTATGGAGCAACCAGGAGCATTCTTTAAACTGTGGGAAGTACCACATCTCAATAGAAGCTGTCAATGACTTCCATATCTGGGAATCTTTAATTTTACTTACAAAGTCACTGCAGAGTTATGAATGGCAATATGTGCAGTACTCGTTTCTTAGGGCTATTGTAACAAATTATCACAAATTGTGTGAGTTAGAATTCTGAAATGAAGATATTAGCAGTGACATGCGTCCTCTGAAAATTCTGGAGAAGAATCCTTCCTTTCCTCTTCCAGCTTCTGAAGTCTTCTTGCAGTCCTCAGTATTTCTCGGTTAGAGACATATCACTCCAATCCATGCTTCCATTTTCAGATCCTATTTCTCTGTAGTTCTTCTCTTTTAATAAGGGCCCTACTAGTCCTGGGATTTCAGATTCTCCTTATCTATAGTAATCTCATTAAAACTAGATAAATATGCAAAGGTGCTATCCAGAAGATAATCAGTTTCTAAAGTTCTGAGCAGATACACATTTTCAGGGAACACTATTTCACTCATGACATGTACTGATCAGAAGCAAACACTGAAGGTACTATGGCATGTGATAGTGTGGGCAGTAGCTTCAGATCTTATCCAATTGGTCAGATAATAAGAAAATATTCAAGTCAGATCACTCTTAAGACAGTTAATGGGGTCATTTCACACTTCTCAGGATTTTGACTCAAAATCTGCCAGTAGCTTCTATTTATTTTGATCTCACAGAAAGACACTGGTATGCTGATGGAAGAGCTAATGTCAGTGGCAGGACAAAATGCATAATTTATGTGACCCAGTGAAAAACGAGAATGTAGGGACTTTTACTCAAAAATTAGTAAGGATTGATTTGGTTAAGTCATCATGTCATGAAACTGATATTAGAAGGAAGTTACAGAATCTATTGAGTTTTCTATACTCAATGAAGTCAATGAAGAAAGAAAGAATATGACTTTATATCTTTTCCAACTCTGAAGTGCTTTTTTTTTCTTCTTTTGCCCAATGGTGATTTGAATGAAGATTTCGATGTATGTGTACCAGAGGAAGGTTACGTCACTACTCAAGACGTGACATCTATGCCATTGAATTTCACAAGGTAATTTATGGTGGGTCTTAGCATCCTCCAATGTAGTTGAAGAAGAACTAAGGTGAATGTGGGCTCTATTACCAAGCAGAGGTGATACCACTGAGGTCCTCTATCCATCAAATCCTAAAATATTATATGTGTTTGTGTATGCTACCAGGCTCTTGTTATTGGTGGTGTGTGTAAATCGGTGGTTATGTGTGATGAGATACAAAGCCTGATGCGGGAAGGAAGTGCTTGGAAATAGGGGGAAATCACAGCAGATGGAGAAGATATTTTAAAGAGATGATATTACCATGGGAGGAAGCCATCATGACAGTGTTGCACAAGCAGTTCAGATCAAGGGTTATTATATATCCGAACAAATGACAGATGTCAGTACAAATTGCAATCTCATTACCTGTTGTCTGCAGAAGAAAATTGGAATCCTACTGTTTTGAATGTTCTACCTGTATAATTTGGATAAAATAAGTGACAAAGTACCCCCTGGTCATTCAGCTTATGGTTAATTGATTACAGTTACCATTCAATCCTTAGTCTGTGTTTACCATTCTAGGTTTTCATTTTCAAAGAAAACTCAAAAAACACAAACAACGAATTCTATAGAGTAGAAGATGGTGTAGACCACAGCTTCTGTGCCCTTTGTGGCAATAAATCAACATACATTACGAAGACAACTCCCCAGGTGTGATAGAACACAAATAGTGGCAGCCTGCTTGGTACGTCACAGCCTGATCTCATCTGTTCCTTTAAACATATCAGTGCTAATGTGGTGGAATTGATTGAAAGAATGAAAAGGTCTCTAGGTATGTGGGTTTGGGATTGATTACTTGGTCTGAAATCACAAATAACTGCCCACCAGAAGTACATAGAGGACACATATGAGAAGCTTTATGCCACAGCCATATTGCATTTGCTCTTAGAATATTCCTAACCAGAAGTCTCATGAAGCAGAATATTTTTGAGTGCAGTCAAAGCTATACACATTTGATTAACATATAATGGGTGCAACACATGTTGAAGATTCATATCTCGCTATGTTAGGCATTTTGTAAGAATTATAGAAATTATTTATGAGGTTTGGAATCTCCTTGAAGTATTTTCCTAGGAGCCCCACTATCGTGGAAAAGACTTGGTGCTTCAAGAAGGAACACTGGAGAAGGCTACTTTGTAGAGGACTAGCTGCTCCTACCAATCAGTTTGAGAGAAGATAAAGCGCTAATTGAATGTACGGGTGGATGACTCTTCCTTACTTGTAACAAGACTGGGAGTAAGGTTGCACCTTCATCCAAGAAGGAATTTTGGGTACTGTAACCACGATGGAATATTATATATCTAAATTCCAATGGCAGGAATTCATAGTCAAATTACAGAAGTAAAATAATGGAAAACACTATGTCCAGCCTAAGGTATTGCTGGAATGAATATCACTAACCATGGTGATTTTGAAAGTTATTCTCTAACAACACAGGTTATGTAGGTAAAAAGAGTTTGTCTTCCATGGCATGGAATTAGTTAGGGTTGGATGGATAGAGAGTATTATCTGATATCCTAGAAGTAAGGATGGGAAATGATGAGCTCTACTATATAATGGTTCATGAAAACTGATGTCTGTAAAAACCTGGAATGTATCAGGATATAGTTATAATCATAAACTACATAAAGAAAAGGATTTACTGAATATTGACTCTAACACCATTCCAGATGTTGGAAATCTATGATACATAAGAGAAAAGAAATAAAAAAGAAAAAAAAAAACATTTTTATTTTGAAGGTGTATAATTTTCATCATGTAAGCTGTGTCAAATATTGTCATATTATTTTAGTCACAGTCAAACAATGGCAAATAATTTCACTATCAGAATTAAATACATGCTAGATTTATTTACAGGATGATACCCAAAAGAGAAAATGTCATGGAAGCTGGTAAGAGATCCCTAATTTAAGTGAAATCAGTAGAATCTCATTTTTCAGAGAAAAATGGATCTGAGAAAATTATTCAACTGAGTACTCCCATAGACACATAAAAATGATACAAGTAATTGAGGCTGATGGAGAAAAAAGTTGAATGAGTTGTAAATGAACATCCTATAACCTGTGAAAAGAGATGTTAACAAATCACATACTTTGTGGAAGGAGTTCCCACTTTCAACTGGATAGTGTGAATCAAAGTCTGAATGTTAATGTACTTGAGGGAAATGTAGAAAAATATTCTAATACAAAAATGACAATAAACCAGCTTGACACTGAGTTGCTGAGTAAGGTCAGAGGGTCAATTAGGAAATAAGGGGTCTCAGAGTGAGCCTGAGTCTCTGTTGTTACTGGGGAAAGGGCATCTCAGGACGTACAGAAGGCAGGTGACCCAAGTGATTACGGAGACACAGTCACAGCAGCCTCTTGGCAATCAATCAATCTAAATGTTTTTGTTTGCTTCTATTTTTATTTCTGTCATTTTTATTGTGACTTTTTTTCTGTTAGTAGGAGAGTGATTATGGAATATTGATAGTGACCACTTGTTTAGGATTGCTACTGGTTGACAAAGCAGGACTTTGTGCATCAAGGGGATGTACTTATCTGGAAAACGTCACCTTGACTATGCAATTACCTGGGTAAAAAAAGAGAATGTTTTATGTTGGAGATGGTCCCCCATATATATGAAGTATCCATACATCTCCCTAGAAATATTCTCTCTCTTCCCGAGCAAGGTCATGATAGGAAAAAAAAAAAATTAAAAGACCTACAAAAATTGGGCTAAGATGTCAGAACCATTGTGCTGTGGGGTCAATGACTGCAGAAATTCTTGAAATTAGTAGTCACACTTGATCCTCTAAGATGTCAGATTTTTCCAATCGAATTTCGCAATCCAGTCATTTTGTATTAGCCCAAGGAATCATGTCATTCAAGGCTTATAAATGCATGAGGAGAACTAGGGAATAAAAGTGTGGGAGAATTAATAGGACAGAATTTCATAAAGTAAACTAGAGAAAATCATGTGAATGTGATGAACAAGATGTATCAATAATCATGATAAGAGTACAGAAGCAAGAAGAGAATTCTAGACTTCTAGAGGAAGAATTCTTACCTTTTAAGAGAGAGTAATTATTTAAGGTTCTTCAGAGAAGCCAGCCATTCAATGAAGAAGTATGATATTCAGTAACAGAGAGACTTCTATGGCATAAATTACGGTAGACCTATATTTTATGGAGTCTATGGTACATATTTTAAAGTATACAAAAGCGTAGACTCATATTTGGAAAAGGAGAAAGCAAACGAGGTGTATTAAAATGTCGTTAACTTAGACAAGGAAACAAGGGCAGCAAACATTTTATGGAAAGATATTTTAAGTGTGGGGCCATACTCCCTGTGTGTGAGGTCAGTTTTGCTTTCGAGATTTGCAGATTTCTGAAGGGACATACCAATAGATGACCACAATGCATTCCAATAAAACTTTAATGACAAAGACTGGTGGCCCTGGATTTGGATAGTGGCTGTTGTCTGTCTTCCTCCGGTTCCTGTAACGACTCTGATCACTAAAGGAAGTTATTTGGGCTTTAAATGTGTCCATGTACTCAGAGTATTTAAGCACAATTTGAAGATGTAAGAGAGGTAAAGGTAAGTCATGGCACAAAACCCTACTGGCAGTCGAAGGATGTAGTTTTGAACATGGGAGAAGAGAATTTCTTGTGCTATCCCTTCCAATAAGATGAAAAGGAAAAATCTAAGAACTGGTACAAATGAAAGTCTGCAACTATAAAATGAGGAAATTAACATTATCTCGGGAAATAGAAGAAAAAAATCCTGCCACTAAGAATGGGGCTTGAGCATGGACTGAATTATTTGAAATGTCGCTGAATCTTTGGCTTATCATGTAAAAAATTGATCCAAATATTAACTAATTTAAATTGATCACATGGAAAAGTAATGCAGACCCAGGACTGTGTCACTCACAAAAGCATCTAACCAAGAAAATAAGCTGGATGACTTGGGAGGAAATGGCACACTTCGAATTTGATTTCTCAGATTCGGTGCCATTTCTAAGAAGTTTTAAGAAGGTCTAAGTGCTTGTTTCTAAGAAGTCCTGGGATGCTTGCAAATACTCATGAAACAAATGAGAAAAGATAGTGTGCGCCAGAGATTTGTATTTTTAATGTTATCATAAACACTATCAAACAAATAATTGGTTTTAATTTAGTTTCAAAATGACAGCATAGATCAAGTTTAACCCATGACCACATCCATAATCACGTAAGAAGTAAATATTTCTTTAAGAAGTGACTAAGCAGATGTGAAATATTTAGCTCCAAATTAATTGGGAGAACTTCATAGAGTCTTATAATTAAGCTGCCTTTAAATATGCCTGAACCTTCAGGCAAACATCTGTGAGTATTTGTCTCCACATGTTCAAGCAAGATGAGGTGATTTGAATTCAGCAAAAATTTTAATAGCTTAAGTTGAAACAGGAATTATCCTCTGGGAATCTGGTGGAAATGCGTTCAAGAGCAGAAGAACCATGTTTATTTCTTTCATGAATTTCTGCTGCACTTTGATATAGTGAGTAATTGTTCACAGCCAAACACTTTCTGAAGATTCGTGACTGATAGAACAGATGACCTACAGGTGCCCAAGAGCACATGAGAACAGACGTGCCTTTGTCCTGAAGAAGAATATGGCCGAAAATATGGTGAAAATCATGAGAAACCGCATTCTAACGAGCCCCATGGCACCCTTTCAAAGCATCTGAAGCCATTTGTCTTTCTGAATTGCACCCGATGTAAAGCTTTTTCACACAGAACTAAACAGAACTGAGCATCAGTAACACTTCCAACATGCATACATTTTGTTCTAAAGGAACAGCTGTTACTTGGTGAAGAGTCCATGAAAGATGCCCAATTTTATTTTTTTAAGTTATCACCCAAATAAGAATTGTTGGGAACCAGATGTTAACGTTGAGAGTGGTCTCTTTATTTCAACTGAGAGTGTTATAAAAATATTAATAAGTTGTTTTTATGTCCACAACACAGTGATGTTGGGCTCCTTAACTTGTCTTTTACTATATTTGACTGTGGTTTCTATGGGCTGATACCTTATAGGCCTTAGATCACTGAAGAGTAAATAAAGAAAGAAAATGAGTTCTGTTGTACTGGATTCCTGAATGGGAATGGATGTAGGTGACATGATTTTGCAGATAGCTTGGCAAGGACACTTTGAAACACTAATACATATTCTGAGTTGAGAAATATCCTCCTGATAATTAACAATTACCATGTCGACTACAGGAAGTTTTTCATCTGGTGGTCCACTGCTCGTAAGCATCTGAAGGAAGCCTTGACATCTTATGACTTGAATACATCTGTACTCATGCATCGCCTGTCTTCATTCACTTTAATAGTTCTCAATCAGTCACTTAGTATCTAATGTATACATTATTTTAATTGTATAAGTAGTACATCTTCCTTACAGAATATTAAAACATGTCAAAAATATGACGCCTCATTTGAACATTATCCAAATCCAGTTTCTTCTTTGGAGAAACAACAATTATTTCCAGTTTAGTGTATTTTTTTTCGCAAATATATTCAGTACATTTTTAATTGCTTTTACATTTATATACTGAACATATGGACAGATGCTTTTTGTGAGTGTGCTACTTTCAGAAAAACATCAAATGCTATAATATGGATCATTTTGAAATGTCCCTTTTTTCTATTCAAGAATACGTCTCAGAAATCTTACCATGAGAGTAACTTATTTTAATTAAGATTAAACGTTATAAAATTAATAATTCCAGATGGAAGTATTTGGGTATTTAGTATGCACTTGAGATTCAGTGTCATATATGGATTATCTCATTCAATCTTCAAGACAAGCTTATGAACTTGGTGCTATTGCTGTCTCCATTTTACAGAGGAGAAAAATAAGAGTGTTTCTCAAGGTGAATACAGGGAAGCGTGATTGAAAGCCAGGTAATTCTGCTTTCGGAGACTGTGTTATTAGATATTATGCTAAAATGACTGCACTCAGTGTCCAAAAAAGAAGAAAGGCATTTTACTGATTCATTCTTAAATGGACAGTTCGTCTTCTCACTGCACCCACAGTACCCATGGACAGTCCTACAATTCTCTAAAATGTATTTCCAGAAGTGGAAAAACCAAACCCTATATTGCTATTCATAAAAAGGAAAATCTGTAAGAATTGTCCTCTAAAGCACTTCCCAGTTATACATTTGCACCAACATAGCTGTGCATGACCATTCCCCTCCATCCTCAACAACTTAGCTATTTTTGTTTGTTTGCCAATGTGATGGAAGAAAAAATGATACTTTAGTGCTCTAATTTATTTACCTGGTTATTAATGAAATCAGAATGATTTCATGTGTGATCATCATTTGGGATATTTCCCTGAATCTAGAAAGACTGTCCTGGTTTTCCATTATGTTGAGTCTCTCCAAGAAGTGGTTTAAAGATCGGCACTTCCACATTAACTTCCTGCAACCGGAAAACTCTTCTTCCTCTAGTTTTTTTGTAATGTTTCATCTAGATTTTTCATCTGAAATGACTTTCTACTTTGTATCATTGCTTTTTCTGCCTTGCCTAATCAGCTTAGTCTCCTTTAAGTAATATTTTTGTCAGTTCAACTCTATGACTTACCTAATTCCTTTTTTTAAATGAATATTTCACTCATTTACTACAACACACGCATTTCAAGAGAACAGATCCACACCTCAATGTGTATTTTGTCCCATTCCCCGCTCAGAGCTGGAGTGCCCTCAACAGCCTCATGCTTACTCTCACATCCCAATTTCCATCATCCACATTGAGCCCTTCTCCAGTCCCTCCCCGAGTCTTTATTTCGGAAACTAAGGGATTTTGTGTGTGTGCTTTGTTAGTTCATTCACTCTGTTTCTTTATATTCCACATATTTGAAACCATCTGGTATTTTTCATTTTCTTTCTGGCTTATTTTGTTTTGCATAATCACCTCAAGTTCCATTGAGGTTTTTGCGAAAGGTGCAATTTCATCCTTTTCTTAAATAGCCGGGTAGAATTCCATTGAGTATAAATAGGAGATCTTCTTTAACCAGTCATCCATTAACAGGCATTTAGGTTTCTTTCATATCTTTGCTATCGTGAACTGTGCTGCTGTGAACATAGGGTGCAGATACCTTTTTTTGAATAGTGTCTGTGTTCCTTGAATATAGACCTAGAAGCGGAATTATTGAATCAAATCATGCTGCCCATATCCTTTTGAATAAAGCTCTTCAATAAAGAGTTGATCATCAAAATTAACAAAAATTAAAGTCATGAAAAATAATTCTAACTTTCAATTTTGTAAATTGTTAATTATGCTACCTATGGTTTTGGCAGATCTTTTTTAGAATCAAAAATCAAACTGAAAAAGCATAATTTATCACTCCATTCATGATAATGAAATTCACTCTATGCACACATGCTAAAAGAAATTCATCCTTTATCTAAAATCTGTCTCTAAAATATCTCTGATTTTTGTCATTCAGAAAAAATTTTAAAATGCTTATATTAATTTTATATATAGTCATTTAATTAAAAAAACTTTAAAGACCCAAAAAAACGAAGCATTCCTTTTATTATTAAAATGATGATGGTGAAATGCTAATGCAATTATTGTCTACCATATTCCTTCATCATAATATTATAGAATATGTGATTTAAGCCAGTAAAAAATAATAAAAACCAAACGCAAGACTTTAAATAGAATTCAAGTTGTGAGTGAAGCTTGTCTGAAAATTTCAAATAACAAATCTTTCATTATACTGATGAATCTTCATGGCCCACGAGTTCCAGTCGTTTCTCTAGGTGGCCCTCTACTAGCTACTTTGGACCTCTGAATTCTGTGGTGGACAAGAGGTCACAGATGCAACTGTGATAACCCCCAGAACCAATGACAGATTTTTCTAGACTCACTGTCATGTGCATCTGAGCCCACGCATGTAGTAAGGGAAGTTCCAGAAGGTGCGTGTAGAGTTAACAATTGAATATGCTACTTTCTATGGCAAGTTGCTCACCATTCAATGCAAAGGCAGCTGAAATTTGTGATCATGGTTCCTAGTTCAGTGTCTCCAAGTGCTTCCTTTTTGTTCCTCAGAGGGATCCTGCCCACTGATGCTTAGACGAAGCACCAGTGTTTTAAAAAATTCTGAAGTGATACTCCCCAGGAATAGTGACTGAGTTTGTTCATGACCTTGGAGGACAGCACTTCTCAGGGCCTTTAATTTCTTGATATAAAATGAAAGAGAACATGTAAACAAGACTGGGGGAATCACATACTTTAGCTCCCTCTTTGAGATCATACAAGAACAGCAGCTGTTAAAGGATGACGTTAAGACAAAGCCATGTTATGAAATTAAGTTACTGTAAGAAGCCGTTTCTAACAGGACAAGCGATTTGCACCTCAGGTTTGCGTGTTCAGAGTATAAAAGGCTGGTCCATATGGTTTCTCATGACAAACGCTAAGCAAGTCATCTCCAAGCAATGGGACATTCGTGTAAGGGGGCCTTTTTTAGAAGAACTGAGAAAAAAGTGGTTGCTGGGTAGCATTTGTTCCTCATAGTCGGGCTACTCCTCTTGGAAAAGCTCTCCGTAGCTTCCCTGCTTTCTCAGGTGTTCTTTTCAGTGTGGCCAGGTAGAGCTCTGCGGCTGTTCTCTTGGCCTAGGGTCACGGTTAACTTGAGGGCTTGGGAAGCCTACGACTCTGGATTCACGTGCAGCGGCGGTGCCCATCAGCTGTGTTCTAGCAGACCAAGTCTGCGAAGCGTCTCATGGGCCTGCCCTCGTTTGTCAAGCAGGGCTCTCAATACTGCCCCTAGGGGCTTAGATCTGTGACACACTGGTTGGAAACAAGCTCAGAGTGAGGTTCCACAGGAAAAAAATCAACAAACCTCCAACACACTTTTTTTTTTTGGTCAAGGAAAGGTGCAGACAGGAATGAAGGTGAGGAGGCAGGCAGGCAGGAAAGAGAGGAGAAAGAAGCATCTTTATTTTATTTATATTTTGTTGTTCACTCTGCTTTCCCCCAGGTCCGGTGCTCAAACCTAGGGGGATGTGATTTTGTCCTTCAGAGGACATTGACCCAACCACCACTCCACCAGGAAAAATAAGCAAGAGCAGTGACAGAAGAGTTTTGCATCGTCTGCTCACAGCCCATCTGCTGTGTCTACCAAGAGAGCCAAAGGAAACTGCACCAAAGAATATGGCTGTAGCTCCGCGTGTGAGTGAGTGTGAGTGCGTGCGTGTGTGCACAGAGCCAATCCACTCATGCCTGTGTGTGGTCCTCTGAAACAGTCCCGTCTCCTGGACAGCTGTCACAGACAACAGCAGCAAGCCCTCCTAGTGACTAAACGCCTATAATGCACATTTTTATTTTGTCTGATTTTTTTTTTAGTTATAAAATATTATATTTAGGTTTTTTAAATCTTCTCCTGTAAGACTTTCTTCAGCTGCGGAATTCCAGCTCATGAAATTGTTTTGAATTAAAACAAGAGACAAGTCGTCGAATAAGAGGCAATAGTGGAGATAATTATTGTTTTGTACATCACCAGTCTCACAATCCCTGAAAATATGAACTCGTGCTCTGTATGATTTGTTTTCAATACGTGCGCTTCCTCAGATTCTTTCCACAAGATAAAACTTAAGCATTTCTAAGTACATCTTTATTTCAAAATTAGCCACGTTTACATTAAATCATTTACCTAATTATAGAAATTAATTTAACTTAGTGACTTGATTTACTAACACATAATTATTCTGTTTTCAGTATATCAGCTTTGCCTATATGAGATTGCTTTTTCTTCCATGTGAGAAAGACTTATTTTTTTTTTTTTTTCATATTAATTGAAAACATGATTTGGGCCGTAAGGCAGCATAATCCTGATTTTCACTAACATCCAGTCCGCCATGATGTTAATTGTTTCAAAAAAATATTCCAAGATTTCATGGTGTCTTAATAGAAAGTGTGTGTAAAGATATCAAAGAATCCCAGGGAAACCAATCATGGAAGATGGATGGGGAAAGAGCAGAGCCATGATTCCTGAAAAATTGCAGTATGATCGAAACACAGAATGGGATCCCTCTAATTTCCAGACTCAGTTAGAGGAGAGAGGACAGAATACTATCAGGAAAGAGGCATTTTTCATGATCTAAAAAGTTCTTTTTTTTATTTGCTGCATTAATTTTCATATCTCAACTCTCATTTTTGTGTTGACAATTCCATAATACTACATTTACCTTTATTTTTCTCTGTATGGATTTTATTTTTAAATGGTAAGTTCCTTTCAAAAGGTCCAAAACAAAACTTAATCAAATTTGTATTCAAAGAGTTCCCCTACTCTGTCTTTGTCATTTCAGCCAATGTTACTGCCATCTGGCCTATCCACCTGGTACATTGAGTTGAGTGAAAAATCACTTATGTCTCTTTTATATATTATTTTTCATGAAGTTCTCCTATTATCTAGTACTATGTATCATTTTAAATGTCAAAATAACAACTATTTTGATTTTCCTTTCAAGCATTTAGTTCCACTTAATCTTAACCTAACAACTCTTTCAATGATATTGATAAATTGCAATTTTTATATAAACTGTTTTCGCAGAATTTAGAATACATGATAACTTCAATATCTTATCAATACTTTACAAAATACCCCAATCATCTAATCTTTTTTTAACTGAATATGTTATTAAAATGTTCAACTTCCAATATAAAAAATTTCAAACTGCCAAAAAAATAGAGAAAAGTTTGAAACAGTTACAGCAGCATGAAAATAATTTTAATAAATATGGAAAATAAAAATACTGGTCTAAATTGTGTGTTTATCATTCCCATTCGTGTCTATATTTTTTAGTTTAGATATATGTACAAGATATTCACATACAGCACATGGTATTTTTATATCTTCAACAATGAGACATCATTTTCTATGCTTTAATTGGAACATTCTCTTTAATCTCATTAATTTTAAAATCCCTTCTTTTTCTCTACATTTAATTTTTGGACACTTCATTGAAATAAGATTGCGTTATAACATTATGTATGTTTCAGGTGTGCCTCATTATAAATCATCTATATATTACATTGTTTATCACTAAACGTTCAATTTTACCCTTGATCATTTAATTGATCCCTTTTATCTGATTTTCCCACCACTTCCCCTGCTATATTAACTACTAATTTGGTCTAATATATTAAGTTTATTTGTATTTTATTTCATTCATTAATTTGTTTGGTTTCCTTGTATAAACATAGGAATGAAGTCATCTGGTATTTGTCTTTCTCCATCTGGCAATTCACTAAGCATAGCTTCCTCTAGGTCCATACATGTTATAACAAATGACAGGATTTCACTGTTTCATTGTTTTATTGCTGAGTAGCGTTCTATTGTGTGTACATACCACATCTACTCATCTGTCAGTGGGCACAGGATATTTCCAGCTCTTGGATATTATAAATAATGTTGTGGTACATATCAGAGTACAGCTATCTCTTCAAATTAATGTTTCTGCACTTTGGGGTAAATATCCAAGGTGGAGTAATTGGAGATCCATTGCTGATGATATTTTGATATTCACTTTTGTTAAATTTCTACATGGGATCTCCTTAAATAAATATTAAAATGCATTCTCATATTGAGAAATTAAGATTATAAAACTATTATAAATGTTGAAACAGTGCTGTGATTAAATTCATAGTGTCTTTGTTCATTGATGTTAGAATTTCAGGATCGACACACATCCGGGAAATTTCAGAGCTTTTGGCAACTACATCTTCATTTGCTGTAGGCGTTGTCAAGTCACTTTCCAGGGAAGAAGTATCTTCCCACGTACCAGTATCAGAGATCCTGTTTTCTCATCACCTTATCGAACACATTTCTAGGCACTCACTTGTAATATAAAAATAATAGATTCAAATGAATCACTTATAATATTTAATTTGATTAAATAAAATATATTTTGTACTTCCCTTTTTAATTCTTTTTTTGAAGGAAAGGTGCAGGCAGGAATGAAAGTGAGCAGGCAGGCAAAAAGTAAAGGTAGAAATGTATCTCCTCTCCATTCTGGAGGCCTGATAGCTGAAACGAAGGTGTGGTGGGTTCGACTTTTTTTAAATCTCCGAGGGCACCTGTCTTTGCTTCTTCCCATTTCAGCAAAATCCAGACATGGTGTGACTATGTCACTCCAGACGCTGCTCCTGACCTCACATGGCCGGTTCTCTTCGTGTACAAGGAGATATTGATCTGTGTGAAATAATGACCATAACACATCATCACGCAGCTGTCACCTCGTGAACCTACTTTTCGTGTGTAAGTGGTGAAAACAGGTGAGACTGAAATCTTAGCCAGTTTCCAGGTGCACCATGTTTTTCTAATATTGTAACTGCGAAATAGTCTACCCTTCCAATCACCTGCCTTTGTTTCTGGCGGTAATGGTGGGAGAGTGTTCTTCTCAAAGTCCATGATCAGTTAGTTTGGTCCCAGCATTTAGCTGCACTTGTATTTATCATCACTGTTTGGTTGACCCACTTACCTTTTTAGTTTTTTTCCTTCTTCCTATACTATTTGTAATAATACTTCTTCAGCAAGTACAAGAATTGCAGTTTCTTAAAACTTAGTTGACTTGAAATGTCTTTTCTTGTTACTTACGCTGCTGTGAGTGATATTCTATATTCCATGAAGTGCTTTGACTCTGAAGTTTGCGTGCCATTGCTCTGCTGCCTTTTCTTTCTGTGGCGAACCCACTTTTCTTTAAGATCCATGAATGAGCACTATTTCTACTTTGGATTTATTTGTATTAATTGTTCAAAATTTGCCAAATTCTAGAATTCAAAGACTCTTATTTAATGACAGTGAAAATTTTCAGTTATTCCCTTTGCAGAGCACTTCTTCATCGTTTTACTGCATCTGAAAGGTCTAACATGTTTGTTGGACCATCTTAATCTTTCTGTTATTGTTTGGTTTCTTTCTCTGTCCTCCATATATACTATTATAATTCTTATTAGCTAATAGATGCTTATACTTCAATGATTTTATTTCATTTTAAATACTTTGTCATATTTGCTTAGCATTTCTTTTTAGAATATATTCACCCATTAGACATTTATTATATACTACATATCAATGCAAATTTTGCAATTTCTTTCATATTGTTCATCTGTTAATCTAAATCTTTGTAATTCTTCTCTTTGTATCTGATGATTCTCATTGCTGGTAGATTGTTTCTCATTGTGCATTCTACGTTTTCATTTGTGAATTTATTTTGAACAGAGATTTAAATTTAAGACTCCTCCCTCCCTGTGGCAATTCCTTACATTTTGTAACATCGGATACTTTCCTCCAGAAGAGATTCAGATCTCTTCTGCTAGTAAACCCAGGGGAATGCTCTCTTTAGTCTATTCTATTTTACTTTCTCATACTGAAGTTTCCTCAAGCATCTGGGTGTTACAGATTCCACCTTCAATCATGAGTAAGACGTCAAGACCAGAGACAAATTCTTACTGTTATTTTCTTCTCCTAAGATTTGAAACAGGAGAAAACGTCTCCTGTCCTTTGATGCTGAGCAGAAATCTTTGTCTAGACTTCGATTTCAGAATTCTAAGAATGAGAATCTCCAGGAGGCCAACGATACACACTCTCTGGTTTCCATTAAAGTGTAATTTTTAGAAATTTAAAATCACAGCTCTCAAACAAATGTAAAATGGATTTAAAGAGGCAATTAATCTCATTAATTAATGATGAAACCTATACGATGTTTTCTGAATGATGCAAAGTACGTCTGAAAAGCTGGGATATTTAGATGCAATTTAACAAAACAATGTTAGATGTAACTGCTGAGTTAGATATTAAGTGATTGATAAATAAAATGTAATAAATCTGTGAGGTTATCTGATCCACAAGGGAGAAATGTGTGTGTCTTCACAGGGGAAAAAAAATCTAAATGTAAGTAAGTCTCTTTAATAAGGTTGTCATCATTTATTATTAAGGACCAGAAAGATGACCAGAGTGATTTCCTCTAGAAAATCCTTGGATAGCTTTTCCACCCAAAAGACATTGAAATATTTGCTGCCAAACAGTTTTGTTTTTGTTTTTTTTCCACCTTAGTCTCAACTGTGAGATCATTTTTCTGGTAACTTCTCCCTTGCCAAAGGCATCTAAACCATCCAATTCAATCCCTTCTGTTCCCTTTTGTCTATCCCGTGCTCAGAGATTAGAATCTATGTCTTGTTGGTATTATTGTTTCTATCTTACTGTATTTTATTGAACAGCACTTTGCATTTTGGACAGTGATCATCATATTTTCTATAACAGTTGTAGGCACTTATATTACAAAGAATTTCAAGTTATCTTTCTTACTCTTATTACTTCGTAGTTCTCAGACCATTACAATCTCATCAAACCTATCATTCGACACTCAGTAAATTATCCTCTCCCTTCTCTGAATTTAAATAGTGGATGTTTTCTGACTCTCTTATGTTACCTGTTTTAATCCTTCTGAATACACATACACACACGTACCTTCTGAGGTAGAAATTAAGACAAGTCTTGAGTAAACAGTAAATATGTCACTAAAATTTCCAAAAATGTATTCCGAATAAAGTTTCTTTTGTGTATGATTTTACCATTTTCACTAATTAATAATTAACCATAGATTTGCTTTTTCTGTGTCATCCTTCACCACACCCATGACATTCTATTAATTTTACTACTTTTGTTCCCAAAGGAGCACCTTATCATTACATTTAATGGTAGACTAAGTCCCACACACTTTTAAATATTGCTCCTTTTTTATTTTTCTTCTTTCCTTCCTTCCTTAATTATTTTTTCCTTCCCTTTTTCTTTTCTTGCACCCACTTTTCCTTCCTTCTTCCCTCCCTCCCTCCCTTCCTCCTTCCTTCCCTCCCTACCTTCCCTCCCTCTCTTCTTTCCTTCCTCCCTCCCTCCCTCCTTCTCTCCCTCTCTCCCTTCCTCCCTTCCTCCTTCCTTCCTTCACCTCCTTCCCTCATCTCCCTCCCTCCCTTCCTTCCCTCCTTCCCTCCCTACCTTCCCTCCCTACCTTCCTTCCCTCTCTTCCTTCCTCCCTCCCTCCCTCCTTCTCTCCCTCTCTCCCTTCCTCCCTTCTTTTCTTCCTTCCTTCCTTCCTTCCTTCCTTCATTCATGACTGCTTTCATTCCTGTCTACTTCCTTCTTTTTAGGAGAAAAAGGGAGGGGGTGGTGATTCTATTTTGGAAAACCATTATTAAAAACACCAGGATAAACATTTTCCAATTTTAAAAAGTTTCCAACACTATAGATTTAAGAGAATTTAAAATTATTGAAATCACACTTTTTATTTTCCCATTTTGTCTGGTGCTTGGCTACACAGATCACTGTGTGGAGAAATAAAAACCCTCGGGATTCTCAATGCTCAGGTCAAAAGCCCTCACCTCCTGGGAATCTTCAGTCTACCCTGAGAAATCAACCTCAACCATTTGCCTCATTAACTGGTCTGATCTGAAAGTATGCAGCTCCTCTTACCTCCCTAATAGAATCAAGTTGTTCTAATCCTTAGATGTAAATCTCTGAGTCACAAAGTATCAGGAAACTAGAGAGTTATTTCTCTTGGTACCTACACGTTAAAAAGAATAAAACTCCAGAACTGGAAAACATTACAGAGTATAATGACTTCACAGAAGGGCCATCAAGCTCCTAGACGAATTTACTTAAATTTCAAAAAGTTGAAGTAAAGAGAAACTGGTTGAGGAGCACTAGGAAGCAGCCAGTTACCTTATCTCTTGTAGAAGAAATCTTGGTCTGCCTACTCACCAGGGCAAATGACCTGGGTCTCCTCAGGTTTTCTTTCGGAGCTGACCAAGGGAAGCGTCTGTCAACAACATATTATGAAGAGATCTGTCCTTATGAGGATACATGTGTGTACTTTCAGAATCAAATCAAATCAAATATTAAAACACAAACAACGAGACGATGAAAATTTGTGGACTAGGTGAACGGATGGATGAATATGAGATAGTAATTGAAAGACTGGGAAAGGTTAACTTCCGCAGGAAATAGCAATCAAATGTCTAATGAGTGTATAGAAATATTTGATTACAAGAATGGAAAGAGAATTGGTATTCATACTTGAGAGAAAATTAAGTAAAAAACAATTTAGCCTCAAGCTATTGCCATGAAAAAGAAGATTCCTATCCATCTGAGAGTGTTTAATAATGAGGATGGCTTAGATAAGAAAAACTAAGAAAAAATGGACATTGACAGCAATGTAAAATAGTATTTGACATGTGCATCCTTAAGCTCTGAAGAATGTCTGTAGGACTTTCATAAAATTAAACTTCTCTTTGCCTTTTCATGAAGGAATAAATTGTTAATTCAAATCACTGACTGGTATTTGGGGAAAACATTCTACCATAATCTGATCTCAAATATCGACTAGATTAGTATTATTTTGAAAAACATATTGTGAGAGTTGATGTAGACAGGAGCATGCGTCCTTGATAAAGCCCTGACAGTTGTGAAAGAATAAGATGGCGGGAAGGGAAAAGTCTTCCTCCTCGAATGGGAGCTGAATGCCCTCGCTCACCTGGACGCAGGCCAGGTCTTGCCGTGATGCAGGCCTACACTGAGGTATATATAGAAAACAGCGATTTGGAACAAGGAACTGTACTTACACTAAGCAAACGAGTCAGAATGTTCTCATGTATTTTCTCCTTAAGGGTCTCGAAAAATCAATTTCTGGCGCAAATATCATAAATGTGCATTCCCCAAAGAAATTATTTAACTCTCATTTTTAATGAATGCTGACTTACAATTTAATAAATGACTGGCCAGGGCCGTGACTCTACACTGTAAAACTGTATTTCAAATCTTTGATCCTCCAGCTTGCTCAGCTCATAGGGCCTTCGCCATGGATTTTATTTTTCCACTACTCTCAGTTATACAATTTAGGTTCTTACATTGTGCACCTAACTTCTCATTCTGAATAACTCTATGTAATGTTTGTTGATTTATAATGCTTTACTTTTTGGTGAGAATAGCGTTTAAATACCTGCTAAAAAAGATTTTGCCTGTGGACTTCAACTCCAATAGCAGCTACTACATTTTCCCTCTCCCTTTCTTGGCCTCAGCTTTAAACTATTGGTCCTGGTGATCTCTTTACCATTTTTGCAATGGTTTAAAATTGCTGCCGTATTTTTTGAAAGTGTTTTTGGTAATTTGAGCGGCACTTATGGTGCTTAAAACATTGTGGTGGAATGATTTCAAATAATTTTTATAATATCGATCTGATATTATTTGAGGAAAAATTTTTCACTTTTTCACTAAAGGCATATGAATCCTGTGTTAAATGCAGCTTTAAAGACACCCTCTTAATAAACATTTCTGAGTCCCCCACCCAGTATTTGACTGTCTGAGTAGAACACAATGAAACTAAAAGGGATGTCAGAGTCAACTAAAGCTAGGAAGGCAATTATCTTTAGGCAACAACATTTTATGGATAACTTCACAATGATGGTCATGAAATTTCTGCTCCTTTGTTAATGTAGGGTCTGACAAAAGGAGTAGCATTATGGTATTAGACGTTATATATTCTGCTATTCAGGTGTTATTCAGACTTTTAGTAAACATTTAGGAAGACAGGCAGATGAGGGCAGAGGACAATATTCTATACTAGAAAACTCATTTCTTTTATCTATGATAAAATAGAAAAGTAAGAAAATCTAGGCATGTGTGACAGTTGAAGAGTAAGAATTCTATATGCAGAGTGTAGGAATGTTTTTATTTGCTACTTAATTTTTAGAGAACATAACAGTGAACAAGACAATTTCTAGCTGAATTACATCATTGTGTGGTATATTTTCAAAAATATCGATGCCTCTCTTATAGTGGAGGTAATTCATGAGGTGCAATATTAAAAACAGATAAAACATCAAGCTAATGTATTTCAGGGCCTAACAGCATAATTCAAAACGAAATTCATATTTTATTTCAATCACATCAATTCCCTTTCAACATACCCATGTCTGACAAATCTACTGGCAAATTACTTGCAAATATAATTTTTACATTGAGTTTACAAAATTGTTTTAGTTGTGAAACAATATTTTATGTCTCTAGTTTAATTGCTGATACTGGGCATTGAAATATTTGAAGTGAAGTACAGGTTTTAATGTATCTATAAAAGTAAAAAAAAAACAACAACTGTTCTTCACCTACATGTCAATCCAATCCCAAAATGTTCGAAATTTTTTGGTAAAAATGTAAAACACCCAAATCTCACCACACCCATTCACTTGCCCTCAATACCTTTAAGATTGATGGTTTCCTGACTTTGATTGACTTTGTACTTATTCTACTCATTTTTTGTTTGCCATCTCTTAATTCTTATTCATAACTAGCAACCCTGTTTTGCTATTAAGAATATGGGGCACTCCTGCTTTTCTGACTTCATCTGTATTCAGCGTAGGAAGTGATCATGCGCTCCACAATGAAATGATATCTGATGATCATTTGATACATGCGATCATGTGTTGTCACTGTTCCAGACAAATTTGGACACGTGAGCACCCTTTCAAGGCAATATAGGTATTATTTTTATTTAATTTAATTCTTCCAGAAATTACATAAAAACATTGTTATTTTAAAAAATAACTCATTTAAAAACGTCTTGAAGTAAGTAGTTTATAAAATTATGTAACTTTCAGGTTTACATCTTATAAACTACTCTGTAATCTACACTATTTTCTTCACCAAAAGTCTAGTTTCCTTCCTTCACCATACACACGGTTGACATCAATGACCTGAATTACCGAACACCTCCCTTCTTTCTAGTAATCACCATTTTGCTCTTACAGGCTAAGAGATTGTTTTTGCTTCATTGTGTTTATTCATTTTTTATTCCTCTTCTATAGATGAGTTAAATCAAAACAAACTATGAAATCTTTACAGTTGCAAGATGGATAAAAGGCACATAATTTTTTAGGGCCACCGGCTGCTACGACTATGGCTTCTGCTGTTCTTGTTAACTCCCACAAATTAGTTCCATTACGTCTAGGGTCATTTATCAAAGTTCAAGAAGACTGATAAATGTAGGCATTAGCTGCCATGTGTCTGCAAAATAAATAGATACATATTAAGATAAATAGAGAATGGGAAATAGAAATGTCTGTCATGTTAACTCCCAGATATCTGTATGTTCCCAAACACAAAAAAATCCCTAATTTCTGTCTGATTACTTCTTTGATTTCCCTTTTCATAATCTCTACCAATGACAATCCTTCTCACAAGACTATTTATAACTTCTTATTCCATAAACCAGAAATTTGAGAATACATTTTCATATTATATTTTTCTATCATATGTTCCCTTATTGGAACTTCTTCCACTAACTAATATTACATACTCTAAAATGAAAATATTATTTAGTCTTCACTCAAATGTAGAGAATTCATCATTATTAATTGCTAGAAGTACATCAACAAAGGAAGGATTTATCAGCTGCATGAACATTGAGAAATTATTTTATAGTTCTTCAAAATAATTTGGAGCCCAAGTAATTACCTTTAATATATATGTGGCTCATTTTGCGGTAAGTTAATGAGAAACAAACTCATTAAATGTCAAATGTTGTATTTCCAAATTATATGAGGGTGGGAATATCTATCAGAATAAGAGGGAGATAACATAAAAGACAGATGAAAAGAAATAATGATTTAGAGTTGTAGACAGAAATTGCCTACTAGTCAGATGGGTTAAAAAAAAGCTATATTAATATTAGCCAAATTAATGAGCTTCCAATCAATTCTTTTAATAGCTGGATTATCACTAGATAACTACTAACTTAGTGTGTCCTATTTTTAAATATTGCATTTTTAAACTTCCAGGAATATAAATGTAATTTTAATTGAACCATTGTGGTTAGTGTTGGTTTTCAAAAATCTGAAGTCAAAAAAAAAAACATTGCTCTATTGTTGTGATAATTTACTTTTTAAAAAAAAAATCTTGGTAGGTTAATGATGTGTTTTTCTGCTGAGTAAGTAGGTTCATAAACTTAAATTATGCTAGCTTTTAGATACAGAAAAAATTGTGGGATTTTCTTAATGGCTTTCTTATCCTTCAGTTCTGAAATATTCATCAATCTCAGATGTATCACACTTTATGTTGAACAATGACTATTAATAGTATCTGATGAAAAAAACTTATCAACTGATTAAGGATTACCAATTTCAGAGTTATATTCATAAGAATGTGACTATTAAAATGAAATCACACGATCAGCTCAAAAGATGCAAAAACATATGATAAAGAATCCATACTTGACAAAAATTCTTAACAAATAGAAAATTTCCCCAATGCAATAAAGTTCATTTAGCAAAAGTCTACAGCTAACATCATTATCCGGATAAACAGTTTTCTTAATGATCCAGAACAAGAATGTATTAAGTATACAAATTCAAACCATAGTTTGGATCTAAAGAAAACATACAGAGAACAAAACAGAGTCTTCCATGACATAGAGAGAATAGTGTGTGTGTGTGTGTGTGTGTGTGTGTAGAAGTAATGTTTATGGATGTTTGTGGGGATGGAAATGCTTCATTGTCAATAAACTTTATGTCTTGTAAAATGTAACTATGTTTTCATGTGTGATAGTAGTTAAAATAACAATAGTATCGAAGCAACTAAACTTCCCAGTTTTAGACAAAAGAAGTCATTTCTTGATCTTAGAGATGCTCATCGGTCTTCCTGAACACAATCTAAGGAGTCATTCTCTTTACCTCCATGGCTTTGTTGCCTTCTAGACATAGCTCTTGTAGTCACTTGGGATTGCTTTGACTCTGGACAACTGAAGAAGAAGAAAAGCACAAAAAAAATTATGAATTGCAAATTTCTATGAGTCAGGTTCAGAAGCAGACCACATAACTGCGACACCTACTCCCTATGTATAAGCTACATTTCTACACGAAAATGGAGATGAGTCTGGCAAACGCAGTCCACATTTATTAGTCAGGAAAAGGGGAACTGGATTTTGTCTTCAGCTAATAGTTTCCAATAAAATCCATAAAATGACTGTCCAGTTTTTCATGAATAGCATAATTGATAAATCATTTGTTCATTCAGACAATATATGCTAAACACCAAATACTGGCATAGCTGGTAGAGGAATAGTGAATCAGAAGCCTTCCATCGAAAGCAGTCTATGTACTTGCCAAGGATGTGGGTTCACGTTCTAGGGTCGGGGAGCAACCAAGGTGAACAACTAAATAACATAAACCAGTTTGTTCTTTCTCCTTTCTTCCTGCTTATCTGCTCACCTTTATTCTTGCATGTACCTTTCCTTTAAGAGAGAGAGAGGGAGAGAGAGAGGCAGTTGCTGTATGCAAGTGAGATTGAAGAATCTAGAGAAATTTAAAGTAAAAACTGAGTAACACGTATGATTTAAAATAAGATTGGTATACGATAGAAAACTTGCAAAATAGGATAACAAAGTAAAAAAATGTACCCAATAATATACCAATGAGCCAAACAAGTTACTATCTGTAATATTGTGATTGATAAAAAGCTATTTCTAATGTGTATTTGGTTTAGATACATAGTCCTGGATGACAGCTCTCAATAGCCTGGGAACTAGGAGATGTGAGTGTTAAAAGAGATTCTTGTATGCTAATATTTTGGATTTTTGAGAAATTGTTGAGGGTGGGGGATGTTTGTCATGCAAACTAACTGGAAAAATTGATCACAAACTTGCAGCTTATGATTTCGTTAATCTTGTGGAAGGAATCAGAGTTGAAACTGAAGAACCCCTGGAGCAAGTGGAACTGAACCAATCCAACCATGAACAATGAAATAATTAGCGCTTCTCATTCTTATGAAAAGAATAAACTATTGTCATGACCTGGTGGCTCAATGGTTAAGTCTGTGACTCTTGTGCAGTCCACATCCATTATCAAGAACCGGGGTTCATGACCCGGGGCCCAGGGGGAACTACTAAGATGAACAACTCAATAAAGTAAATAAATGCTTCTTCCTGCCTGTCAGCTCCCCTTAATTCCTTCCTGTACCTTTCCTTGAAAAAAGAGACCACTATTAGGGGAAATTTATTTTATGGAAGTGACTGCATATTTGTTTAATTTATTCATGTTATGTCTATGTCACTTCAACATTAAAGAGCTGCTTTTAAAAATGCTGCAAAATTACATATTTACAGATGCATTCCAAAGGGTTCATTGAAAACTGCTTAGGAAACCATCACCACAAGCCACAAATTGAGCCTGTCTTCAGAAACTTGCTCCAACTGAGATGCTCAGTGTGCAGATTTGCTGAGACACCATTTTACCCCGAAGTCTTGGCTGTGCCCAAGAAAGTTAGGAATAGACATTTTTGGAAGGAAAAACCACATCAAGTCAGTTTTGTTGAATCAATGGGTTTTATTTTAAGAAAACTACTTCATGCTTTCATTTTTAAAAAGATGCTTATTCTGAAAAGGAAGACAGTGCCAGGTAGATATTTGCTATAAACTACTTGGTTTAGTTCATCACAAGGTAACAATCCCTAACTTACTCCAATTTACAAAAAAGAAAAAGAATGCAAAAATAAAAGAAGCGAAAGAGTGGTCAAAGACAACTTAGTACCCGTTTTACAGAACCAGGAATTCATTTCCACTAATTATGGCATGGATGAAAGTAGTCAATGAAATATTAAAATATATTAAAGAAGATGGAAGGAAAACAGCTTCCCTGGTGATTTCTGGAATAGAAGTCAGGTTGGCACCCTATGCCTGCTGGATATTGCTTTTTTTTTTTCTTTTAATGTTTGTATGAAACCATGCCAAATAAAAAAAAAAGTTGCTAAAGCAATACTAAGAATTGCTATTAGCATTTCCCCAGAGAATACTTAAGGCTCACAAACTGTCCCCCACACTTCTATAGGGAAGCTGATATGTCACTCCTGGTCCCATATTTCTGTAGCTTCCTCCATCAACATGAGTTCTAAAGTCTTTCCTTCATGTTTCCAGCCACTCACACCTTGGGGTTAACATTTATTCTGTAAATTTTTTTTTTCAGTTTATTTCTCTGATATTTTTTCAGGATCTGCATTTTTGGCAATAAAATCATCCACATGATGCTGTGCAGTTCTTATTGCATCCATCGGAGGCATGTGAAAGCTGTTTATCTCTCAGTTGTGACTTCTTTTATATATATGGTGTGTATGTATGTGTGTGTATTCTTGTATATGTATTATTATAGTAATTATTCTGCACATTAAAATAAACTCATATGTATAAGTTCCCCATATGTGCAGGCTCCCCATTCCTCAGATAATGTCAACACACACTGGCCTCCATCACATCACCAAGTGCTCTTTACCACTGTCCAGTGAGTTCCACCACCATTTGTATTGCATACCCTCCTGTCCCATTCCCTGTCAGTACCTCAGTTCTATTGGCAAGTGTCCAAGGTTTGGTTTGGTTTTGTCTATTCACATTCCACCTACGAGTAAGGTCATCTGGTATTTATCTTTCTTCTTTTAACTTATTTCATTTAGCAAAATCCCCTCTACGTCCATCCACGTTCATTCAAACGTCAGTCACGACTTTTAACTATGGTCATTTGAAAGGTGACATCTTTGAGTTTTCTCTTGATTTTCTTGGTAAGTATTAAATATTTAGTAATATACTACATAGTATATCATAATAAATTATTATATAGATAATATATAATTATTCATGACCAATGAATAATTGAATAAGTAACATAATTATTTAGTAGGAAGATAACTTTGAGACAATGATTTTAACCTATTCCTCATTCAATATTCACTCACTACATTTACCACCCTTTGACATTTCTTGATTCAATGAAATATTACTGTAGTAGCTGACAAATAGTGACTTTTTAAAATCATCTTTATCTTTTATCTATATATTGGCTAACATTTATAGAAAATGTAGCCCCCTTTCTTGTATTTATTTAATAAAAATAAATTACAAGCAACATAATATAAAATAGTATAATTAAATAATTGTATATATATATATATATATATATATATATAATTATCCTAAAATAGGCATTCAAAACATGCAAAAAATCACTGAGTTGAAGCCAGGAATGGATATCTAAAAATTACAACATGATTTCATCAGTTATTTCTTAGTAACACATGAGCAATGAACACAAAATTAAAGATTAATGGGTTTAATTAAAATAGTGCTCTGAAATGAATTGTATAGCCATATTAGATTATATTATTATATTCGTCTTCTCAGGATGCCATAAAAAAATACCACACACTGGACAGTCCATGTGACAGAACTGTCTTTTCTCACAGTTCCGGGGCAAGAATTCCCAATCAAAGGTGGCAACTGATTCAGTAAAGCACACAGAGTCTTTCAAAAATGGAAAATGAGGCCACACACCCAACTATTTCTATGAGGCACAGGTTCTCCTGACAGAAGAACCAGGAAAATAAATGAACAGGAAATACAGAGCTATAGGTGGCATGACTACAGATATATAAATCTGAATGAAATGTTCAGATCTTTCACCCAGATCTCAACAAGGCCTCTACATCATAGAAAGGTGGTCTAATCTAGACATTTAAGGTTACTTTAGCAAAAACAATTCTGTAATTTTCACATTAAGAGAGCAAAAATGTATATGGGCTTATTCCAGTAGACAAGAAAACAAAGTACCTACAGTCTTAATAGACAAAATAAGTTCAGAGAAGGGAAGCAAATTTTTTCAAATATGATAAGCATATATGGGTATTTACAGGGAAATACTCAAAGCTTATGCCTATTATTGAAAACACAGCAAAGATATTCATCCCCACCCTTTCTTTTCACAGTGTAGTAATGCAAGGAACATATATATATATATATATATATATATATATATATACACACATACGTGTGTGTGCATACAAATATATGCATATAAGATGAAAAGTATGAAATTTCTTTTCTTATAGATAGCATGATCATCTGTTGAAAATCCTCAAAATATATAGTTACTTAAAAAAATGACTGAGCTTAGTGACATTAAAAGAGTCAAAATAAATAATAAAATTACATTTTTTGATACTAGAAACAATCAGAAATAGAATTTAAGAAAACCATACCATTTAAAATAGAATAAGATATTTAGGAATAAGTTTAATGGAAGAAGTGTAAGAACTGTGAAAACTACAACACTGTGCTGAGGAATACTGAGAAAACTAAATATATGAAGAGAAGCACTTCTATGATTTGAAGATTTAATATTATTAACAGGATAGTTTTCTCTAAAATAAGTTACGTATTCAATGCAATATCAATCAAAATTGCAAAAGACTCTGTTGTCCAATTAGCAAATATGTTATCATTTATGTGGAAGTTCAAATAATCTTGAACAGTGAAAACTAAAAGGATGATAAAATTTTTACCATTTAAATACTAAGAATGTGAAATCTGGAACACCTGTAGTAATATAAAAGTCAGTAAACTTTGGAGCAAAGAATAAGTATTAAAAATAACAACTGACATTGTTCGTTCTATTCATCAAGAGTGGCTGATAACCAAAAATGTATTTCTGCACCGTAACTAAAAATTCTGTATTAAAAACACGTAAGGCAAATCCAGACAGAACTTTAAAGAACAACATGCAAATCAAAAATTACATCTGAACATTTTAAGCACAGACATTTTGTTATTTTTAAAACTGAATACAAATTTTAAAATTTATCAAGACTTTATTTACATTTTCTACCAACCAGATGGAAAACATTATAAAATGCTCTATCACCAGAAGAAACTCCATTTTTATCAAGTTCACTAATATTTGCTATGTTAGATAATCAAAAAACTTTAACAAATTTAATATCTGGGGTCATTCAGACTATTTCTCTAATAAATTATTATTAAATTGATTTTTACATTGCAAAGCCCTAAATATTTGAATATGATAAAAATCAAAATAATTCTTTGTATAAAATAGTAAATCAAAAGGGAAAAAGAAAGCATTTGGTCTTGAAAAAAAACACTTCAACTTCAGGATCTTTAAGGAAAATTTATGTCTTTTAAGGTTTATGTTAGAAAAAATAAAAATGTCTAAAATCAATGATATGTGCTTCAAGCCTAAAAAGAAAAGAGAAAATAATATTCATAAATGGAAAGTAAAAGATGGAGATAATACATAAATTTAAAAATAATGATAAAAGTACAAAAGAAAAATTATAAAACTTAAATCTGATTCTTTGATAAAATCAATGAACTTCTTGATAGTCAAATCAATATAAAAAGATAAAAAATTCAAAAAAAACAAAGCAAAATGATGTCAGAAATTGAAGGAGAAAGATGTATGGAAGAGATTCTATAGATACTAAAATGTTAATAAAGAAAAAATTTAAAAACATTCATTTTTGCTTTGCTGTTGTTATTCCCTCGCTCCAGCACCATTTGTTAAAAAAGACTTAGTTTCATTGCAATTCCTTTGCTTCTTTGTCAAAGTTTAGCTGATTCTATTTATGTGAGTCTATCTCTGGGCTCTCTATTCCTGTCTAGCCATCAATCTTTCTGTCCTTTCACCAACACCACACCGTTTTAATTATTATAGCTCTATAGCATGTCTGGAATGTGTTCGTTCTTCTCCAACATTGCATTGTCGTTTCTGTATTTTTTTGCCTCTCCATATACAGTTTAGAATCAGATTCTCAATACCCATAAAATAAGTAGCTGTGATTTTTATGTGTATTAACATCGAATATTCTGATCACATGGAAAAACTGAGATCTTAAGAATATTAAATATTCTTATCTAGCAAAATGGAATATCACTCCAGTTACTTACTTCTTTGAGTTTGCTCATCAAAGACTTGTATCCTTTTGTTTTTGTTGTCGTTTGTTTATTTTACATATATCTTGCACATATTTTCTTAGCTTTATATCTATGTGTTTTGTTTATTTGGGTGCTATTCTGAATGAGTTTTTATTTTTAATTTCAAAGTCCACATTTTCATTGTCAGTATACAGGAAAGCAATTTTTGTATATTAGTATTCTATCCTACAGTTTTGTCATATTGCTTATAAGTTTTAGGTAAGTTAACTTGTTTATCTTGATATTAGATGAAATTATTTGGTAAAAACTATTTTTTTTCTTGTATTAACATTATTAAACAAGATTTAGAAAATTAATTCCTTCATTTTTTTTAACTAAAACATCTATTATATATCTACTCTATGCCAACCATATCAAATTCACTCAGATTATTTCACTAAAATGAAAAACCTGAACCGTCTTTTTGGTGGGACTATACAAACTAGAGAACATAAATAATCACTAATGTCGAAAAATAGACAATAGGCAATTTTAACATAGGGAAGCAGACAAAAGACACATGCTCCCCTCTTACATTCTTGTCAGTTGAGGTAGAAAAAAATGTAACACATAAGTAAATTTCAGGGTATTTTAGCAGATGTTTAATTCTACTAACAAAGACAAAAATAAAGACTGAAAGGAATTGTTTAAGGAATGAATACAAATTTGCAACCTTTTAATGTATCTATTGATTGATTATTTTTTATATACTAAGTAATGTAATACTGTGAATTTTATGTTTTCACTAATTTTCTGTTTCTTAGGCATTATCTATATTGTCTCTTTCCTAAAATATTCATTCATCTTTGCTTATTAAAATGTTGAACAGTAAAGTCATGAAATCTTCCAAAATTCAAAGTTGCAGATTTTTCAGCCTCAATATATTATTTGTAATAGATCAGAATTCAATGTTTTTTAGAACTCTAATCATTAGAATTAAATGAAGTTTAGGATGCAGTCTGCATATATGTATACATATACAATTTCCTTTCCTTCATTGTCTACTACATTTAGTAATACATTACTTATTACTAACTTTATGCCATCTATAAAAAACCACCATGTATTTTTCTTGCCATTGGTTTTGTTTTATGTTCACAGCTTCATAAACTACTTGGTATCAGGAAAATTCTCTCCATGTTAATGTCCCACTCATCTGCTTGACATAGTTTCTCATGAATAATTGTTCCATAAATGTTTATTAAATGATCAGTGTTATAGACGTGTATGATTTATTTATTGCACTATGGAAGGTTTAATCTGCTTTAAGGTTGAGACTTCTTTGTAAAACCTCAGAATTTTTAGACTTCCACGATATTTTGGAAATAGGATATCTTCAGAAATTGATTTAAAAAATGAATATTATAAAAAAAAAAAAAAAATGAAGAATTGTAGCCCTGTTGCCTCATAGCCACATATATTCTGGAGTAGCAATGTAATTAGGTCTTAAAGATTTTCAAATTTATATTATCCCATTTGATCTCATTTTTTTATAGATTACAATTTTATTTTGCATTTTATTTTTTAAGTAAAACTTTGGGAACCTTTCAGAAATATGTACATGAAAATATTCAAATTAATTTAATCTATGGAAAAGTTATTAATTAAGTTCAAGTAAAAGTACATGAAGAGCAATAAAGCATTTTATTTTCTTTCTCACATTTCCTAATGAGGCTTAGAAGTTTATACAATTATTTTAATTAGGGTTATAAACTTCTTCCTGGGCAGGTGAGAGGCTAATTACCTAATTTATATGTGTGCAGCAATTTTCTCTAGACTCTTCACCACTCCATCTTTTCCTTTAATTTTCTCTATTTTCACCAATTAATGCTTATTTTGCTCTTGTTCTATTTAAATGAAAGACTCAGATTATGCTCAGTGTAATTTCTAAGGTGGAATATAGAATAAAGTTTATGTTATACCAAGTATGTTTTGAGTGGAAATACCTTTAATATTTTTTATTTATATTTGTGCAAAGTATTAATACACTTGCAAAGAATTAAATGTCAGTAGCATAAAGTCCACGTGTATTTTAAACTTTATATCATAATGAAATCATAGTAATACATTTTTTACTTATTTCTTAAACAGTCATGACAGTGGAAAGCTAATGGTATGTTCTCATTTTTTCTCTTTTTCAGTGATGAGTGTAAAAATAAATAATAAAGAAAAGAAATCCACTTCATTGCTTTAACAGGCACTAGACCATGAAGTCCCAAGATAACACTTTTGGAGAAGAGCTCCACATGAAAATGTTTGAACGAATGAACAAAAAACACTTATACTTGGACCTCAAAAAATAAATACATGTATTATATACATATATTATATATACACACATATTTATATGCACATATATATGCACAGATATACATACATTTAGCTATACATATATAGAGATATAGATATATACCTGTAGTATGGAAAGCACAGTGATTTCAGTGTAATTCTCGTTTTTCATGGGATAAATCAGAACAGAGTGTGGTCTTTAGATTTACATTACGTATACGTCATCAAGATTTAAAATGCCAACTCTGCCCCAACCGTCCAGGAAACATAGTATGTTGATCACTTTTGCTAGAATTCTTTAATTTTTTTCCAAATGATCAAAATTTGTGATTTTCTTCTCTAGTTGAAAAAAGCAATGCACATGACATATAGGTCAAAGTATTTTATTCCTTGTGTGTGTGTGTGTGTTTCCATTCATATTTTGAGTGGAGTTTAAAAGCTTTGCTGTTTTTCAGTCAAGACTAACCAAGGATGATGGCCTAATGGACTAGTACGCTGTAATATCGTTGCACATATTGTCACAGGGAAAAATGGGAGTCACATCAACTATCTGAAGTAACATAAATTGCACTGCAAAGAGGTTAGCTGACTCTGCTCAGGAAAAAAAAATATCAAGCAAACACTTTGCAAAGCCTTGTCCTTTTCCTCCTTTGGAGGACATTTATTCATAGACATCCAATGTGCTTTCTTCCCAAGGGGGGAGACTGACTCTAATGCTTTGGGCAGCACCTCACTGCTGAGTGTGCCAACTATTTGTCAGAAATGATTAGTGAGAAAGAAAGACTATTCCCCCCGTTGATAAGAGGGAGCAAATAGGAAAGTCTCTGCCATTGTGAGAGGGAAACACATTTGTTTGGTAAAAATACGTTTCATTTGATCATATATCACATTACTGACCAACTTTTATTTCTGCACACTCCTGTAATGAATCATATTAAATATGACAGATTTTAGGTATTAATAAAAATCTGTACCAACTCACAAATGGGTGTGTGCATTGTAATCATTTTTAGTTAAAATAGTAACTTTGTGCTATCCAGATGAGGGCAAAGAAAAATTAATCATGGCTCCCTTTTAATCATGCTTTTAGAAACTTACTTTAAGTGCCTTTGGATTTATAATAATCCAGAACACACATTCTATATTAAAAATTTAAATAAGAGAATTTATTACAACTCAATTTTGGCGTATATTCCGAATATATTGCAACATAAAAGCTAAAGAAAACTGTAAATTTTCCTAAACAGATTCATAAAACTCTCACATTGCTTATTATGAAATCGATATTAATGTTAGAGTAATATTTTGATCTATTGTGTTCATAAAGTTAATGAGATTCTTTACTATCATTTTGAATATTCCCATAGTAAGATAAACTAGATGATATAGATATGTGATACTGAATAATGAAACAGGTAAAATTGGTCCAATCAATTTGAATAAAATATACTATAATTTTGGGTGTATACTGATCTAACTAGACCCATGTGTTATATAGCACACAAAAGCCAAGGTAATTTAGTTATATATTTGATGATTAGATTCAATAATATTTTATATTGAACGTTGGAAAAAAAAATCACATTTATTTATAACCCAGAAATTAACAGAACTCCCAGGAGAAATTTAAATTTCATGGCTCTGTTTCCTAACAACCTTTAGGTTCAAATGCTAACTTTTTTATTTCCACTTTATTTAGAATGTATCATAAATCGTTAATATGAAAGAATAGATTCCAATTTTTTGAAAGTGATCTTTGCCTTTTTCTTGAAAAAGTGCAGACTAACAAGTCTGACACTCACATACTTTTAAAAAGTTGGATGAAACATAAAAATGTATTGCTTTCTTACTGCAATGAGTGGGAGAAAATAGAAACTGCTAGTGCATGGAAGTCAAGCTTTCACCTTGAGAGCAGGTACTGGTCCTTCCTGCTAAGAGTAAGGTCAGATTTCCTGGAACCCTGAGGGACTAGGGGCAGAGACAAAACTCAAGCTTGGAAGCAACTTAGAAAACAATAGGAAAACCCAGTCAAAGAGAGGCTTCAAGGAGCTATGTCATTTGCCTGAGGGGGAACTAGGAGTAGGCATGCTTTTTCCTAATAATGACCTTTGTGACCTGAGAAACCTCGACAAGAATTTAGTTTAAAATAACCCTAGTCTGGTTATAAACATAAATACTTAGCAGAAGTAAATTTACACTATTCATTTGGGAAACCATTTTCCACCTTGTCCTAGAATTATACAGTTGTAGTTTCAGGTTATATAAGTTGACACTTAGCAAAACACAACAAAATATACACAGCAACACGACCCATGAGAAGGAAAGGAGAAGGAGAAAATAGACAATAGAAGCAGCCAGATACAGGTACAGGAATTACCAGACTCTAAAACAAGTAGGCTTAAACCAAATGAAAATGAAACGGAGTATTGAAATTTTCGATTCAAATTAAAGTAGGTAATTGTCTCATTCCTAACACACTGAAAACAGCTAAAATTAAAGACTGAAAACCTCATGAAATATATCCCAAACATTGCGAACCATATTTTACAGCTAGATGACCAATAGTCACACTTAGGCATCCTTTAACTTAAGTGGGACAGAATGCTTCTTCTAACCATCTTTATCTCAGGGTGAGTACTGCCCCCGGGGAATTCTGTAGGTCTCATTTAGCATGTCAAATACATTTTTGCTGTTAGAGCTCCAGGGAACAGACACTTCAGGGAACAGATATTTGTTTTATTTCTCATCATTTTGCATTTTTCTTATTTATCCAGTGAGCCAAATTTGCAGAAGTTGTCTCTAGTTTCCAGGTCCCAAGGAAGCATTAACTTTCAGCAACCAATCACAGCATTGCTTTCTGACACCTTGGGTAAACTCATGGCCATTCAGAGAGGAAATACTGATCAATTCCTGCCCCTCCCTTATATTGAGCTTTCACAAACAACGCTCTCACCTGTTATTTTAAAGGGTTCTCCAGGTCAGGCTCCCCGAGGCCAGCCTCAGGCATAATGAAGAGTCTCCAGAATTGCCCAAAGGCTTTCCCAAAAGCTGCCCTGGTTACCGTTTGACGGCAGCATGGAAATCTGCACTTTACTGATGCTCTCAGACTTTCTCGAATTTGTGATTTGATTTCTAGGTATCATCGGAGGACAATGCTTGAACTTTTCTCTTGTAAGCGTGTCCTCTGTATCTTCTCTCCATCTTCTCAATGATGTGGGCTGATTCCTTGCTATAGGCCAGACCACTGAGAGCAACTATTTTGCTATTGCACTCTTGTCTTTCATTGTCTTGCTTTGTTTTCCTTTCCTGTGTGATAATACACTATTATTTTTAAAGGAAAAACACACACACACACACACACACACAAAAAAAAAAAAAATTCCTGTTGAATGAATGCCTGTGTCCATGTCCTTAAGGGTCGATCTGCTGCTGTCAGCCTGCACGTGGTCTTTAAGAATTTGTTAAAAGTGTCTGCGGAATTCTCTTCCCACTTGTGAGTAAAACTCACCTGACCTTTGCTGCCAGGTCGCCCCTCCTGCTGTCTCGCCCTTCTGCTTGGAGATGGCTGAGTTTCCTGAGATTTCCGACAAGTAGTTGCTTATGACCTTGGATTTCCTAAGAGCACAAGCAAAGTTATGCTGCTGTGGATTGTCTTTTTACTGTTATTAGAGTCGGAGTGGATCCCTTCACATCTTTGTAAGCCTTATAAAATCTGTATGCATTTAAATGCCAATTTAATGTCTTTAGTTTTGCATTACATTACTTGATTTTATGTTATTCAGAATATACAGGTTTAGGATTTTATATAATTTCTGGTAAGTGAGAGGCATCATTAATATTGCTCATGTTTTCTGTATCTAGGTTGTTTTTATTTAAATTGCTTTATCTACTTAACTTTTTGCCTTCCGCTCATCCATCTACCCACCCGTCCATCCATCTATCCATCCATCATTCATCCACCTCTCCATCCAGTCATCATCCATCCATTCATCCAACTAGATAGCTATCTTTCTAATCAATTAATCTAGCAGGCTAACGTATTTTTATTGACTTATTTTCGTGATTTGCATTTTGTGTTTTGATCAAATTAAAAAATTTCTGTCTATTAAATGGAATCTTTAAGCCCATTATCTTAGCTTTATACTCATATAGTTGAGTTAATCACAACTCTTTTGTCATATGCTTTTTATCCAATATTTTATAGATAGGCTAATTTTCCTCACCCCCGATGGGTTTGAAAATTATACATTCCATTTTTAAACTGTAAAGATTGCATTTACTGTTGACTGATGCAGTCCATCACTGCTATTGATGTTAGCTATCCTCCTTAATGCCACAGCAGACACTGAATTGGCAAATACCGGACTACTGTTAGGGAATATATAAGATTATGTTCCTGCGGGCTTCTGATCACAGCACTTTGTCAATTGAAACTTTATTTGCATTATATGGGTTTGTTCTGTTCTTGTAAAATAAACTACTGTTGTCAGCACTAAAAAATATGTACTTTGCAAAACTTGCCCTGTGTAACACTTAGCAGATATTTAAAAATATATTTCTCCCATGAACCCCTGACCTACTTCATTGGCAAGCTTAGCATTCTTTTGACTATATCACCTTTTGAAATATCACCTTTCGAAACATCTAAGCTACTGAGTACTAGTCAATAAGATTTTCACATTTTTCAATGACATGAGGTGATTAAATTTCTAGGGTATTCAGCCTTAACATCTGTCCACTCCACCTTTTTCTTTATCAGTCATCATTCCAGGAAACTAAATTTAATCACTGTTGCATATCTTCATCAATCTCATCATGCACTGTAGCAATTTCCACAGTGATATACAGATCAGTAGATTTCTCCTTCCTTTCCATGTGTGCTGTAGTATTGACTCATTAGCATTGAACTCATGGCCAACAGCACTGTAACTCCTGCCTGAACAAAGCTTACTAATACATGCATTTACTGTCAGGCATAGAAAATCCTCTTGCATTTAAGGATGCTAGAGAGCATTCTAGCATTCTATTTTGGGCCTATTGTAAGAGCAAAATTACCAATATATATCACTTTTTTTTTTAAAGAAGAAGAACATAATTGATACTAAACAGACCATAGTAAGACACTTTTTCACAATATAAACCAGACACCAGAAGAAAAAGCATTGCCTTGTTCAATCCATTCAGTAAATGACAACACCAGTATCACGACTATTGGATTTCAGGTTTATAAGTACATTTTACTGGGTAGGCAAATTCACAAACACTAAAGATAAACTTCTATGCTTTTTCACGTCTTTAAATTTTCTTTGAAAAATTATCTATTTTTGCTCATGTTGCTAGAATACATACATATTTTGAATATTTTTCCTTGAGTTATAAGCACTTAATAGTAAATAACATTTTATTATTTTTGGTCAATTTCAATGTAATTTAATGTACACATATATATGTATATATACTTGTTATATACATTAGAACATGCATTTTTGCTATAAATTTGAACTGGAACAATGCATTGAATGCACACTTGTCTATTATAATTTCTTACATTACCATTGTTTTTGCTTTTGTATCTTGCAAGATGGTGAAGCTCAATTAATTATGGTAAAGTAAAGAAAAATTAGAAGAAAACCCATCAATATGAAAATAGCTCAAAATCTTTTAAACTTATAAAATTTCTTCACGCAAATTAGCATTGCATATATTTAATGTATCTGTAGATATTATTAGTATATGTACATATGAATTTTATATGCAATTTCAAAAGTGTCTTTTTGACTTTTAAAACTTACATTTTAATACAATTTTTATCATCTTAAGTTAACCTATTTCTTAGTTAATTTCTATCTGGACCTATGAAGAGACTAGTTCACACTATGAAATAAAGAAAATATTTACAGAAAAATGTCCATATTTTAGACAGCTGATCTAATTAGCATGAAAGCCACTAAACTATTGAATGAATAATCTATTTTATTTACTCTTGATTTGCTTCTTCTTTGTCCTCCACGACAATGTTATTCAGCGAAACAGAATATTTCAGTCCATAAATCCATCCTTAGTAACCTGGAAGCTAAGCCATGGAAATAGTTTGGTTTAGTCAAGTAATTATTTCTTCACTTCAAGGTGTTTTCTAAAATGAATTGCATAGTGAAGGAAGAGCAGAAAGGATGGTGAACTTAGTTTAATGTATATAGAGGTGGCTTTACTATAATGTATGTGTTAGACCTGTATATTATCATGACATAATCCTCCTTTAATAAAGTTAATTTGAATTAATTTTTAAAAGAATTGATGAAGGATAATAAAGATCAAAATAATATTCTTACTAAAAGTCAATCTTAGCATGCTGACATATGATATCTATAATTCAAAAGATATCTATGTGTTAACCTAAGATTTTTGATAGAGGCTCTAACCTCTCTTTTAATAGATATATTTAGACAATTTATTCAATGTTTACAAAATAGTTTTAAGCATACTGTGGCTGTTACATGAATTATAGAACAAATGCAGAATTCATAAATGAATGTATAGAAAATGCTATCTATAAAAATGAAATTTATGGAATTATTTTGGATTATCAAGAACTTCAGAATTTTAATTTCTAGACATCCCAACATCATTATCGTGTATAAAACATTTACTTCCCTGAATATGAATATTTACTACTGGTTTATAATCTGAGGTATATTTGACATTTTTGGAAACTGCTATATTTAACATATTCATATGCTTTAAAAAATTTATGCTAAAGATAAAAAAGGGAAAGGGAAATGAGAGAGGAGTAAGGGAAGACTAAATGGTAGTAACATAAAACATAAAATATAGATTGTAATACCTATACTCAATACTGGATATTTGTTTTGTATTGATTTCTAATGCAAAGCATTTAATTTTATAAGTGAAAATGAAATAGTTTTAAAAGACTCATTTTCCCTTCAAGCAAGCTTACTGCCTTTATTTCTTTGAAGAATTAAATTTGACCGACAGCTGAAAATCAAAGTCAGAATATTATGGACAAATAAGGTTTTTTTTGTTTTTGGTTTTTTTTTTTCTGACAATATGCTGAAATACTTTAAATTGACATATATTCCAAATTACATAATAAAAAATAAATATAAAGTGACTAGATATACGTAAAAAGGGTTACAGATTTTGTGTTCCACATTTCTTTTCCTTCCAGTATCTTTGCAGAGAGAGCTATTCCAAATTACTCTCTAACAAATGAAGATGATTCTCAGTAGGGAAGCCATACCTCATGTTGTTTTCATCAAAGGGAGCTTAGTCCATATTTGCCTGTCTGAATATTGCCATTATATTGCTAATTTACACATTGGGAAAAGGGTCAAGAGTGCTCCAAATTTTTGATGACTTGATATTAACCTGAAAGGGGAATGTTAATAACTGATGAAATAGATCCACAGTAGTTCAACATCAAGATAGTTTAAAGTCATGTATTTTAAAATTATAAAAAAATCAAAATTCTGCCCCACACCAGTGAATCATTTTATATATTGAGTTACTGGCAGATTTACATTTTTTAAGACTGGCAAATATAAATTAATTAGATCCTATAACTAAGGTAAACTTATGAAAAGAGTATATATCAGAATAACATTACCTGAGTAAAATGATAGTGAATATAATAAATTTATCAGTAAGTAATTAAGATATTGTAGTTTTCTAAAGTTCAAGGATGTTACTAAAACATAAACTCATGAAAGCCTCTACAATTCTAGCTAGTACTCAAATAATATTATTTTTAATCACTATTTTATTAAATAGTGCTCTGTCATCCTTGCTTATGCTTTCTTTGTCTTAATAATGTAGTATATTATTGTCTCAACTTGTTAAACAGAAGTATGGATTTAGACACTGTTGAAATGCATACCTACCTTTCCTGTCCCCACATTATTTTTATTTTGTGATGTATTAAAAATTCAAATGGAAGCTGTATAGTTCTTTTCTGTTGTTCAGTGCATTGGAACTAATTAAACAGTATATATATCTAAAATTCAAAGATTCTGAGATGTGTAGATTAAAGCCAGCCATCTAACATCACTGAGATAGTTAATATCATTTTTATAACGTTCAACAAACATTTACGAAGACACAATGTGGGATCATTGGGAGGTGAAGAAAATGATCTTTTCCAACAGAAATATTATGTCTTTTCTGGGATTCTTCAAATACGAAAAATCAAGATGTAGTCATATGACCTTAGGTTATAATTTGCTCCTTCTCATCTGAATGGATGAATGATCAAACCAGTTGCTTATGTTAATTTTTAATATGTAGTAGAGTATGCTGCAATTTCAGGGCATTTTTGAGAACATGACGTTGACATTTTGAGAATGACAGAAAGACAATTAGGACTGAGAAGAGTGACAAAACAGAAAACAGCAGAAATCAAAATTAGATGCAAAATTAGAATGAGACTGAAAACATGGGTCTTCCAAAAACACTAAGGCAGATAGTCCATTTCTTTGAATGGTGAAGTAATTACTAGTGTGTTTTGACAACTGAAATGAAAAATCAGACCCAGATGGCAAATATGCACCAGTGAGCTGCCGACTCCCATCAGCAAGCTCAATTGCAGGAAATCTCTTACAAAGAAAATGTTTGTAAAAATATTTTTTCCTAAATGGGAAGAAACATCACTGCATCTTGTTCATTTTCTTGCTCACAGGTTTATAGTTCCTAACAGAATGTCATTGTCTTATACAATTTAAACCTGAGCAGTGCCCATATTATCCAGGTAGATTGATGAAAGCCATAGCTCCTGTCTACGTACTCTCTCCCAGTCAGCACATGACTCTGATCTCCAGATAAGGCCGCTGGAGAGCATATCTCCAATAAATGCATCATTGCAAATAGAAATATTGTCCTGGGAAATGATTTCAGTATGAACATCTACCCTTGTTTAAAAAAAAAAAAATATATATATATATATATATATAAATAAAAGAATTAACAAATGAGTTGAAAATCAGAATAAACAAGTATGGAAGTATAGTTTACTCATCCCACAATTGTATTTTCCTTATAATTTTTGATTGAAGTAACATCACATCATAACATTTTATTGTCAGGTGTGCATCATTTATCAGCATCTGCATAAATTACCAGAAGAGCTCTCGCTACTCACAGTCTAATCCTGTCCTTCTAGATATAATCGAACCTTTTACCTAATTGATCCACACCTCTCTAGTCTTCCCTTCCCTTCTGGTAACCACTAACTTGGTTACATTGTGCAAAAGTTTCTGTTGCTATTGCTTAGTTAGTTCATTAGTTTGTAAAACTGCTGTATTAACATTTACAAAAAGATTTCTCCATCTGTAGAGAAAGCATTTACTCTGTCATCTGACTTCCCATTAATTTCAGAATACTTGTTTTCAACTGCCCCTGAATGAGTGTGGCTGATTCAGTCCCTAGGCAGGTTGGGTTCTACCCAGGAGGAGCTCTTTTTTTGTGATTCTTTCATTTTTTTCTGAAACACCATGCATAACTTTAGATTTGAACTTACATTTGCCCTATTCTATCCTTCCAAAAATATCACTTTTCTGGAATTTTCAACTGCAGATTGGCAATTCACTCTTCTACCTTTTCCCTAAGCATTCTCCCCAAATCTTGCCTTGATTAATTCTGACTTCATTCTAACCCGGGACATCATTCACTGTTCCTTCAGCATTCCTGTATTGTGTTCTTTTCTTTCTTTTTTTTTATCCCTGAAAATATGTTTCTGCCAGATATTACTTGTGTTTCTCATCTCCATATGTAATTTGAGGTAAATATGTCCTTACGTTTCTAGGCAAGGTGGTCTCTCCATATGTGATTTTTTGATCTGTGTCTTGGGTACATACTTATTTCCTTGACAAAAATGTCTGTTTTGAACTAAAGTGCTTGCTTTTGTAAAATTGGCTTTGTGATGATGAACTGCTGAGGTCAGTGAAAATCTGACATTTACATTTTAGCAGTTGCTACTTTAGAAAACAGTCTGATACTTGCATTTGTAGTTTAAAGATAAGTTTAAAATTCTGAAACAATAATTAAAACTTAACTATTAAAGAGTTAACACTATAATTACATAAATGTTGAAGTCTAATCAAGATAATTAAGATCTGATATTAAGGTACAAAAGTGCCTTGATAATGACATACTGGTAACTTAGCCAACTATGTCTAAAGAAAAACCTATGCCCCTGTCCTCCTTCCATCTTCTTTTCATCTGAACACCTGCTACACAGATTTTTGAAACAGGGTCTTTATAATACCAAACATCTGTGCAGAAAGGGCTATCTTCCATTTATTGGTGGTTTAATGTCAACTAAGGCACTTTTTTAGCCATTTAATCTGTTTTGTTCCAAGATTATTCAAAGCCTTTCTCAACTAATCTAACCAGCAGGTCTTCCATCACACTGTAGAATATTCGTAATTAGAATACATTCCATTTGTTCAGCAAGCACCCACAGTTACTGCCTACTAACCTGGAAATAACTTTTTAAAAATCATTTTACATGGGGTTTTAAATTTTAGTGTCTGTCACCTAAGTGATGAAGGTGTAATGATGTTATGATTCTTTGTCAATGAACAAGGTTTCATTCTCTCTTCTAAAATGGAAGTTGCAAGTAATGCACTTTTCCTTTAATGTATGATATAGTACTTATCATATGTGATAGATTTCATGATACCTTTATATATCACAGAAATATGTACCATGTATGTTTTATGTATGATATTTCATATATATGTCATTTCATATGTATGTCTATATTTATGAAATATCTTATGTTGCTCTCCTTCAGTGCTCAAATTTACTCAAGTATTCTTTCTACTTGATTATTAGATGTTTAAATTAATGTCATCTCTATTTATTTATATTACTTTCTTCTATCATTTGAGTCACATTTAAAGTCACAGTGATGGATAAGCTTATATCTGCATTGATATCATTTTTTGCCTATTAATCTTAAGAACTGGGTATTTCTCATCTCATACTTGCCTTTGTAGTCTTAGAAACTACTTATAAATTACTTGTGAATTTTAGGATATGCCCTTAGTGAAGAATCTAATATTATTTTGTTCTTATCTCATATAATTTGAGCCCATATATATGTACATTTATATATGCATATATATATGTGTGTGTGTCTATATATGTATATATTTCTTCTAATAAGTCAATGTGATATCGTAACTCTTAGAAATATATATTTGGCTTTTGTGCATACTTCCTGGTTCCTAGCTCTCCAAATTCTTCATATCTCCTAAGTGTTGAGAATGGTGAAGATGTCTTATTGAACTAATGAGGTGACTCCCAAGAAGTACCTAAGAGCTTGGGTATCATAAGAACCAACCTTGTGATGAGAAGATGGAACTTCCAGTACCAACTCTAGTCCTTTAGGAAGGGAAGAGACTAGAGACTGAGTTAAGGTCAATGACCAATAATCAGCTCAGTAACAACTACGTAAGGAAACCTCTAGAAAAAGGCAGAGTAAGGATCTTTCGGGAGCTTCCAGACTGGGAATCCTGAGCTCCTCCATGGGCCACCTGACCAGGCCCTGCACTCCTGGAAGACAACTCCTTTGCTCAGGACCAATTCCTATGTTGTATACATCGGACCTCCAACCATACCCTTTAGTATTCTTTGTAAAAATTGGTGATTTAGTGAGTAAACAGGTCTTGTGAATTTTGTGAACCTTTCTAGTGAATTGATGGAACCTGAGGAGAGTAGGTGGACCTTGAATCTGTAGCTGGTGGTTCAGAAGCACAGGTAATGCCTGAACTTGAAGCCAGTTACCTGAGGATGAGGTCAGTCTAGCAGTCTGAGTCTTGAGCCTGGGGAATCTGTTGCTAAATCTGGGTAGATAGTGTCAGAATATACTGAATTTTGGGACACTCTGCTGGTGTGTGCAAATGGCTTGTGGGTGTGGGGACACCTCCACACATTCAGATTGGAACTTGGAACTATGTCCAGAAAGCCTATATCACCAATGAAGCAAGTGTCTACTCCCACACAGAATTTCAATTTAGAGATATTAGGGTATCTCACTATATGCTTGACTCAGTGGAGTTATCTGAGCTATCAAACACTTGAAGCATTGTAGTTCTAAGTTCTTAATGTAAAGACAGTTAAGCAAATATCTGCTTCCAATTACCATGATACAAAAAGTTAGGATTGTGATACCTCCACACTCAGATTTAGATACAGATGAAGACGTGATTAGATTCTGGTCCGATCCAGTCTATTTTTTAACCAGTATTTTGAAGTTTTTTTTTAATCTTTATTATTTTCTCCATTGCATTTTATAATTGAATTAACTTAGTTCTAGGTCAAAATATTTGAACATCTTGAAGTAACTGTGAGATTCATATTTGAAAGTCTTTTCTACCTTAGACTAAAGAAAGCTTAGGGTTTTATTCATTTTTTAGATTAAAACAGTATTTTTTTAAAATCAGTAAGGGCAGGTTTTTATGTCTTTGAGGTTGAAATGTGCATCTCTATTAGTTAATTCATGTTTTAATTTTTTGCTGAATATGAGACACTATCCATCTCCAAGTACAGTGTCTGATTTGATTGGCATATATTGCATATTTTAAATAATTATGATAAATAATTCAAACAAAGTGATTGCAGTTCCTTTTTTTATTAGCATCAACCTGTTTCACTGATATCTTCTGATCTTTTCCCAACTTTGAAGACTTCTTTGGTCTTTGAAGTGTAGGCGAAAAGCAAATTTTTGTGTGGAGGTGTTTAAAGTATCTGAAAATGATTCTTATTGTTTGTTCCACGTTTCCCTATTATCCTGATTTAACAGATGCCATGTAGTCTGACTCCCCACAATCCGAAGCATATGATTCTATGATTCCAAATATTTCCTGTGCTTTAAAAGTCGTTACAAAAGAATAGTCAAACCACAAAAAGATGTGATATTTAGAATACTAGCTATGTAATCATGGAGGACAACTTAACTTTTTTAAAATAGCTACTTTTAGATAAAATAACTTGACATGCTTAAGCCTAATTTGCAACTTTCTTCTGACTCAGAAAGTTTTGCAAACCATAACGGTAATGTGCAGACCAAATGAACATGAGAGAAATTGACTTTGGGAATAGAATATGCATTGTGAATAATGTACAACAGAGAGAAATAATGCTTATTTGATTATATATCACTTCTCTAATACCAAGTGAAAATGCTACCATACAAAAAAAAAGAAAATTACTGTCTGTGTGTATGCAAAATATGTATACATACATAGTTTTTTTTTTAAACGCAAACAGAAAGAACTGGAGATTTTATTAAGAAAAACATTAATGCAGATCAGATCCTTATACATTTATATAATTCGCATGAAATATATATTTCTGAATATAAAGCATTCATAATATTAAAAAAAAATATTTCGAATCATCATAATTTCCTTAGAGGTCTTTCCATACTTTCTGATAACTATGAAACTATCTCAGTGATAGAAGTGGAATTTATCATCCCTAACAGAAATCTGAGATATCACTTCAATTATCTGGGGAATTATAAGTTTTTGAAAAGAGGTTAATCATAAAATGTATCTTTTTCATTCTCTGCCAAAACTTAATTGGGTAAATTGGAGAGTGATCATTTGAGTTCGACAGAGCCTTACTAGCCATTAACTTCATTGTAAATTTAAAACAATAAGGCTACATAAAATAAATTAATATTGATAGTCAAGGAAAGAAATGAACCAATAAAATCATCTCTTTCTCCTTCTCATTGCACAGTATGATTTGAGCAAGTTTGTGATGAAAGCTTCTCAGTATCTGATCATTTAAACCTCATTGCTGTTTAATCCTATGAAGGAAAAGGAAATGAGAAAAAACATGTGTGACATCCTCACTCTACACATCTCTGCAAGTAGAGCTGGAACTAGAGTCCGATTCTGTGAACGACTTGTCATGATCTTGTGTTTTTGGTTGGAGGCCCTCAGTGTTCCCAGTGCTGAGCACAGAACAAAGGTGGCTGAAAAAGCAGATGGTCTCTTCACAACCGGAGAATCAGGTCAAGTCACCAGATAAGCAACAAGCATCCATCCATCCTCAGAAGCAGGTGAATACTGAAATATTTCAATTTGTTTTCCAGGATACTTTACCTAGTGATAGTAATTTGAAGTAATTTCAAAAAATGACTTTTTTATAATTTCAAACTGCTTGTCAAATGATCCCAACTGGACATTGGTCAAATCAAAGGAAAATGAAACAGTGTATTGTAAGTTACTAAGGATTTTAAAATGGAAGTAGATATTATTATTTCTATTCTACATTTTAGTAAAGTTATTGAATTCCTTGCCTCAAAAAAAAAAATTGTAGTTAAAAAACAAGTCCACCACATGAAAGAATAACTAACAATTTGGCATCAATAACTTAGAAGGATATGCAAATAAGACCTGATGAATTTGTACCCTCAAATTCTCAGATGAGATATTCTTCCACTATTCTTTTGACATCTTTTGACAAAATTAAGAATAGTCCAGTTTATGTCATTAAGCTTTGTTCATAGTAAATAGAGCTGAATGATAAAAAATAATATTAAAATATTAAAGCAACACTATACTGAACAAAATCATAAAATAAAAACAGAACAAATCAATTTTTCTACATATCCATTATTGGCCCTTTAATAAAAAAATGGCTTTTCTAATTAATATTTCATTTACCTTGGGGACAAGTACATAATGCAGTCATCAATTTGCTTAAATTCTGAATACCATTCATTTATGTACATATTTTCTCTATTCAAATTTACTATTCATATCGCTTGTCAATTTGCATATATTAAATCATCATGCATAATTTACCATATTTTGAATACTTTATTAATGAAAGCTCATTCGTAAGATTTTTATATGCTCTTAAATTTTAAACACTCAAACATTTAAAAACTTAAAACTCAGCAATTGAGTTTTGAAACATTTTTATGAAATAAAATATTTAATTACAAATGTTAACTCTTGGATTGCTATGGCTATTTGGATGGATAGCGGGAAGCTAATATCAGTTCTTTTGTTAGCAGATGGGATTTTTTAACATAAATTCAACGTATTTCTACTTCGTGACTTTATTTCACTTAAAGTTAGCATCAGCATAATAACTACCTAGCTAATACTATATTCTATGAAAACTCATGACTAGTTAGTTAGCTCTGGACCCAAAAAGACTGTTAGTGGCAGAAGTGACTCCATTATCAATTTAGTTTATGGAGGCAGAGTAAGTTAGCTGGCTTTGATAGTTTTATTTGTCATGGGGTCCAATTCAGACATTTATTCAATTTTATGCCTATTTAAAAAGTGAAACTTCCAACTCAAATAAAAATAGATGTCTAGACAAAGAAATAGAAAGTTATTGTAGGATGAAGACAGACAAAAGTATACTTGTTTGCACATTATGAGATTGAACCACAATTGATTAAAAAAAAAACTGCCAGTCATTTTAGATAAATATTTCAACAGCAAATGTGAATAGTTAGCAAATACTTTGGTAGTGCTGTAAAAGAAAAAAATATTATGACAGCTGTTACAGGATTCTTGGGATAAGAGTCAAGAATATTTTTATAAAGAAAAGAGATCAAGTTCAAGTCTGAATACTGCTGGGGATATTTAATCAGTGAGCAAATGAGAGTGACAAAGATGGAAAATTACTAAAGGGTAGGGGAATTATTGCTACACTGACTGGCAGGATTCTTGCTGAAGGCAGGTTAGAGTGACTTACAAGGTGAGAGATGAGGAATGTGATCAGACAGCCTGGGGAACAGATATCAGAGTGGGCATTCTTGCTACCATGGGATAAGGCAAGTCAAAGAAGATCCAAGGACTCAACTAGTACAAAGAGGGCTAAGAAGGGCTAGACTAAATTAGTCAGAAAGAGAGTTTCCCTAAGCTTTGTTCCAGCCATGAGCATCAATCTCTGTGGCATCTTTGTGTGGCAGAGTGGACCTTAGAAGCTCATGGTTTATGAAAGAGGAGAGACTAAACCAATACTTTGGAAAGAGTGGAAGACAGTACAGATGCTTTCCTGTAATAAAATCAAACAGCGCTCTGCTGGTTACAAGGGGTGTGCAAAATAATTCTTAGATTGCTCATCATGTATGTTGGATATATGGAAAAATGCCATACTTGGGTTTTTTTGATAAAATTTTTAGTAACTGATAGACGAGACAGTGAAGGCAATCTAAGGTTTTAGAAAAAAACAAAATCACAAACAAAATCATTAAATGTAGGTTAAAAAAAGAGTTGCTAACAAATTTTTCTGCTCCTGTTTTAAATTACAGAAAACAGTGAAAACTATATCATACTTATTGAGTATTGTGTAAAATAAATGCCAGTTAAAATGAGTTAATGAATAATGATGCAAACTAATAATGACTGATAAAACACAATATAAAAATAAAGCGAGGGACATACTCTGGTGGCCTAGTGGTCTAGTTCACCCTGAAAAGTTCCCACATACACCTCATCCAATGTGAATTATTAGATAAAAATAAAGTGCTTTTTCTGCCTCTCTCTTCCTGTCAGCCTCCTCACCTTCATTCCTGTCTATACCGTTCCTTGAAAACCAAAAATAAATAAAGTGAAAGGTGGGATGATAATGCCCACATACCTATGTCTGTATTTAAAGTTCTAGGCTTTCCAATTTAAAACCAATAGCTTCTAGATTTCCTGAAAAGAATGGGAGCTTAGCAGTATATTTTTTTTCACTATTGAAAGACATGCTTCTACCAGATGCTCAGAGTAGACTTTCTCTAGATTATCACTTTGGCATAAGGATTATTTAGAGCTGAGGTCAATCAAGGTCCTGCAGGCTCCAGAGAAACTTTCATCACCCCCTTAACTATCTAGAAGGATGAGAATTGGGATGTTACCCCAAAATAGGAGTTTTACCAGAAATAAATTTCTGTCAGAAAAAAGCATCTATGTGGCAGGGCAAACAGCTACAGAACATCAGTTTTTGTCGCATGAGTCCCCTTCCCCTTGTCGTATGAATCCCCTCACACTCCAGGAAGCAACCAGACGCTTACCTTATCCTTACTTTTTCTTGATCTTGGAAGTCACATCTCATAGGGCTTACTTGCTGCTGTCCTGGCCGTTCTGTTCCTGCTGGCATTGCTCCACCTCCTCCCTCCCCTTAGTCTCCAGCACATAATCATGTACAGTTTTGGCCATCCCCATGTCCTGTTTTTATCTCAAGGAAATACATTCCACCCACTTAAAGCAGAGCAAATACTCTTGCTCATTGCTCTTTTTTTTTTCTTCCATTTTAATTCATCTGTGTTTGTCACAACCTTTCAAAGCAGATGTGACTCAGGCACCATGCTTCCAGGCACACAACCAGGTCTGAGTTACTTAGTGACCTCTTCACAGCATGCTAATCATGCTACTCTCAACAATACTTTTCTTTTTACAACAGGCCCTAGGAATAGTTGCTCCTATCAAGCTAGTTCAGTTGAACACATTAATTTCTGGAGATCTGGTACCTGCAGGTGATCACTACCGCGGATGGAAGGCTTAAACAGGTCTAGATGACGGCATCGTTTGAAGAAGCATTTTCCTTTATACATCAAGGTTTAGCTAAGAACACGTCAGTGACAAAAGGTCAGCCCACTAAGGAATCCACTTGGTAACAAAACACTTTAGACTGCAAACTACCCATAGGGGACAGACATCCTACATCAATCTGTTAAAATAAAGCAACATAAGACTAGACAACAAGAAGATGTTTTAGGACTAGATTATCACGGGATCAGCCTTCATAGAAAGAAATCATCTCTTCCCCTTTAGTAGTTTCTGCCATGTCATACAGATTTTTTTAAACATTAGCAGAAATAAAGAAAAAACGGTCCTTGGATGTAGATCATCAGAGGATAAGAAGATGAAATATCCAATACACATCCCAGTATTTTTTCGGGCAGACCTAGTGGATTCCTGCCATGCAGGGCAGGCTGACCAGAAGGATCGGTCTGTGGACAATCTGTCACCCTGATATCAAACCAACAGCCTGGCGTCGCCTTCAGTCTGGAAGATCCCAGACACTTGCAGTCAGGGCTACGGGTCCTCAGACTGGATCTCAGTGTGGAACAAGGTGACTTCACTGTGGATGCCAGCAGTGCTCCTGTGACCAGGAGGAGCCACCATGGGAGAGAAGTCCCTAACGCTGCGTGGAGAGGTTGCCATGTCATTGTCGTGGAAGCTTCTTTTCTCAGAGTCCATGTGAACACCACGTGGCTGCTTGTGAATTTCATACCAGGGCCCCGGCATCCAGGCACCAGTCTCCTCTTTCCAAGTCCTCACTCCTGCAGTCACTTTCTTGTCAAGAGCCTCCAGGTAACCCCACACACCAAGCCTCTCCCGTCTCAGGAGCCTGCCCGACAGCTTGCCCCGCTCTTACCTCAGGGCCTGCTCCTGCTCCTGCTCCGGTGTACTTGTCCGGAGGCTTGTCTGAGCTCCTCTCTCCAGTGCTCAAGTGGCCTTCAACTCACTCTCTGTTCAGAATTTACCACCATCTTGAGGACTGAATTCTCTTTTCCCTTTTAAAAAAACACTTTTCTTCCTGAAGCATATGCAGATGTTGAATTGCAAGAATGGCACCACAAACCTATATAAAATGGTGATGCAATGTTCCGTCAATAAAAATAACACAACGATATACTATCTTCCCACCCCTCAAAAAAAGTGTGTAGATTCTGTGGTCCAACTTTTCTCTCAAGGACCAGACTAGATGATTAAAAAGTATTTGCTGCATAAATCAATCCTTAGTTTGCCAACTGATGACTCATTTTGCTCTGAAGTCAATGGCACAAGAAAAGCTAAACTTCCGTTTTTTACACTTCTCCACTCAGCAAATATTTATTGAGAAAATAACCTGTGCCATGAAAAGGCTAGACTTTCAAATCATCAGCTCTGTTTATCTCAAGAGGTAGGGATGGTGTGTATCATTCAGGGAATGTCCAGCAAAACAGAAACCGGTCTATAGCACATGAACTGTCCAGTTTAATACAGACAAGTAGCTACGTGGTGGTTAAGAGAGATGAGAAACAATACAGGGAGTGATGATTAAACCCAAAGACCAGTCCCTGCAGGTGCGACCCTGCTCCAGTTTGGAGGAGGACGGCAGGAGTGAGGAGAGTGTCATTTCTGGTGGAAGAACTGACTAATGGTGAGGTGGCTGGAGAAAGGAGACCTCTGGCAGAGATGTCTCTAGAAGCAGAGAAGGGGGAGGGGGAGAGAGAGAGAGAGAGAGAGAGAGAGAGAGAGAGAGAGAGAGAATTACCCGTCCCTGGTCTCATCCTACTCTGACATTTTTGGCTTTGACATGTCATTGTCAAGCCCTGTCATTGTCAAACCTGCCCAGACACCAGATGTCAACTCAGTTTCCTGTAACAATGAGTTTGAAAAAAAAAATAATAACTTTGAGAAATAAATCTGAGAGAAAATCGAATTTGATCAGCATATTAATAGTATTCTCATTTTGCAGATTAGAAAATTTAAATTCAGCAGAGGAAATAGCTTGCGAAGCTCCCACCTGTTTTCCAGGATTGATGGGATGTTAGAAATGAGCTTCAATGTCCGAATCCCCAAGTCATTGCCACCAATGTATGTTAGGAGAAAAATGTGGTGACTTTCTCTGATTATGTATTAGGTATTTTGATTGTGTGTGTGTGAATTAATCTGAATTAAATCAAACAGTTAGCTTCAATTCCTCCAGAGAGAACGAAAGGGAAATTTTCACTACTTGCTAGTCATATCCTCCAGGGCACCTTGCCCCTGCCTAGGAGACACTATCCCTGTTAAGGCACACACAGCAGCAGCCTAGAACACTGCCTGGCAAACGGTAGACATCCAGCAATTTCCTTGGAAGGTTAATATGCCTTCCAGAATCTTGCAGTTTCAAAACCTTTTGCCCCTGAGATTGAACAAGATTAGTGATAGTTGGGATTTCTCCTTTAATTCATGGGCAGACGTTGACATTTTGGCAAGAATCGCCTCTGTGTATCCTGTGTAACATTTCCTTGAAACAGACTTTGGACCCTTGCTGGACTCTTCTATGATATTTTTGAAAAGTCTATTTGCCTACATGCCTACATATGAACTGTGCAAACAGTATTTTATTCAGCATTATAAGGACTTTCTTATTCCATTATTCCTGCATAAGTATTTATTATGAATATATGAATTTCTTAAGTATTTATGTAATGATTTGAGAAAAAATTCAATCTATGTAGTTTGCTTTCATATACACACATAATTCGCACTACTAAGTAATTCATAAAAATCCATAAAATAGGAAATTAACTTAAAGGTCACAAGGCTCTCAGAAGAATAAATGACCTTTGATGCTAGAAATCACTAAAGTTTTTTCTTTCCAGGTTTTGCTTAATATATTATGCATCACTTCTCTCCAGGTATTTTTTGTAAAAATTAATGCAAAACTCACACAGAATTAAGCATTATGAAATATGTAAAATGTTTAAGACTTTCATGATTAGATGACTATCTAAAGCAATGCCTTGGAAACTGAATCAGAAAATAAAAGAACATTTATCTTAAAATGAGAGTAAATTTCCTGCTTGCTTAAAATAGGCATAGATAAGAATTTTGAGAAAAAACATGATAAAAATGGAATAACAGCAGTAAATTCTTTACAGAGGCACTGGTAACTTAGGAACTTGTAATCTTTAATAATAGATTTGATTTTACTTTGAGTGAGTTGGGAAAAAAATGGAGCATTTGGGCCAGAGGGACAATTTGACTTACGTGTTAAAAATATTCCTTTGGAGCTATTTTTAACATAGACTATAAATATGGAAGCAAATAAGGAAGTATGGGAAGTATTTAGTCATCCTTGACTATCTTGGACCAGCAGTCAAATTGACACATTGTCATATTGAGACCTGGCCTGTTATCTTGATCAATTCTGAAGGCTAAACTAAGCAAATAATCTAATGGACTGCCATGCATTATGGGAGAATAAGAAAAGACAGGTTCAATTCTGGTTTATTGATAGAGTAACATTTAATGAGATAACAATTCAGAGTTATATTAGGATAATTTGGGGAGCAAAGCTTATGTGGAGATCACAAACTGATTTGGATTGTGATGTGAGAGACATGCTTTGACATCATGTGAACAAGAATAGCAATTTGCTGGTGGTTGGTTCTAGTGTCTTGAATGAAACCAGCGAATAAGTGAACACAAACACTGAGATTGCATAACCAAATGTGAAGTCACAGCGAAATTATTTACAAATATTATTAATATAAAATGTGCTTTGATGGGTTGGTGTAGGTTGCATCTGAGAATGAAGTGTTGAATACGCTAGAGGTTTGTTCCATTGAAGTTATGATTCATGCCTCAAATTTAATAAGAAAATGGAATGAGAAATAGTTGAGTTAATAAGAGGAGTAGGGAATGAGACTAGCTAGAAAAGGATGGTATATTGAGATGATTTGTTGGGTGTTTTAATGAGAGGTATTATGGAAAATTTTTACAATGATGTTGATGCTTTAGGACAGAAGGAAAATTGATTTTGTATGAGGTAAAAAGTAACTAATGAAGTATGTCCTCGAGAATATGATATGAGATGATAATAACCATTCACAGCCAGCAATAGGAGAGGCGGTAGGTTATGTGTATATAGATTCATGCAGCATCATATATGTTATAAAGCGACAATGTGGTTCTGTTGTGGTCAGCATAACCTTTTCTGAGTTATGTGATGGTCTCGACCAAATGTGATTGTCTCAATATATTATGACTGTTCAGACATTTTCAGTAAGTTGGAGAATTTATTGTAATGTCATTTTACCTACTAGAAATTAGTCATTATTTGCTGATATTTGGTGCATCTACTAAAGCCTTATTCACACAGTTAGTGCACAAACAGGAAATCTAATGCTCAGTTGGTTGGTGTTTTTGAGGAAGGTGGAGAGTGAGCGTGCTGCTGGGTGTTGAATACAGGGGAGCATCATCATTTCCTCAGACCATTGTGTAGGCAGCCACTAGTGGTACTTATTCCATTGCGTTGAATTTGCATACAGATCAGGAAGGACAGAGCTTTTTTCTGTGTTCTTCTTACTTCGGGAGTTAAGAAGAGCAGACACTGAGAATGCTTTTTATGGTAATATGTGATCTAGCAAAGATACTGGATCACAGAAAATAAAAACTCTAAGATTTTGCCTTACCCATTTAACATCAACTTAGAACCATTAGTTACATGGCACGCTTTGGGATAATTTATGCAAATGATACCTATACATTTTTGCAGTAAGAATGTGAAGAACTGATTATCAGTGTCTGATTTTCCAAGTGAGAACATTTTCTGATTATGTTCATGTGGTTCTCACTGAGCATCCCAGTAATTTCTTGGAACTTTGACTGAAGCAATGTCTAAGGAAAACAGGTACTTAACTCACCTCACGTGTTCAAGTTCACCAGGATTATTTTTCTCATGACTTCGTAAGAAAATTATGTGAAAAATGATGTGATTTGAGTACCTGTATATCTTGATTATTTGAAATGTTGTAGTATATATGAGTGATATAAAAGAAATGGTACATAATCCCATGAAAGAATAAGAATTTACACAAACATATGCACGCACGCATATATTGGTAAGTGAAACAAAGTCAAAATATGAAAAGCCCTTAGATAATATAAGGAATATAAAATATCAATGAACTAAGTAAACTACTCTCACTTTTAGACAAAATAGATAAATATGGGAATTAAGGGTTCAGAATTGTACATTGAAGAGCCGAGTTGCTTTGCCTCTGTTCACATGACCATTGGCTATTTTTAGACATTGGTCACGTTTTTGAGCAGTGAAAGAAGTCATGATATATTGCAAAAAGTAGGAATATTTAGATACAAATATGTTAAAAAGAAATGTACTAAACAGTTTTAATTCCTCACTGTTAAAATAGGAACATAATAGAAATAAACTGTGGCTGTGTTAACGGATATATTGAGAGTTTCGGCACATTTGCTGATACCTGGATGGACTTGGAGAGAATGGCACTGAGTTAGCTAACCCAGGAGAAAGATGTCATATGGTTTCACACATTCGTGGTACATGGAGAAACAGAGCTAAACAAATGAACTAAAGTCAATAAAAACAGACTTTTAACAAATGAGCTAAATCAAACCACAACAGATTAGTCAGCAGAATCAACCAGTGACTGCAGGAAAGAGGAGGGAAATGGGTGGGCAAACTGGGTAAAAGGAACCAATTGTACAGTGATGGGAAAATGGAAATAGTGGGAAACTTGTATTTTATACAGACATGAGTTTATTCTGATGCACATCTTAAACCTTGTGATCCAATGTTCCTTCAATAAAATTAATTTAAGTTAAAAATGTGAGGATAGACCAATATTTATATTCATTTGTAATTAAATATAAACTAAGCCCTACTTCATAGTTTTCAAATTGCAAAACAAATGATGCTTGACAGTGCAACCATTTTTTTAACTTTTCTGGAAAGTTCTAACTAATGTGCTAATGTTATAGTTACAAGAAGGAGAAAAATGATCTTTGTCTGTAAAGTGCTTTCCAAAGGACTCTGAAGATCCAGAGTCCTTTGGAAAATATATTTAAAGTACAAGTTCTGTAACAGAACTAATGTCTAAAATATGTCTGTTACTATGCTACCACAAGCAAGAGCATATGCTGGGGCAAAATTCAAGTTTTAAAATATGCTAAAGCTAGGAAGATATTTATTAAGTTATCAACAGATATGGACAAATAAGAATGCAATTTTGCTCATGAAAGTACATGCTAAATCCGTGATATGGGAAATCTGCAATGCAGTATTATTCTAAAACACTAAGATAGAACACATGAGTTTGAAAACAAATCATTTCTTTAAAATACCTATTCAAGAACATGGATTCACAATTGAGTCGAATCTCCTCTGTTGCCCTTTCGTGTGATTGCAAAGGTTATAATAACAATGACGTTCACACTGCCCTGGCCTGGACTCTGTGGGCCTGGAGTGGTGGCTATGGGAGGCTGTGTCTGAGTATCTGCACCACCTAACACCTGCTAAATGAACGGATTTAGATGACTGGAGAAATATTTGAAGCATTGCATTCTCGTCTGATTATATCCTGAAATGTATTTTGTTTTGCAGTGTCTCTAGTGTCTACACTACTGAAAAATCCAAAACCTGTTGACACTAACTCCACTGTCCAGTGGCTGAACATCAGGGGCTGTTTGGACCTGAAACCATGTGACGTCACTCATGTCGCAAGAACTTCTCCTCTCCCACCGTCGTTAGCTTATTTGTTTTGTGGCTGTATAGTTAGGGCTTTTCTAGAATTGGATATAAATATGAACACGTTGGTGACTTCCTTTCCTTACTACTGTGTCTCTGATTCTAGTCACGATTTTCCATCTGTCACCTGGCAATTCATTTTTATTTTTGAGTGACGTTCACTGGCTGTAAGCACCAAATATACATAATTTTTGTTGGTTCATCATTAGAAAGCCATTTAGCTTTGGCATTATCCAGCTACTTTGAGCGTTCTAGAACAAGTCTTTGAGAGAATCTCTGTTCCCACTTCGGGGTGGTAAACACTTAGGAGTAGAGACCTGGGTCATAAATTAAGTGTGTGTCTACATGTAAGAAAATGCAAGCATTTCAGTCACTTTCCAAAGTGGTTGAAAAGCTTTCATTCTTGCCAGCAGTGTCTGAAAGGTCCAGTTGTGTCAAGTCTTTCCCAACACGTTGAAGTATTAGTCTGTGTTTGTGCTTTAAGCCAGAGGACTCTAAACATCTATGTCACACTCCCCCAGTGTGTTTATTCACATTGAAGCAAGTGTCCTCTGAACTGCAGCTCATCTTCTCTGTCCACATTCAGTCCTTAGTCCTCCCTACACTCAAAGTGAAGGCAAAATCCCCTTTGCATTCATGCACAGCCCTTTTAAATCACCTCTGCCTCCATTTAGCCTCCATTATCTCTAAATCCCTATGTCTAGTAACCCCGTCTTTAAACTCTGCCCAGTTTCCACACCTCTCCTTGAAGTATTCACTCACACGTGTCACCCAATGACTCTCAACAGTCAAGCAAAATGGTGTTCTCTGGGGATTTTTTATTTTTGCAACAACCCCAGTGAAAAGTGCTTGCTAATTTAGTTTTCAGTCTTGCCTAGTTTAAGCTTGTAATCTATCACACTGATGTAATGCATGTAGCATATGGAAGCTAAATTTTTAATAGACTGCACAAAATTTACCACCTCACAGGTGCTCAATATATTAAGAAATATATATTGAATATTAAGGGTTTTCTTTGCTACACTGGGTACTTTTAAAATCACAATGCACAGCATACAGAGTATTTTCCTTACCATTGAAAATAATATAATTTTAATGCACGAATAAATAATATTCTATTTATTGTTGTCCTAGCTTTCATTTTTTTATTATTTCACATTTATTTTTATAATTTTTCAAAATTAAAACCATGAACGTTTTTTGCATAGATGTATGTTTATTTCATTTTTAAAGGTTATTGTTAAATTCCCGGTGCTGTGCAGACTCTTTGTCAATTGTAGCCTATTTCTCATCATATGCATGAGGTATAATATTTCATAGATATGACAGATTATTTGGCTAATTTTCATATTATTTTACTTTCAGTTCCTTCATATACTCAATTCCTTATTCTGTAAATACTATATAGATGACTTTGGGTGGGCAGTTTGACAAATGGAGAAACTACTCATATAAATTTGCTTTTTAGTTACTGGTGTATCTGTGCTTAAAGCTCCATTTTATTTTGCAACTTCTATTTTTCCTAATATTTCTTCCTCTTTTCCTTAGAAATCTCCTCTTGGTTTTACTTTATATTCTTTTGCCAATTTAGTCGTTAAGACACTTTGATTTATAATTTATACATGACATTTTTTTTAAATGTTTGCCAATACATTTTAACATGCAAAATGAATGTATTGCATTTGAAATTTAGCAGCATGAGAACATGTCCTCTGAGGTTGTCCTTGGGCAAATTTACAAGGTCGGTGGGGCAGACCAGGGATACACAGGCTGTGCTGGGATGGAGAGGGGCTGGGGCATCAAGGAGAGGAGGGTTCTCACACAAGGGTGACTTCATATGGCACAATATGCCTCTACTGTTTGACCTGCCGTCAGATGGCATTCTCTGAGAAAAGGTTATTTCCAGAGAGGTCCCTGTAACTACACAGATTTCATTCTTTCAGTGGATGGTCACAATTTCTCTTGAGACCCACAGGGCTTTGTTTGACCTTCAGCTCTACATGCCAAGGTGACAGATATTGCAAAAGCCTTCTCGGAGCATTTGGGAAAAGACTGATCCTAAGCATCTATTTTGACTTTTGCTTATTATTCTTTTCCTAGATGATCAGAGTGTCTTAAATAAGCTTAACTCCTTTATCCTGCACATCAGTTTTACATCCATGTTTTTTTCACTTGCTTTGCTTATGTCTGATTCATTGTCATTATTTCTCTATTACAAAACTAAATGAAGATTTCACCTTTCCTTTTCCTTTTAGAATCATTACATAGGAATCACTCTTTTTTTGTCTATACAACTATACACATAGATCTTATTTTAGGTGCGCTCTGGTGAACGCCAGCTGTTTACAAGCTCCAAAGAGTTGGCTTTCTTCTTCTTGTTTTGTTTGAGTTTATAATCAAAGCTGACTTCTTTTTCTTTCATCAGAGTTAAAATAGTTACTTTTTCTGACTTCGATATTGTTCTCAAGAAGTCACTTGCTTGTGTGCCATTTTTATACTGCCCTTTTCCTTTGACGGTTTTAATAATACCCTTTCTCTCATTCCCTCTCTCCCCTCTCTGCCTTCTCCTCCTCCTTCCTCTTTCTGTCCATCTCTTCCTCCCACGTCTTCTCTCTACTTTTCCATCTCTCTGTCTCTGCCTCTCTACTCTCTCCTGCTCAAATCAGGTAAATTATAAATTATTGAGCACTAGCTCGGTGCTTTATGATTTGCTGCAAATTCACTGAAATTTTTTAACAGACACGTCAGTATCTTTCCTCATCTCTGGAAATGCTCAACAAGCAAGCAAATATTTTAAATAATTTGTTTTTCTTTTGCTTACATTGCTCTTGCTGTAGGGTGTTGAAAGTGCTCTTCAGCCTGTGTGTTTCACACACACCTCACACGGTTTCCGTTTCTAGTGCCTCACCTCCACTGTGTCCCCTGTCCCCTCCTCCCTCCCCACCCGCCATAACCAAGGTCATCTTATGAATTTTGTTGAGCTTTGTCTGTTCAGTTGTTTTGTTTCTTTATATTCCACATCTGAGTACAGCGTGGAGGGGATCATGTTAAGTGAAGGAAGCCAGAAGGAAAGAGAGAAGTGCTGGTGTGTTCACTAACATTTTTCTACCCTCTTGTCTTCTGAAACTCTCTTCAAATATACCATCTCACATAGCTCTTCATGTCCGCAATCCAAACGTGTATACTTTCTCTTCCTGTCTTATTCTGATAAATTAAATTCATTCTTTCATCCAGGCATCTAGATTTTATTTTTCTTTTCTTTCTTTTTTAATTTTTTTTTTAAGGAAATATATAGCCAGGATTGAATGCAAGTAGTCAGGCAGGCAGGCAGAGAGGCGATGGGCAAGCATCTTTATTTTGCTTTTCTTTATTTGGTCACACTGGTGGTTTTCTCCTGGACCTGGGACTCAAGCCCAGGGGTATGTAGTTTGCTCCTTTGGAGGTGACTGACCCAACTGCTGCTCCACAAGGGATGGCCATGGATTGTTTTCTTTAGCTGTGTCCAAAGTACTGCCATGCCCATTCTTTTATGGACTATTTCAGTTATTATCTTGCCCACTTCTGAGAATCTGTTATTTCATGCTAAATCAGCTAGGTCAGTCACACTGTAATTTTTATTCATATAAACTGCCTCAAGGTTTTTTAAACATCTCTTAAAAATAATAAAAATATTTGCTTTTCATTCAGTCTTTGATAATACCCCTGTCTATAGTTTTCGTAATCTTGTTTTTACTGTTTTTTACTCTTCTGCTGTTTTTTGTTCATTGTGTATGTTTCATTAGCTTTAGAAGTGTCAGGCTTATGAACTGTGTCAAAATTATTTTAGAAGATTCCCAGTACTTGAAGAATTCCCACTGAGAATAATTTCTTTTGTTTCTACCAGGCATCTCTGCAGATGATCACCTAGAACAATATAAATAAATGAATATCTTCCTGGGCTTCCAAGTAAAACCAATGAATTCAAGAGGTCCCTGTGGATTCCTCCTCACAGTCAGAGTTTTTCCTGTTTCTATTTTTTGACCTGTTTTATTCAATTTCTGGGTAAACCCCACAGGTTCCTCTGGAAGTGGGGAAAGATCAGTGCTTAGAAATGGGATGGTTGGATCATACTGCAGTGTCAGTTTTAATTTTTTGAGAGAAATCCATTATGCTTCTGAGAATGGTCATATAAATACATTCCCACCAAGAGATCAGAGGGTTTCTTTTTCTCTAAGTCCCAAAGAATACTTGCTATTTCTTGTTTTGTCTTTTTTTATATATATAAAAAAAATCCTAGTTAGTATGAGATGATGGCAACTTATGCTATTGATTTGCATTTTTCTGATGATTTGTGATCTTGAGCACCTTTTCATGTGCCCATTGGTTTTAGACGGTACTGGAAGAAGTGGGCAGTGGCATGCAAAAGAATGAAACAGATCCTGTCCTAAACCAGCCACAAAAGTCAACTCCAAATAGATCAAAGACTTAACAGTGATATTTGAATCCATACAACTTCTAGTACAAAACATAATGAGAAGTTCCTGGACATTGATATTTTTGGAAAGAACATCAAAAGTTGCGACTACAATTATAAAAATAAACAGGTGGGATTATATCAAGCTAAAACACAAACAAACAAAAACAATCTATGCAGCAAAGAAAACAAACAAGAAAAGGAAAATACAACACAAAAAGGGAGAAATTATTTGCAAGCAATCTTACAGAGAAGGATAAGGGAATAATATGGACACATGCATTAGAAACTCAACCAATAAAATGGTAAAAGCAAAACAAATAACCAGTTTAAAAAATGGATAAAGAATCTGAATAAACATTTTCCAAAGAGGTCATTAGTTTTATTAGGCATCATTATCAAACTCTCAATGTATTTAATGAAAGGAAAGTATAGCTTGATAGATCGGCTGTTTTCTCACTGTATGGTTTTATTTATCTATTTTAAAAATAGGAACTTGAGTTATATAATTAAAAGAAACCCAAAGAAATAATTAGTAATTATTATAAATACTTTATGATGATGCGTTTGGACAAAACTGTTTAACTCCTTATTGACAAACCATTCTAAATCTGAATGACTCTATGAAACGTATTCTAAACATATTTCAGTTGGTGCCTGTTGAACATTTGTGCCAGAAAACATAGCAGATGTGCTTAATATAATAGATATACGTCTTTTAGCTCTTCACTTCTTCAGAGGAATTTTTCTTTCTAGCTAATAACTTGTTCTAGTAAGAATATTAAAATAGTTGAAAGCATTGCTTATGTTTAAATATGTGAGAATGAGTATTTTAATATGTATTGGCCACTTCCCTGTTATCCTTGTTTTGTTCTCAAGGGATTGTCATTCCAGAGGAATAGGTGCTCTGACAATAGTCAGAAGATGGGAGAGATTATGTTGCTAACTATTGTCAACACTCCTACAGCTCTACTCTGTGATATTTTTTAATACAAAATACTCACAAACACTTCATAACACCCATTGGCAGTGCCAGGATTCACTCTCAGAGAAGCATTTTTAATAAAAAAAATAATAATGTGATAAGGGATCACAGTGGCTTCATTAATGATTAAGAAAGAAGAGCATCATTTTGTTTGAAATGAGAGAGAGAGAGAGAGAGAGAGAGAGAGAGAGAGAGAGAGAGAGAGAGAGAGAGAGAGAGAGAGAGAAGGGGCCCTGATGGTTCAGTCACTGAATGTGTGGCTCTGGCCAGGAAAAAAAAAAAGAATAAATTTCAATAATGCTTTTCCTCTCTTTCTTCCTGCATGCCTGCTTGCCTTTGTTCCTTCTTGCTTCATTTGAGAAAGAAGAAGGAAGGAGGGAAGGAGGGAGAGAGAGAAGAAGGAAGGGAGAAAGAGAGGGA